>JAJKFI010000018.1:14836902-14853378 GCA_029204185.1 Lerista edwardsae | reverse complement strand
ATCATCATCATCATCATCATCATCATCATCATCATCATCATCATCATCATCGATGATGATGATGATGATAACAGAAACAACAACAACAACAACAACTTAGAAATAAGGATGCAAATAGGCAATAAAGGATAATATATAAAGGTATTTAGAGCGCAATCCTAACCTGAAGTTAGGCTGGCACAGTTAGGCCAGCAAAGTTTGGCTGGTACAAAAGCATGTTTGGACTACTCTCAGAGACAGGGGTGATGGTGTATGCCTGTGTGCTGGCCTCTCTGACTCCAAGATTGGTCCAAACATACTTTATGGTGTCCCTTGGGCTGACCAAACTTTGCTGGTCTAACTGTGCCGACCTAACTCCAGGTTAGGATGGTGCTCTTATTGTATTCAGTGAGACTGAGGCTGCAATTCCATCTTACTAAAAACAAATACCTGTAATGATGTGTCTTGCATCAGGCAGTACAACATGATTCAGGAGGAATTATCATGGCATAATCGTAGCGTGGTTCGGTTATTGCACACTGGATTACTGACTGACCTGTTTTTAATTGGTAAGGGAGGGGGATCATTAACATTTTAACAGTGGGTCATTCCCTCTTGATGCCTCTATATCCACCACGAGACCAAACTTCATCAGTGGCAACATCTCTACTTAAAGAGGATAGAGGTTGCTGCTGTTTCTACCATAGAGGTATAATAAACAGGAGAAGGCATGACGTCGTTTTCTTGAAGCCACATGGGTATACCAATATGGTTGACTCTGATCATTGCTGCGAAGGAGGATTGCCGGGAATTCACGAATAAAAATCTCCCTGCACGTGTGTAAAAGTTAATATCAACCTTTTTAATCATGCCTGCGTGTTCTGCATATGGGTGTGCGAATCACTGTACGAAAAATGGGATTTAATTTCCACGGAAAGATTCATGTATTCACATTACATTGGTTCAATAAAACTACAATTCACTGAAACAGTGAGTGCATTATTTTTGAAGCTGTGTAATTTCTTGTTGTTCCTAGCAGTCTTATTCACCATTTTCAGACACCTACTGTTAATGGTCTAGAAGGAAAAAAATATATATTTCCCCCCTCCTTTTTCCCCCCTTCCCGTTTACACTTTTTCCCCCACCTTTCATTTTCTACTGTAATATTTATGAAATTCTGAACATTATCAGAATTTTTTTTATGGGGCATGACCGTTTTATTTTTGCTTGTGTAGATGTCAAAAACTAAGTCTGTCAAAATAGTGCAATCTGAGTTTAAATAGACAGCAAATAGCATTTCGTCAGGTATGTTCAGTAATATAATTATGAGGAATTTAACCTTGTAATTGCATATTAAATCATAATAAGGTTACCAATAATGTTTCTACACGATCACGTTTTTATTTTCGTAAGTTTTTATTTAAGGAATAAACTATTCAATCCTAAACAGTACGAGCAAAGCAATCTGAAATGCTTGGAATGAGGATTGTTTTGAGTATACCAACATGGCTGCTAAGCCCGCCCCCTGGCTTCACTTCAGCAGCATTACTTCTTAAGGCAGGGCTCCTCCTGTTTATTATACCTCCATGGTTTCTAACCTTGTTTGTCCAACTAGGCCCAGTATAAAGCACTTTACCCATTACTTTCTTTATCAAGGAGGTTATATCTGTCAATGGCTACAAGTCATGATAACTACGTGGACCATACAGAGCAACTAAAGGCCAGTTACTGAGGAGCAACAGAGGGGTATTTAACTGTATGTCCTGCTCCCAGAATGGTTGGCATAAAAATAAGTTGCTGGATGATTTAGGGCGCCATCCTAGGCACCCTGTAGCATCGATGCTACGCACAGAGTGCTGATGCAGAGTGCGCCGAGCAGCACCCCCGTGTCGGTGCTCTCACTCTGAGACCAGCGCTGCAGGCAGTGCTGGCCTTGGAGTGCCCGTGCTCGGCTCCCTCTGCGCTAGCTGAGCCTGGCTGGCTCAGAGGTGTGACGAGCCAGGACAAAGGGAGGGAGTAAGGGGGGGTGTTTCTGGGGGGGTGGTGGG
Organism: Lerista edwardsae; assembly: GCA_029204185.1. Lineage (NCBI taxonomy): Eukaryota > Metazoa > Chordata > Lepidosauria > Squamata > Scincidae > Lerista > Lerista edwardsae. The sequence goes on along the minus strand of JAJKFI010000018.1, from coordinate 14,851,351 downwards.
CAGGCCTGCAGGTGGGCCCAGGATTTGGTCATAAGGCTGAATTCTAGACCTGTTTGCAAGGCTGTGCAGCCCCGATTCTGTTTAGCAGGAGCAGATCCAAGGAGCATATAGAGGAGGCTGGAGCCTTCACTATACTGCTTTGGCGCATTGGTCTCGCCATTCCAGCGCGGTATAGGATTGCGCTGCCCCTATGGTTGCAATCCTAAACACACTTATTGGTAGGGTTATCAGATACAAGCTGGGACAGAGTGCCTATACCTTTCACCATTGTATAGAAAAGGGAATTTGGGCAGATGCAGCTCATCATGGAAGAGTTTCAAAAGCTGCACCTGCCCAAATTCCCTCTTCTATTCAATGGTGAAAGGTATAAGTACTCTGTCCCAGTTTGTATCTGGTAGCCCTCCTTATTGTGAGAACACAATTGGAACTACTTTTGAATAGATATGCATAGGATTGCACTGTGTTGATCTGCTCTAGCAGGGCTCTTCTTAAGTTCTTATGTGAAATCTCACATATATGAATCTTCTTTCCAGCGGCGGCATTCAGCCGGTACGCTGGGCGGGAGGAACGGGTGAGCGGCAGCGGGGAAGCCGGTACGCAGGGGCGGGGAAGACGGCGAAACAGAGCGGAAAGCTATGGGCGAGCTGCCACTCACCCGTTCCTCCCGCCCAGCGTACCGGCTGAATGCCGCCGCTGCTTCTTTCCACAATTATTGTCCTGCAGAATGCATCTAAGCATTTTCTTATGTCTGGCCAGCATTCCTGGCCAGCAAGAAGCATAACATGGCTAGAATAGATTCATAGTGTCACTTGCTCATATATTATGTTCACTAATATTATTAGCTGTGCAACAAGAACTGACATCTGAAGCCTTCTAATGTACTGTATGGTAGATTTATGCAACCATGATTTTAGCAACATATTTTAAAAAAATTATGCTGCACAACAGTATGAGAGATAAATATTAAATGATAAATTCCTTTAAACTGGTTCTATGTGGATTCCATGGCATGGTGACGGCATAATAGGAAAAAGTGATTAACAGGATTTATTACTGTAGTTCTTGTATCTCCTCTCCCTTACCTCTGGTGTAGCTCTGTGAGAATTCCCATCCAGAACTGGGCTGTTGAGTGCATCCATTTACAACAATGGAACAGTGGACCACTCTCTGGTACAGCCAAACTGGAAGTTCACTTGTTGCAAGGAGATACAGCACTGAGATCATACTCGGCATCCAGTGAAAGAATTGCATGAGAACTCTGTGTCTGGTTCCACTTTATGTTCTGTATAACCAGGCTCATAGCCTGCAAGAGAAGTGCAATTATGGGTGTTTGAGTAACAATAGCTAGAAGAGGCCTGGCACTTTGTCAATCAACTGAGGTGGCTCTATTCTCCATTCATCAGTATACTGGATGGTGGTTTCTGGGGCGGAGCACCCATGTGGCATGGTGTTATCTCTGCCATGGGCGCCATTGGGGTGGGGGCAGGCGCTCTGATGACGAAAATGCCAGAACGCCAATGCCACCTTCCTGCTCGACTCCATTTTGCTCCAAAATGGAGCACTCCCAGAGGCAAGGGTTGTGGCAAGGCTGTGCAGGGGGGGCATGGTGGTAGCACAGGGGGTGCGGTGACACATCACATCATCACCCTGCCCCAGGTGCTGTTGGAGCCCGCGACGGCTCTGTGTGCTTTACCTGGTTTGGGTGTTTGCTAATAGAAGCTTCCTTTCTGCATATATACATGAAGATGGTTTGAAAATTATGGCCTCTGTGGGGAGCAAAGCTTTTCTGGAATGGAACCAGAATCCACTTGTAATAAAATACCTAAATTTGATGCATCTTTCTGCATAATTTTGGGTGATTCTCATGGTTTTGGGCATTGGCACTCCTTCCTCTGTGGCTTTTCTGTTTAATCTTACAGAAAGCTGCCAGACAGGAGGGGAGAGGCAGTAGCATAGCCAGAGGGAGCTTAGAGTATTGTTTTACACAGCACCTCAACATGCAAGCAGCTCTTTCCCATCCAGTTTGGAATGCTCTAGCCACCCAGGAGAGGAGTGGGAATGCTTGCAGGGCACTTTGAGGTGCCGTGCAAAACTTTGAGAGCTGAGTGCTGTGATCCTCCTCTAGCTACACTGCTGGATTGGAAATGTAAATTTGATTCAGCACAATTAAAATGTTAAAGCAATTAACCAATTAAAAAGTTCATAGGACTGTTCACTATTAGGATTACCATTAGGAATTATAGACTAACATATAAAAAAACTGGCAGAATGAACAAATGGAAAGGAAAATTCTGCTGAAGCAGTACTAAACAAAGAAGGAGAAAAGAACTGGGAATGGGCAGTTGTCTTGATTTCCACATAACATGAGAATTACATTTCTTCTGTAATCGTGGTTGGTGTTCTTAACACACAGCTGGTTGAATTAAAATGTTATAGTAAATATTTACCTATGAAATGTCATTTTCCCTTTATTTGACCTACTATACTAGTTTAACCTCAATAAAAAGTGAATGGCGGATGGAAGGATTGTCTTCATCAACATGCAACATCAACAAAACAACATACAAAAGCTTCTGCATCATCCAGAGATTGCGTAATTCTTTGGTTTTCATGTTTTATTCTCTTTTAATTGGAAATAAGCACCTGTTCGTATATTACTTAAGCTACCAGTCACAGACAAATAGCAGATGCACTGTTTCCTCTTGGGATGAATAAATTATGTGAGCCAGTGGAAGAATAGATTTGTGTGGCTGCATAGATATGCCTTTCAATGAGTGATTAAAAAAAAAAAAAAGACAAAGCTTCTGCAGTTCTGCTCTGGTCATTTCATGTAGCTAATATCCTGAAGAGGGAAAAAGCCCAGTGAGGGAACACATAATATTCTATAGGAGGAAAAGCTGCAGCAACAGTATAAGCACTTTAACGATCTGATTCTATTCCTTCCTATGCAGCATAAGTTGCTCCAAATTATTGCTCCAAATGCAACTGCTGGGCATGTTCCTTGGAGCCAAACTAGATGTGACACCAGAAGATCCATCAGAAGATCCAGGTGCAAAGGAGTGGCCACAGGATGCAAGCATCTTGTTGTCACCTGTGCTCCCTAAGGCACCTGGTGGGCCACTGTGAGATACAGGAAGCTGGACTAGATGGGCCTTTAGCTTGATCTAGCAGGGCTTATGATTATGAGTTATGTTTCTTATGATTGGATTTCCCACATTTAAAAAGGGTAAATACAGCCAGAGGCGTGGGGAGGGGAGTGATTCAGATCAATGACGTGGCTCTGGGGAAGATTTTTTTTGGGGGGGGGGAATGCTTTCCCCTCACACCGGTTTTGTTTTCCTAGTCCCAATTGTCATCCTCTTCCTTCCCTCCCTGAGCTGCTAGTTGCCCTGCAGAGAAAAACTTACAGAGACCACTCAGGTACCATACGATCCATCTTCATCCCAGCATGGTGTCTGGTCCAGTGGCTGTTGTCTATTGTCTCTTCTGCATCTGTTTTTAGATTGTGAGCCCTTTGAGAGTTGTTGTTCAGTCGCTAAGTCGTGTCCGACTCTTTGCGACCCCATGGACCACAGCACGCCAGGCCTCCCTGTCCTCCACTAGCTTCCGGAGTTCGCCCAATTTCATGTTCATTGCTTCGGTGACACTATCTAACCATCTCATCCTCTGCCACTCCCTTCTCCTTTTGCCATCAATCTTTCCCAGCATGAGGGTCTTTTCTAAAGAGTCCTCTCTTCTCATGAGGTGGCCAAAGTATTGGAGCTTCAGCTTCAGTATTTGTCCTTCCAAGGAACAATCAGGCTTGACTTCCTGTAGGATTGCCTGATTGCTCGCATGTCCTGCTCCCTTATTGCAGGAAAAGGGAATTAAATGAATATCCCCTTTCCCCGCGGAGCCTCCCAAGGCTGCCTGGCTGCTGCAGGATGCAGTGGTAGCCGCTTTGCTACTGCTCCACTCCTACTGGCAGTCGGGCAGCTCTGGATTGTACATTTTACTGTGCACAATGGGCTTACTTCTGAGTAAAGTTAATAACACTGTTTTCAAATTTCTCTACCCATAAAAGGTGTTAACAGTTCAGTTGATTATGGAGGTTCTTGCTTCTTTCTTCATGAGTGACATTATTTTTCATTTCAAAGGGTATGAAAAATAAATGATTCCATCTTGTGTAGTATATATTTATTAAAGTTTAATATCCCGTGACCCCAGGTTAATAGCATGACAAGCTAAGGCTCCATGTAACAGGCAGAGACATTCAGCTAATGGAAAACACAAAAGCAGCATGAACTCTGACAGGGGACATTTTAATGTTATGTTTCTTTTTCTGGTTTTAAAAGGTTTTCATTATCATTGTCCATGTTACTGGTAGATTTAGGGATATTTGAAAATTTATGCCTTGTACTAAAAAACTTAATATTGATATTTGAACAATAGGTAAAGTATCAGACTTGAATAGCATGAATAGTCAATTTGTAATACATAGTCATATAGTTGTGTAATCATAATAAAAGGAAATCTATTTTAAATTAGTGATTCCCAAAGTGGGCAGTACCACTCCTGGGATGATGGTGAGATTAGCGGGCTCTAGGAGGCAAGGGGAAGGTGGGGGGAGGGCACTGGAGGTGGTGAGATTATGGCACCAGGCTGGCAAATTGCTCTCCTGGTTTCTGCCTCTGAATAAAATTAAAGCCCATCTCAATGATCAACTACTGCTGGAGCTCTGTGTTGACAAAGATGAAGATTTTGAACATTTACTGCTTCATGTTGAAGTTTGTTAGCTATCAAAAAGCAACTGTGCGGAACCTTTATGATACTGTTGTGGACAGTGGTGTTTTTTTTTTAAAGACAGGAATGCTTTGCTCAGTGATGAGCTCAAATGGATCGGGCATGATATTGCTTATTTATCAGAACTATTTGCAAAGTTCAATGAAATGAATTTGCAGTTGTGAAGAAATGAGTTCCATCTAATTAAGGCCAAATCTATCATTTCTACCTTTGAGGAAGCAGGCATTGTCCAGTGGATGGTTACATTTTACAACACTTGTAAACGCTGGTACATGTGTTCTGGCAGCAAAAGGTCTGAATAAGATTGAATAGGATTGCCATAAGCGTGCATAAGACTTGCTGAGGAGTAAATGTATGGAATAAATCCCATACAACTCTGCAGGACTTACTTTTGAGTCAACATGCATAGGACTGTGCTGTAAATAATCAGGCTCAAGACTGTGGGCACAATCCTAACCTGCGCTGGAACAGTCTCCATGCATGCTCGAGAGACTGGACTCTTTTTAGCTTCCCTTTCAATTACTTTCTAACTAGCCTCCTCAATAGCCATCCTTCGGAAGTCAAGGCTTTCTGTGTCAGATTTGCTTGGCATTCTTTCCCCCGACATGAATGGCAAAACAGATCACATCAGCGTCACTGTTTCCCAATGACTCAATAACATTTACATCCCTAACCAGGTCCCAAGTATCACACAATAATAAATCCAGAGTCATCTGTCCTCTTGTGGGTTCCATGATTAGCTACTCTAAGGCACAGTCATTCAGCACGTCAGGGAATCCGGTGTCTCTTTCTTGACCAGAGCACGAGTTGACCCAGTCAATATGAAAAAATTAAAAAAGGGGTTGAGAATAAAACAGCCAATATTATCATGCCATTGTCCAAATCGATGGTAAGGCCGCACCTGGAATATTGTGTCCAGTTCTGGTCGCCGCACCTCAAAAAGGACATAGTGGAGCTGGAAAAGGTGCAGAAGAGAGCAACAAAAATGATTACGGGGCTGGGGCACCTCCCTTATGAAGAAAGACTGCAGCGTTCCAGTTCCAGTGGGGGCAGCAGACTATTCCAGTGAACCTCCGGCACTGCTGCCTCTTGAGGCAGCACTCCCCAAATGACCACTTCACAAAGGTTCCCTTACCCAAGGAAGCCTCCAGAGGCCGAAACTCCCCCACGGGATTCAGCACTTGCCATGTTGGTACAGCTGCATCACCACACAGGGAGTTCAGTAGGACTGGGCTGCCCATCAAGTATTGCTCAGTGTCAAATTTTCCATTCTTGGGCGAGATATTGGAATGTATACTGGTGTTGCAACTCTGGACATTTTTGTATGAAAATGGATTCATTCCAGTCTAGGTTGTGACTTGGTTTAGGGACTGAAAAGGACTTGATCGTCATGGTGGATCTGTGCTGGGAGGGGGACAGCAGAAATGCAACCCTATTAATTCTCCTGTAGCATTCAGTGTCATCAGCCATGGTGTCCTTCTGGGTCGTCTAGTTAGGATGAGGCTAGGAGGCAGTGTTTTTCAGATACTTTACTAGAGTGATGTTCTCATAAGGTGGGGCAGGAAGACCACTGTTCTATCCTGCTGCCTTCCTCATGGATGTAAGCCTGTCCAAGTTTTAATATTCACATTGGAGGGTCTGCTGTCTGGCTTATTGCCATGGAGTAGGGCCTTCTTGGCAGTTGTGCCACATTTGTGAAATATACAATCTGGCAGGCTTCCTATTTTTCAATTTTTAGATGGGCCTTAAATACCTTTCTATTCATCATTCAAATACCTTTATTGACTCATGCTGTTAAAACTTCTTTTATTGTTTTATTGCTGTTCATTTTCTTACTGCTTTCAGAATTGTAGAAAGGTGGAATGCAAAAAAGCAAGCATACTAAAAATAATGTAATAATTAGCATTATACTTTGGCCTCATTCATCTCCTCTATCTTTAATAATACATGTCTTGAGTTTTAATAATGTACTTTCCCTTTTGGTGATACTCTAGCACTTTAAAGAAAACTTCTGTTTGCATTGCTTTCTGAAATTTGCTAGCAAGGATTGTCCCCAGTAGCATAATCTGCAGTCAGTGTGTGCTGACCAGTTGTTTACCCATATTTATTCTCTTCTTTTGCATAGACAATGACAGCATTAGGCAATACCAGCATCAGCCTTCCATTGTGTTGTACAAAGTGGAAGTATCTTGGAGTGGAAGCTCATTTTTACCTTCAATAGCACCACACAGTGAGCTCTCCAGAGAGCTGGATGTTTTAAAAATTCTGATGAAACTAATATCTTTGGGAGTTTCCAGCCAATTAACCAGCTCAGCTTTCATCTCCCTCAGCTTCTGTGCTCTTAGGGCCTTCTGATTAATTGCTCCAGGCTGTTCTGCTGTTGTAGTGTTTTTAAATCTTTGTGCTGATCTGTTACATTTTATGCTAGATTCACTACTGAGCGATGATTGCAACCTTTCCAGTGTAGCTGTTTCACAGAAGTAAAAGCAGTTGAAGAAAGAGCATTTCAAGTGGTACAATGTCAGATCATCAGTGACACTGTAACTGTGGGTGAATTTTCTTAGTAAACTAAGCTTCATCTTCAAAAGCTGACTTCAGGGTGTCAGATACCTGATTTCCAATAGAAATCAGCTGCACTCATGCTCCTGTCATTTCTGCTACTGTGGACCTACTTTTTAAGGTAGAAGACAGGTTTTCATTCATCAAGAGCCCAATAATATCCTCCTCCCCCCTTGCTTGGGACATGGATATTGGGTGTGTTGTGATGAGCTCCAGTACTTCAACATTTAGTTCTATACCATTGTATCCCCCCACTATAATATCACAATTTTCAGCAACTTCTATCTGAATCTTGCCTTCAAAGACAGTTAGGAGCATGAACAGTGATACATAGCTTCCAACACTAGATCAACTGAGCCAAGTGTTAAAGTTTTTATTTGGCTTCAGAAACAGAAGCATGCATAGATGCCTAAATCAACATGCCTACCACTTCTGCAGTTGCCCCAGGATGAGAATGAAAGGAGAATGCATCCTTAGAAAGGATGCAGAAGAGGGATGGCAGGATCTATTAGTTCACAAGACGAGAATCAGATGAGTTATCAGAGGAGGATCCCACCTGGGCCCCAGAATAAACCATGGCTAGGGGGATTCAGGGCATCCTAAGGAAGTCCAGAGACCATACTCCTGGATAATACCTTATCCAGTGAACCTGCAGAATGATGAGACTCACCATGCCCCAGCTGAAGTCACCTGCCAGTAAACAGTAGTACTTCAACAATCAAGACAGCAGCAAACTCAACTGAAGCTCAGGCATGATGGCATAGCTCAGTGGTATTCAAACTTTTTAGACGGGGACACGCTTTTTAGAATGGCACATGTGTCAGGGCCCACCGGAAGTGATTAACCTGGAAGTGATATTGTGGCAGGACGTGACATCATCAAGCAGGAAGGACTATAGCAAGAGTAAGGTCTGCATTTTCCAAGATGGCTGCTCCCAGCTTTCCGCAACCCACTTAACATCAGGTTGCGACCCACCAAGTGGGTCCCGACCCACAGTTTGAATAACACTGGCAGAGATCATCTAGCAGTGGCAGCATGAGACATCCCATTACGGATTCCTCAGGAATAGGAATCCTGACCTTAATTGTGAGGATCAATCCTGATAATCCTCTAGCAATCCTCTAGCAAACCAAGGTTTGGTCAGCCAAGGTATCTACATAAGGTGTCTCAGCTGCTGCCTGAGAGTGCTTGAAGCAGTAGTTGCATGAACCTGTCCTCACTTTTGGTTTGTCCTTGGTTACCCTGGTGCTTAGCACATGGTCCTGCTTTAACATTGCTAACACACTGACTAGTTTCACCACCTTGCCCAAAGGACCAGGAATGGGACTGGAATCAGAGTACAGGAAACATAAATTCAGTGTCAAAACTAAGATCATACAATCTCTGTCGGAAATGTTATAGTGAACAGAGTGTATATGTAGCAGAGTAACTACAAGTTACTATGGTCCATGGGGCCGCGAAGAGTCGGACACGACTTAGCGACTGAACAACTACAAGTTATTAAGGCCAAAGTGCTAATTGCAGGTCATTGCAGAAACTTTAGGGTATCAATTTTGAACAAATAACAGAACCAGAAAGGGTTGAATACCCCACTTCCACTCCCAATGGCAATTTCTGAAACTTCTTTTCTGTAATAAAACATATTTTTTAAAATCAGAGGAAAGACACACCCATTAGTGTGTAATATATTTTTCCTTGCAGTGGTTATAAATAAGAAATATTGCAATGCAAAATCTCCTTATGAAAACATTTGCTAGTAAGATGGTGTTGGATTGTGAATTGGGCACTTTTGCCACCTTGTGGACTTTAAATGTAGCTTCAATTTTCTATGGCAGTTGCAAAGATAACATTGCAAACTGAGTCACGACTGTGATTAACTACCTTCATGTTTTCCAAAAAGCTGAGACAATTTTCCTTTTCTTTTTTTAAGAGGAAGATATAATTCCATTTGCACAATCAGTATGTATGTACATGGGATTCTGTTTGGAACCAATCTTGTCGCACGAAGCTGTTCAACTGTATATAAATTAGAGCTATACTGAATGTACAGGGAACGTCTTGGCAATTTTAACATCTTCATATCACTAGGCTGATTAAATACAAGGAACCACAAAATTTGGTGTAACCACTTGGTCAGAAAATGAAGACCTTGCTAAAAGTAACATAGGAGCAACCACTAAGGCGGTTTAGATGGGGTCTCATACCAAACCTAAGCACATTTTAATATAACATTAAATACAAGACTAGGAGCGCAATCCTATACCCCCGTTGCACCACTGCTACGCTTGTGCCGGCCGAACGCTGTCACAAACATGCCATCAAGCGAATCGTTGTTGGCGGTACAGCGCTGAACTGGCGCAAGCAGCAGCGTCAACGCTCGGGTGCCGCCACGACTGCCAGCAGCACTGGCCTTGTGCTTGTCGAGCATCAGTGGTGCGCAGTCAGTGCTGGGCTTCGCTGAGGGCGTTCCAGAGGCATTCCAGGGGCGTAACCGCATGGCGCAGTGGGCAGAGAACGGGGGTTGTGATGCAGGACAGCCATAGTGCCAAATCCTAAACCCCATTCCCAGCCTAGGCGGCCCTGATTCGGGCCACTCCTGCGCACGTCCACCTGTCCTGGAAAACAGCAGGTGCAGATCTGAGCAGCCCCATTAGGATGACTGGGGCTTATGCGGGTGTAAGGAGAAAACCTCCCCAATTTGTAGCAACCTCCCCAATTTGTAGCAATAGCTCCAACTGGCTTAAAGCTGGCCTGGCTTATATCCCATCCCATATCCATTTTGTCAGAAAGGAATGAATGGTGAAAATACTCAAATTCTGTAAGGATATTAAAATTAACATTCTTATAAAGCACCTTCCTTGAGATAGGGCTGATGACTATATTGAATCTATGTGTATGATAATTTTACTGATATCATAATTTTCTTTAATTGCTGCGTCTGTCAGCTTGTTTCATCATTAAAACAGTTGATGGCAATAGAGATTTTAAAAATTTGTATCCTGTCCTTTTTTTTTTTTTTATGGAACTTTGGTATTTGAGTAAGATGACTAAACATTTCAAGAGAACTTCTATTGTCTCAGAATCCAAGAGTTCACCTGAAAATAAAGCTTGAAATCTCAGATCAGGCTAAAATAAAAAAAATTTACTGAGACTTTCTGAGACAAATTTCATAATTAACTTTAGCTTTCTTAACCCAATAAATGTTGATTTAATAAAAGAAATACCAAGAAAATGCTTGAGTTGCTATTTGGAATTGTCTAAATAGGCATGATTTTACTTTTGGAATGTGCTCATCTATTTAGTCAAGCACATTATGATTAGAAACATTCTTTCTACGTCAAAGATGTCTATAAATCTCTTTATTGCCCCTCATTTCTTTTTTTCTGTTGGTAAGTATAATCAAATAGCCCAGGTACACATTGCCCATAAAATTTCATGCTATACTAAATCAGTCTTCAGAGTGCCACAGAACTTGTATTCTTGTACGTAAAAAAAAAAAAAAAATCCAAACCAGAACAAAATGTAAATGAACATTTTGATACACTTTGTCCTGTTAATCAGTACGAGAAAGACAGTTCTTGGAACTTTTCCTTAAATACATAATTAATAGCATAATCTATCCAGATAATTGGTGGGGAGGAGTCCTTTTAAGCTTGTGCAATGATACCTTGACTGCAATCCTAACCTGTGCTGGAAGAGGCAGGTCGGCTCACCTGTGCTGCATCCTAACAACATTAGGAGGCAGCAGCAGCTCAGCATGGGGCAAAGGGATATTTTCCCCTTGCTCCAGTGTAAGCCACAACCAGCCCTATGGGGCTGCTCGGATCTGCGCCCGCAAAAGAGCAGGTGCAAGTCTGTGGGGCCAGAAGTGGCCCAGTTAGGGTTGTCCAGCCCAAGAACGGGGAGGGTAGATATGGCGCCCATGGTGCTGCCCCATTACGCCTCCTACCCGCCTTTGGGAGGCGGTCTGGCCCAGGGAGTGGGTGGAGCCTGGATGCAACGTTAGGCCACATCCGAATCCCAGGCCACATAGCCCCAATTTGGGCTGCGCATGCAACTCGGATCTGCTCCTGCTATATAGGGTTACCAGATACAAACTTGGACAGAGTGCCTATAGCTTTAACCATTGTATAGAGAGGGAATTTTGGCAGATGCAGCTTATAATGGAAGGGTTTGAAAAGCTGCACCTGCCAAAATTCCCTCTCTATACAATGGTTAAAGGTATAGATAATCTGTCCCAGTTTGTATCTGGTAACCCTATTGCTATACAGCAAGCACAGTTCCGGGTAGACCATACAGCTGGCTGTTGCCTACCCTGGGGCAAGGGCGCAAACATGCCCTTGCCCCGTGGAGGCTCCAGGCTGTGCCCAAACTGTGCTGGATATGGTGCAGGCCTGCTCAGGATTGTGCTCTGAGGTTTATTCATGTAATGCCAAATAATGATTCAGCATAAGGGCAATTTGGCCAAATTGGGCCCCCATCTGGACGAGCCTTGCAACAGGGTGGCAGGTGGAGTGCTCAGAGTCCACAGCCAACACCTTGCTCTGTAGCTAATGCTCCGGTATGGAAGATACCATGCTGAGGTGTTGCAAGGAGAATGTGGTGAGCAGAGCATTGCTGCTGGATGGCCCTTCCTCCCACCTAGTCCTAGGTCTGATTGGCTTGAAATGCCCCCCCCCCAAAAGCAGTTGGCAGTGATGCTGCTGCCAGGTGTCTTGCTGCTGCCGCTCTTCCAGGTGTGTCGGGAAGGTGTGGGGGTGCGGGACCCCACAAGCATGTTTTGCATTGGGCCCTGCAGCTCATAAGGCAGGCCCTGTTTGACATTACATTTTAATGGAGCCATTCATACTGCAAAAACCTAGGAAGCAGGAATAAATTATTTGAACAAACACTCAGTTCTTCTGCACAATTAATGTGAACTTATTTTGCTCATATGTGCTAACATCAAGTGCGGTTCGCTCTTTCACGCTGATAACATTAAGATCAGGAAATTATTTTCTCTAAGGATTTATCTGAGTCCCTTAAAATGATTACATTACATTTAGCCCCGGTTACCTCCTTACAATGTAACCTTCTTACATTAGCAGTAGGCTACTTCAGAGTACTGGGTGCAAGGGAGTGGCAACAAGATGCAAGCGTCTTGTGTCTCATGCCTCCCTGGGGCACCTGGTGGGCCGCTGTGAGATACAGGAAGCTGGACTAGATGGGCCTTTGGCCTGATCCAGCAGGGCTCTTCTTATGTTCTTATGTTCTTAAGTGGTGGCTGTGGCACAGCTCAGAGCAAGGGGATATATGCAGTGGTGTCATTCAAATGATTTAGGAACAGGAACTCACTTTTGATTGGCACTTGTCAGGAACCCGGAACCAGCCACGGAGCCCGTTAGGATCTGGAACGCCTGTTCTGGTCTGTTCCCCCTGAATGACATCACTGGATATATGTCCCCTTACTTTGAGTAAAGCCCCATGGAGCTGCTTGGAGCTGCACCACCAAAATCACCCTCTCCAATCCCTTCTGCCGGTGAAACTTGGATGGGGCAAACTCAGCATGCTAGGCTGTGTTGAGGCTAGCTGCGGCCTCTGCAGGGTCCTAGCACCGGCACAGCTGATGTGGTGGCACATTTGCAACAGCACTGTACAACAGCTGCATACAAATATGAAAAGAAGAAACAAGTGAGCAATTTTGTATTCAGGCAAATACCCGTACATTTGGCACGTAACTTCCATTATGAACTTCTGCAGCCTTGTAGCTCACTCTAGTGGCCAAAAAAAGATATGACTTATACGGTCATATCTTTACAAAACACCCTGCAAAGGAAACAGAAAACAATACAATAGATTTTGATTTTTCATTTGCCATATATTGCTGTTTTTAGAGAGATGACATCAGCAGTGGAGATCAGTGAATGCTGGACAAAATGCAGCTTTGTTAGCCATTTTTCCCCAATGAACTAATACAAGCGTACCTGGTTGCTATGCTGTTTTGCAACATCAAAATCAAGTACCGTGCAGGAAGCAAGTGATACAATATCTTCAGTCAGGTTTGCAAAGTGCTTCAAGGCCACATAGTTTTTAATAAGCCTGGGAAGTGCCACTGATTTTGTTTAAGAGGTGACCAACCACTTTTCTGCAGATATTTCACAAGTCAAACCCAAAGTTTGAGGAACGTGCAGCCACCATCTCCCCTGCCTTAGTGTGGATTTGCTTCTCGAATACTGACAGCCCCATCCTAACTAAACTGTCCATGCTGTGATGCAGCGGCACTGAAATTGCCACTACTATATCCAGCATGGGAAACGAGGCTGCTAGACGTATGTCCCTTGCCCCAGGGAAAGCCCCAGAAGCCAATATGAGGCTACTCGGGCCTGCACCAGCACAATTTCTGATGCAGGTCTGAGCAGCTTCATGTTGGTGGATCAGGCCTGGGAGGAGGATGGAATCTGGCTGGAGCCTCTGCCGCCAACCTTGCCTCCCTCCTGGTTCCTGAAGGACAACAATGAACAGTAGCCTCCAGCACCATTTTTTTTCAAACTTGCAGTTTAGGAAGGGGTGGAACCAGTGATGTCATTCAGGGGGAACGGACCAGAATGGGCGTTCCAGATCCTAACGGGCTCCGTGGCTGGTTCCGGGTTCCCGACAAGTGCCAATCAAAAGTGAGTTCCTGTTCCTAAATCATTTGAATGACACCACTGGGTGGAACCCATGCAGAATGGCCCCTCCAATTCCTGGCTCTAGCCTGCCGCTCTTCTCTCTTCCACATTTCCTCTTCTGGCCCATTGCATTCTTTGAGGAGAAAGAGTAATGGTGACTGGTGTACTGCCAGGGAAGGGAAAGGCAGCATTTGGTGGCCCAGTTCAGGTGCCAGGAACTTTGGCTAACCCTGGGATCATTAACACTTTTCACACAACAATCTAACACTACAATGGATAACAAAGAGGGGTGATTGTCATTTAACTGACACATGGACTGCAGTTTGAATGATGGATCCTTATAACAGAGACATAAACAGAAGAGAAGGTACCTTAATCTCCATAACAAAAGAATTACAACAAGTATTTCCCTCATCTCTCTCTCTCTCTCTCTCTCTCTCTCTCTCTCTCTCTCTCTCTCT
>JAJKFI010000018.1:14826567-14836892 GCA_029204185.1 Lerista edwardsae | reverse complement strand
TCTCTCTCTCTCTCTCTCTCTCTCTCTCTCTCTCTCTCTCTCTCTCTTTCTGTGAGCGCAATTGTAACCTGGAGTTAGGCTGGCAAAGTTTGGCTGGCACAAAGGACACTGTAAAGTATGTTTGGGCCACTCTAGGAGTCAGAGAGACCAGCTCACAGACATGCGTCATCCTCCCTGACTCCAAGAGTTGTCCAAACGCGCTTTACAGTGTCCCTTGTGCCAGCCAAACTTTGCTGGCCTAACAGTGCTGGTCTAACTCCAGATTAGGATTGCATCCTGAGTCTCAGAGCGCAAGGAGGATGACGCACGTCTGTGTGCTGGCCTCTCTGATTCCGAGAGTGGTCCAAAAATACTCAGGGCACAATCTACACCCGGACATCACGCTAACAGAACATCGCCGACACCCCTGTGTCAGCGCTAATGCTCCCAGGCCGGCACTAGAACAGCCAAACTTGGCTGGTGCAGGGGCGACTCTGGGGGAGAGGAAGGAACTGGGCTGCGGGTAGGCAGAACTGGGTGGGGGTGGGCAGGCTGCTGGGCGGGCTGGCCTGGGCAGATGGTGGGCCTGGGACGTGGCCATTAGGCCCTGATTTGGGCCATGCAGTCTCCTTGGTTCTGTGCCTGCTATTTCTCCTTGGTTCTGTGCCCTTATGCCAGGGAGGCTCCTGCCTCCCCCTAAGTGGCACTGGATACCGCACAGGCCTGCTGGCCTGCTTGTTCCAGCATTACTTAGGATTGGGCTGCCCGTCTCTCTATATGTTGGTATACACATATACATATATTTACTTGCAGGCCTAAATGTCACCTGGATAGGACTGGGTCATTCAGTGCGTGCCTCACTCGAGGTCAGACCCTTGGTTCATCTAGCTCAGTATTGATGATAATGACCAGCAGCAGCTTTCCAGTGTTTTAGACAGGAAATGTTCGATACCCCACCTGTAGATGCTGAGGATTGAATCTAGGTTCCACTGCCGGCAAAACATGCTCTCACTGATCCCTTCCTTGTTAACCAATGTAGCAAACCTCCTTTTTCAAGATTTCTACTGTCAGGGAGTTTTCTACACTGTCTACGGTTTTCTACTGCTCTATTTTAAAGTGTCTGACAGTAATGATACAGGTACATGCTTTAGGCAATAGCTTCCAGCTGAGATCTCCAGGTGATGCACATTACTAAATGAGACACATAGGACATGTTGCCAGCTGAGTCAGTCTTGTTTCTTGACCTTTTCTCACTCTGCTTTCCTTTCCTGCTTTCCTTTCCGCTATGTTTCTTTCTGAATTTTTATCTATTTCCCCATCCCAATCACCTCCTTTCCATTGCCTATTAGGAAACTCCTTTTCCTTCATATGATGGGAAGCAAGCTTTGGTACTTAGAGAATATACAGGTGTCCCCGGTATCTGTGGATCAGCATTCACGGTTTCAGTTATCTGCAGTTCATGTGGATACCGGCGGCCCATTTTTTTTAAAGTGTAGAAAGTAAAGAAAAAGCCCAAGAAGAAAACTAGCTTCTTCTACTGTTGCACAGCAAACTCCCAAAACTAGACATTAGCCTGGATATGCTTGAGAAAGAAAAGCAAGAGTTCCAGAGCTGCTTCCCTCGAGAGAACAAGGGGGCACATTGCAAACTGCCCAAAAGGTTGGCTGTTCGCCCTGCAATGGCACAGTGGCTTCAATTGTGCTCAGTCAAAGGAGCAAGAGGTTGAAAGAAGAGATAAGTGAGGGTTCCTGGATGCTGGCATGACATGGTGGTTCTTGGATTGTGGATGGAATACGAGTGGCTTCATGCAGCACCCACAGGTCAATGAACACAGACCAAGAGCAAGGCAGGCTGAAGGCGAAGAATGGAGACAGGAGGTGTTGGTTCTGTTTTTCACATAGAATTTGTGGGGAGAAGCCATCAAAGGACCTTATTTGTTTGTCGATGGCCCTTGAGGGGTGCTACCCTGGTCTTTTCACCTGGCTGGGGGTGTGGCCACTAGTTCAGCAGATCCATTGACTCATTAATATGCCTCCTTGATTTGAGTTTAGCCATGAAATTTATAAGGACAGCTAGGGTTGGAGAGCCTTCTTTTGTTGTGCTAACCATTTGTTTCCCCTAAGTCAGAATGCTCCTAGGAGGTGGATTTAGTCCCAGAATCACAGCAAGGTGTAGTAACTCATTGGAATATTGGAGCAGTCCAGGCACTAGCCAAACAGATGGATGCTGTAGGGGGTTATCGCTTTGATCATTAAAAGTCTGGCCTTCCTTTTGGTTTGTGCATTTGAGGCCTCTCTCCATCAGTCATGGGGATAACATCTTGTTACTGGCCTGGATCACGCTCTCCCAGCAGTACCTAGTGCCACATATTTATGTATTTATTCAGATTTTTATACCACTCTCCCTCCAATGAGTTATGTTTGGAGTACATGGCTCCTTCTCTTCTTTTGGTGCCATAACAACTATATGAGGTCGGTCAGGCTGAGAGATAATGATTGGCCCAAGGTTACCCAGGCAGCTTCATGGCTGACTAGGATCTGAATCTGGATCTACCAGTCTAACATTGATTTGGGCTGTGCTAGTGCCAGCCTGGGAGCATTAGCGCTGACACGGGGTGCCGGTGATGTTCCGACGGCGCTATGTCCGGGTGTGGATTTCACGGGCACAAATCTGAGAAATCCATAGGGGAGGCTGGAGCCTCCCCTGGTGCAAGAGCAGACTGTTAGCCTGCCTGTTCTGGCACAGTTTAGGACTGCGCCCTGAATCTCATCCCAGTTTTTCTCCTCC
Organism: Lerista edwardsae; assembly: GCA_029204185.1. Lineage (NCBI taxonomy): Eukaryota > Metazoa > Chordata > Lepidosauria > Squamata > Scincidae > Lerista > Lerista edwardsae. The sequence continues at coordinate 14,834,126 of JAJKFI010000018.1, read as the reverse complement.
CTTTTTCCTGTTCCCTCATCTCTTACTTCTCAATGCTCTCCTGAAAACTCACCGTGCTTCTGAAACTTTTGGCCAATCACAGGAGTGCCCTTTTCGCAGGGCTGGAGAGGAATAGAGGAATGGGAACATTCCTGGGCAGGGATGGGGAGGAAATGGGGTAGAGAGAAGGCAGGAGGGGATGGATACAGCAGTGTAGTAAAGTAGAGCCCTTGTGCCTCTGAGACTTACCCAGTTTTGGAGTTCCAGGACTCCCCCCAGCAGGACGCAGTGCAAACCATTTTGGCGATTGGGGAGGGAAAATATGATTGGGCTGTTATCCAGGTTTGACCTATAAGATCATCTATAAAACCAAGTTGTTGGATTTGATGTACATAAAATAGATAATTGATGTTCAATCTGGTTGAGCAGTTCCTGCTCACCTTTTCTTTAAAATCAAGGTCACTGAGTGCCCAGCTCTATCCCCCTTTCCAGCCTCGATGAAGCTAGAAGGGGGCATGCGCTGGATCCTGCGGTGGGGAAAATTACTGAGGCCTCCTCAAGGTAAGGGTACATTTGTTTCCTTACTTGGTGGCTGCATCCATGCTGGAATGTCGCAATAGGATTGTGCCCTGATTGTCATGCAGATAGAACTGTGGTCAGAGGGACAAGAGAGACTACACCTTAAAAAAAAGAGGGGGAGAAGCCATCGCTCATAAGTAGAGCACATGTATTGCATACAAAATATTGCAGATGCACTCCTGGCATCCTCAGGTAGGGAAGACCCTTCTCCCAACCCTGGAATGCTGCCAGCAGCCAGCATAAACAGTAACAACCTAGATGGTTCAATGTTCTGAATCAGTATGAAACCACTCACATATGTTCATATCCTCCATATGGCTCACTCAAGAAGAGGGAAGACAATTCTACCATCCTGCTGTGCATTCAGTATACTGGGTTCATGGGCTAAAGTAAGTCTGTTACTTCAGAGGTTACTCAGTTCCTAAAAAGTATTTATTATTTCTATTTGCTTTTTGGCATATTGGTATTGTTTCCCGTCCAGCCTTCTCCTATATCTGAGAAGGTGCCCAACTGCCTCTGAGGTTTCTAAAGAAGAAACATGGTTTAAGGTCATAAAGCTATTTGGCTTTTGTCCCGCAACTACACTGTTTCAGTGCATAAACAGAAAATTGCATCCAAAGTTATTTGGTATTCAGATCAGTTATGACTCCCTGAAACTTCTGAGTCATCTATTTGCTTGCATTTGTTCTGAAAAATTTTTTAATTTTATTTTATGCACAGGCACGTTGCTGGAAAACAATGTGCTAGCTTTTAGATTCACATTTTGCCAGCAGCACAAGCCGTCACATTCTCCTGCATAGTTAGAGAGTCACAGGGGACTTCAGGCAAGCCCGTGCTTGGAATCAGAGGGTGTTGCAAGACACAGGATTCAGGTAGCTTGGCAGACCTTTGTGTGTAATCTGGCAGAGTGCCCACGCACATCATGCCTCTTTTAATTTACCCACAGAAGAAGCCTCAAACTATGTATGAGGCTTTCGAATACAGAGAAGGGGTTCGTTTTCTGTCACACAGGAAAAGGAACGTAGCCTCGACACATGCATCTTTTTGCAAAATATTGTGTGATATATGAACATTTCAACCTCTCTTGTTGCAAGCCCTCCTTTTTCTTGCCTGGATTGGCTGATGGTTTTCAGAGCATCAAGGGTAGCAATTGAGTGACTGAAGTGTAAGCGGTGGTGATACATTTTCCACACATAAAACACTCGGTGCCTGCAAAGTCTCCGGTGGCTCCTGAAAACAGCACCACATCCACAGCTTCTGTGGCACTGCTGGACACTACTGGATCAGAATGGTAAGGAGCGCTTTGGTTTTTATCAGATTAAGCCAAAAATATTGCTGCTTGGAAAGGAAAACAAAGTGTATTAGAACCTGCTGGTGAAAAGAGCAAAGTGTAGTTGTTTAAATCAAGCTGCAAGTGGCTAACAATAGCACTATCAATATTTTGCTGGAAGGGAAAGGCATGTTGATGACAAATACCTTTGGCACTGATCAGGTACAGTTTAATTACAGCCTTTTAAATTAGAAGATTGCTGACTAAAAGAAGAATGTTTGCTGTTATGATGCAGAATGGCTGATGTTTCAGTGTTGCCAGTAACATAGCTAGGTATAGTTTCATACATTGAGATGTAAACAACACAAGTGTTACAAGAACATTGGTGATGTTGATTTACTTCGTGTGGCTCAAAAGCATCCATTGATTACTACCTTCTATATGACTGAGTGGGTGTGTTTGTATATGCTTGCCATTGTATACGTTTAAGAATTAAAGCAAAGTGCTCCACCAGTAAGTGGAAAAACACAGGTTAGACTGTATAAATGTAACACTGTTCCATTGTAAGCAATGTTTGTCTTCAAAAAGATTTTCCAGATGCTTAGGTGTTAAATAGTTCCTAGAGGCTGGGGAAGAAAGGTTGCACAGCCTTCATTGTAAGCAAGGATCCACCCTATCTGATAGAACAAAACACAGGATTTCTTAATTAAATATTCAGTGAAGTCAGTTTCCCGTAGGAGAACTCAATCCTTCATTCTGACCATTTAGATGAGTAAAAGCATAATAGGATGATGAAATAATAAAAGCACCAAAGCAAAGAAAGGCAAAATCTTTATTTGAAAGCAGTAAAATATGATTATTTAACAGTTGATGTGTCTGATATCTTTGTAATTTAGACTGCAATCCTACCCACACTTTCTTGGGAGTAAGTCCCACTGAACACAATAGGACTTATGACTGAGTAGACCTGCGTTAAGATTGTGCCCTTAAATGAAATAAGAAAACCTGCATCAACTTTTTAAAAGAAATAAAATCCTAAGAATTTTTGCATCTGAAAATGCAAGCGTAGGCACACACATCAGCACACCCAATCAGGTGTAGTTTCAATAGTTCCCAACACTTTGATGCCCAAAGTTTTATATCATATATGCCAAAGTATGATTGGATTCAAGAATCAGACTTGTAGAATGTAACACAAGCAGGGAAATGGATAACAAAAAGACTAAAAGAGCTGGTAATACTCCAGCATGTTGTTTTGGCAGAAGCAAAGCCCTTCATGTTTGTTCCAAGTGAAAAATGTCTGAGTTAATTGTTTAATAGCCTTAACTTTGCTGGAGGATTTTAGGTTTTTTTGTTCCCATTTCCATGGCAAATCCTAACACAGCAGGATTAGGCTATTTTACACAATTGATTCCCCTGCCCCATAATGTTAGGTCAATTGTTCTAAGTATTCTCCTGAGCTCAACAAATAATGTTACGTTAAATGGTAAACATGGTAGTGTTAAGGGAAAATTATTTTTGATGCTAAGGAAAAGTAAAGTATGACATTGAGCTTTATTTCAAATGATAGCAAATCTAAGACATGGACAGCATTTGAAGGAACAGGACTGATGGGGCAAGATATGAGCGCCACAAATAATATGGAGTACTATTTCAATAAAGCATCAAGCAAGAGGTGATGTTAATGGTCCAATTAATCTGGAGAATGAGTTTTCCTTCCTTGCCCTCAGTTTGAATATAGAATAGAGTCAGAACATAGAATAAACTTGAATATAGTCAGAATATATAAGATAAAAGAAAACCATGTGGAAATGAAATAATTAGAATCCATATAGTTTCTTATGTATTTTATTATTTTCTATACACAATAAGGAGATCCAAATTATTTCAACTTATCATATTATGTGTGGCAATCACGATTTTGTTGATTATCACATAATAATGTTTTGAAACTTTAACGAACAGCACCATTCAGTCCCGGCGCAGTTAGGCCTCCGGCCTCCTGCGGTATCCGGCACCGAAATTGAGCGGGCTGGAGCTCTCCTTGGGATAAGGAAACATTTGTTTCCAAATGGCGGGTGCAGTAGCCCCGTGTAAGGCTTTCAGGCCCAGAACGGGGGTTAGGATATAGCAGAGGCCTCCTCCTCTACCCCTTCCAGGGCCTGCACTGCCCCTTCCCATCCTGCTCCAAGACACTCCCTCCCCACCCAGTTCTACCCTCCCCTGTCTTTCTGCCACCTGGTGCGGCACCTACTTGCCCTGGTGGCCTTCAGGTGCAATATGGTGCCCGTAGGATGTGGCAGACTTTCCCATTGGCACCACTTACTCTCCAGAGGTCAAAAAGTGCTTTATTCAGTAGTGTCATCCAGTAACGAGCTGCTGGAATGCTAGGCGGGACTTGATTGACAGGCTGTCCGTGACGCGTCTCTGCCTGCCCGCGTCACTCCCTCCAGTTGGCGCGCCCCGCCGCTGCTTGCCTAGGCACCCAGCGCACCTCCCAGGCAAGCGGGCACCCCCTCCGAAGCCAGGGGTGCCTGCGCGGCAGGGGGGCAGGCGGTGACGCGTCACGGACGGGCAGCCAATCAGGCGGTAAGTCCCGCCTAGCGTTCCGGCAGCTCGTTGCCGGATAACACCGCTGGCTTTATTGCACATTGGCTAATTAGAATTGGGCTGTAAAACTGTTATATGAGGATCAGTGGCGTTCCTAGAGGGGAGTAAAATGCTAAGTTTTGCAGGAGCCTGAGCTCCTGGGTAAAATGGCCCCTGTCCCTCGCCTTCAAGGCCATTTGTGGCTCCCCCCTTTCATTCAGGGCAAAGCCTTTGAGCCAACTGTCTGAGCCACAAATGACTCTGACGGTGAGGGGTAGGAGCCACTTTACCCAGGAGCTCAGGCTTCTGCAAAATTTAGCATCCCCCCCCCCCGGAATGAGGACAATCTAATTTTTAAACCAGAATGTAAACAGCAACAACAAGAAGAATGAGGGTGCAGTTCTAACCAACTCTCCAGCACTGGGTAAGGGCAATGCAGATCTGAGGGAAGGACACAAACATTTCCTTACCTTAAGGAGGCCTCCGTGTCTACTATTCCATGGCAGGATGTAGCACATTCCCCATTGGCACAGCTGTTTCTGTACTAGAAAGCTGGCTAGGACTGCACGCTGAGTTGCACTGTTGGTCAGTTATGGAGATATTAGTGATACAGTAGCATATACAGCTGGCTAACCTGATATAGGAAATGGTCGTCCAGGACAATGCAAATACTAGGAAATTCCCAAGAAATATATATATGTAAATATGCATCCATGTAAATATTTTCATGTATTTGTCTGCAAGAGTCATGCCAAAAGGAAAACTCATAAAAGTGGAATTTATATAGTAACTAGTATGTAGGTAACAGCATGAATGATGTGGCTATATTCTTTGTAAAGGTTTTCTTTTTTAAATGTCAATAAAAAATTTTCCCCAAACAAAACGTAACATAGTTTAAATGTAAATGTTAGCAAAAACAAAATAGTACTATGGCTTATATAGTCTAAAACTTTAGGTTCTGTTTCCTTCTGAATGTCTTCACAGAAAAGGAAACAAATCCTTTCCCCCCCTCAAATTAATGAAATTATTATTATTACTACTGCAAAGTGACATCAAGCAAGAGGTGATGTTTGTAGTCAATGGTCCAGTGAATCTGGAGGATAAGTTTTCCTTCCTTGCCTTCAGTTTGGAATGGGGTGAAATTGTGTCAATAGACATTGTCTGAACACAGTTTACATCAGGGGTGTTAAACGTAAGGACTGTGTGGAACCTCTTCATCCAGCCCACATGATTATTGGGCTTTCCCTGCTCCACCACCAGCTTCTGCTGAGGCACTGGAAGAGGGAGATGGATGAGAAGATGAGGAATGGTTTGGGAGATGGGGCAGCCTAAAAGGGGTGAAAGAGGGAGTCACTGCTGAGGCATTGGGAGAGCCCAGTTGTCGTGCAGGCCATCCTTTCAGCAGTGCCACTGCTGCCAAGGCTTCACTTTGCAGAAAACCTCTCAGCTGACACCTCTACAGAGCAGCACTGCTGAAAAGGTGGCACTCATGATGATTGAGCTCTCCCATATCTTGAAAATATGATCAAGATTATTTTGTCTTTTGCAGCTAATGAGTTCCTAGCTGAGACAAAAGTGCTTATTTCTAGTCACCACCTGCACGTCACTTCCTCCATAATGACATCACTTCTGGCCCTCAGCAGCTGCCATGAGTTCTGTTTGGCCTGCTGTACAAAATAAGTTTGACACATCTGGCTTACACTATAAGAAAGTGGATCACATATGTCTCTTTGTGTGTGCTTGTGAGTGTGTGTGTTGCTCCCCCTGATCCTGCAGCATCCGTTACCTCAGTCTCAGATCCATCATTTCCTGTCTAGTAGTCCTTCAAAAACCAAACTCACCGTATTATGACGTCTCAAAATGTAGGGAGTTGCTATGGTAACCAGTTCTTAGCCTGGAGGGGGATCCTCTTTACTCTGTACTTTGGGTGGGGTGGAGAGTGAAGCAAAAGAACAGAGATTGGGCCAAGAAAAACAGGTAACAAAAAGCATTAATCTTGAGTTACAGAGTCAAAGTGTGAAAGACAGTTGCTGGTATAATTGTATACGGTATAAACACTTAGGTTGAAATACCCTAAAACTGAGAGAGAACAAGTGGAAACCTTTCGAAATATAAGAACACATCTAATCCCTACTTGGAGTCTCAATCCTTACTTTTCTTAATAGGCCGTGAGACTGTTAAGAATTAAAATAATTATCCTCACAATGTGATATTTAACATTTCCATTTATTACGCATACTTTTTTTTAGCACCAGCCATACCCATTTGAAATAATTTTTAAAACTGTGATTAACCTCTACAGTAGCGTGCTTCTGTTAGTTTCTGAATACATGTTCATTTTTCTTCTGTTGCTTTTGAGCAAAGACAAGATTACTTTTCACAAGGGAAGAGAAAGGTGCAAAGTAAGTTCTAGCTCTCATCCACCACCTTACCCGTTATGGTTGTGGGAGAGAGAAAGGAGGCAAGGGCTAATGTGACTTATTACCTCCACATCTGCTTGGACCCATTTTTATATTGCTATTGCAGATAATTCTGTGTCCTTTTCTTTAAATGATGGCAACAAGTTCTATGACATTGCCACTTTTGAGATCTTGCTTCATTAGATTGGGTGACTGTTTATTTGAAATTGTAATGAAATATTTACTTTATAGAGCTATAAGGATTAGCTGAGATAATTGAGTGAGGTTGATCTGGAGCTTTCAGGGTAATGGATGCTCCCCCCCTCTCCTTGTTTGAATAGTGTATGTATGTAAGGCCTCATACATATTGCCAAGAGTGAACCCTTAAGTTTCTTAAAGGTCAGTTTATTTTGAAATTTGCTACATTTTTCAACACATAGAATAAAGTAGTCAGCTGTTCAGCCCCCCAAGTAGAACTAGCCACAAATGTAAAGCCACCAGTCACATGTCTGAATAATTTGAGATGTACTTTTTATACATTTTACAGAACAAATCTCGTTCAGTATTCAGGTTAAAGAGAGGTGTTGCTGTGGGGGCCTGGAGAATGTCTGAGGAGAAAACATGTCATAAGGGAGTTGTTGATCTATTCAAGTTTTCAAGTTACACAAAACTTTGTTGGGCGGAATGGAATAGTAGCTAATTCTCTCTCTCTCTCTCTCTCTCTCTCTCTCTCTCTCTCTCTC
>JAJKFI010000018.1:14788541-14826557 GCA_029204185.1 Lerista edwardsae | reverse complement strand
AGAGAGAGAGAGAGAGAGAGAGAGAGAGAGAGAGAGAGAGAGAGAGAGAGAGAGAGACTTTCAAAGCCAAAGACTTGAGCTCATTTTCTAACCACAACTCATTAAATTTTTTAAAATCTACTTTTAAATGAATTTTTAAGGGCTCTCAAAGCAGTATACAGTCATATGCTGTATTAAAAATATATCACTAAATATATTGCACTGATCAGCAGATAAACCAACAGATTGTAATGATCTCATTCCCTATGATCCTCTTCCCTACGGGAAGAGGAGGGTGGAAGAGTACCAAGGAGTAATGGAGGAGTAGGAAATAGAACTTCAAACCTGAGTGTAAGTGACAGATAGTCCAGTAAAAAGAGAGGAGGGGAAAAGGGATCAAAAAAGAGTCCCTCCTTAGAGAAACCCATATATAGGTGTTATTATGCAAATGCCCGAAGTCTCCGAGCAAAGATGGGGGAACTGGAATGTTTGGTGGCTAGGGAAAACATTGATATAGTAGGCATAACGGAAACCTGGTGGAATGCAGAGAACCAGTGGGATACTGCAATCCAAGGCTATAAACTCTATAGGAGGGACAGGGAAGGGCGTGTTGGCGGAGGGGGGGCCATCTATATCAAAGAAGGGATAGAATCCAGCAGAGTAGAAACTGAAGGTGGGCCGGACTCCACCATGGAGTCACTGTGGGTTAAACTACCAGGCCATAAGAGCAATGTAATAGTGGGGGTGTGCTATCGTCCTCCCGATCAAAAACTTGAAGGTGACCTTGAAATGAGGAAACAAATCAGGGCAGTGACCAAGAGAGACAGGATTGTAATCATGGGGGACTTCAATTATCCTCATATTGACTGGGTCAACTGCTGCTCTGGTCAAGAAAGAGAGACCGGATTCCTTGACGTGCTAAATGACTGTGCCTTAGAGCAGCTAGTCATGGAGCCAACCAGAGGACAGACGACTCTGGATTTAATATTGTGTGGTACTCGGGACCTTGTTAGGGATGTAAGTGTTACTGAGCCATTTGGGAACAGTGACCATGCTGCGATTGGTTTTGCCATGCATGTCCAGGAAAGAGTGCAGAGCAAATCTGACACAAGAACCCTTGACTTTCAAAGGGCAGATTTCCCTCAGATGAGGAGGCTAGTTAGAAAGAAATTGAAAGGGAAGGTTAAAAGAGTCCAATCCCTCCAGGCTGCATGGAGGCTGTTTAAAATAACAGTAGTAGAGGCCCAGCGGAAGTGTATACCGCAAAGAAAGAAGGGTTCGACAAGGTCCAGGAGGGTGCCTGCATGGCTGACAAAGTTAGAGAAGCTGTAAAGAGCAAGGAAGCTTCTTTCCGTAAATGGAAGTCTTGCCCCAGTGAGGAGAACAAAAAACAACATAAACTCTGGCAAAAGACAAGTAAGAAGGTGATACAGGAGGCCAAGAAAGCGTTTGAGGAACGCATGGCTAGCAACATAAAGGGGAATAATAAAAGCTTCTTCAAATATGTTAGAAGCAGGAAACCTGCCAGAGAGGTGGTTGGCCCGCTGGATGGTGAGGGAGGGAAAGAGAAGATAAAAGGGGACTTGGAGACTGCAGAGAAATTAAATGAATTCTTTGCGTCCGTCTTCACAACAGAAGAACTTGGGCAGATACCACAGCCCGAACAGCCCTTCCTAACTAAGGAATTAAAGCAGATAATGGTTAATAAAGAAGATATTTTAGATCAAATTGATAAACTACATATAAATAAGTCACCAGGGCCAGATGGTATACACCCAAGAGTTATTAAGGAACTAAAGAACGAAGTTGCTGACCTCTTAACTAGAGTATGCAACTTGTCCCTTCAAACAGCCACGGTGCCAGAGGCTTGGAGGATAGCCAATGTCACGCCAATCTTTAAAAAAGGGAGAAGGGGGGACCCTGGAAACTACAGGCTGGTCAGCCTAACGTCTGTTCCGGGTAAGATGGTGGAAAGCCTCATCAAAGATAAAATCCTAAAACACGTAGAGGAACAAGTACTGCTAAAAGAAAGTCAGCACGGCTTCTGTAAGGGTAAGTCTTGCCTCACGAACCTTTTGGAATTCTTTGAAAAGGTCAACAGGCAAGTGGATGTGGGTGAACCTGTGGATATCATATACCTGGATTTTCAGAAGGCGTTTGACATAGTCCCCCACCAAGGCTGCTGAAGAAACTTCACAGTCAGGGAATAAGAGGGCAGGTCCTCTTATGGATCCAGAATTGGTTGAGGGCCAGGAAACAGAGAGTGGGGGTCAATGGGCAATTTTCACAATGGAGAGAGGTGAAAAGCGGAGTGCCCCAGGGATCTGTCTTGGGGCCCGTGCTTTTCAACTTATTCATAAATGACCTGGAGACAGGGATAAGCAGCGAGGTGGCCAAGTTTGCGGATGACACAAAACTTTTCCAGGTGGTGAAGACCAGAAGGAATTGTGAAGAGCTCCAGAAGGATCTCTCCAAGTTGGGGGAATGGGCAGCCAAATGGCAGATGCATTTCAACATAGACAAATGTAAAGTGATGCACATTGGGGCAAAAAACCAAAACTTCACCTATAGGCTAATGGGTTCTGAGCTGTCTGGGACAGCTCAGGAGAGAGATCTTGAGGTGCTGGTGGACAATTCAATGAAGGTGTCGACCCAGTGTGTGGCAGCAATTAAGAAGGCCAATTCCATGCTTGGGGTAATTAAAAAAGGGCTTGAGAATAAAACAGCCAATATTATCATGCCACTGTACAAATCGATGGTAAGGCCACACCTGGAATATTGTGTCCAGTTCTGGTCGCCGCATCTCAAAAAGGACATAGTGGAGCTGGAAAAGATGCAGAAGAGAGCAACAAAAATGATTACGGGGCTGGGGGCACCTCCCTTATGAAGAAAGCCTGCAACGTTTGGGGCTCTTCAGTCTAGAAAAAAGGCGCCTGAGGGGGGACATGATTGAGACATACAAAATTATGCATGGAAGGGATAGAGTCGATAGAGGGATGTTCTTTTCCCCCTCTCAAAACACCAGAACCAGGGGGCATCTGCTAAAACTGAGGGTTGGGAGAGTTAAAACAGATAAAAGGAAGTACTTTTTTACCCAGTGGGTAGTTGCATGCAGCCAGATGACTGAACCTTTTTTTCTTGTGTCTAATACTCATGCTTTAACAGTACCATTTCTTTTTCAAAAGTACAGCTGCACATGTTGGGGAAGCTTGGTTTGGAGAAATGAAAGCATTTCTCAGTATGCAAAGTTTTTTTCTTTCTTCCTGCGTGGCCCCTAGCCATGGAGCAGTCAGGGGAAGTCAGTGTAATAAAGTTTGCCCAGTCACCGCCCAATCACCATGTTGTTCCCTACACCAAGGCAAACCCAAACACCTGCCATGGGAAATATCACTGGCACAAGTCTGCATTGATCTGTGAAGGCAGATCAGGGCTGGGAAGGGAGTTAGAATTCAGCAGGCACTGCTGGCACCCAACCTGCCCCCTTCCTGGGCCCAATCTGCTTTCCACCCCACTTCCCCATAGCTAAATGGGCAAAGAGAGGCAGAGCATGGTGATGGTGGCAGCTTTTTCCCCTCCCCTTATTTTCCCTTGCACATCTTCATCTTCTCCAGAGACCAGCCCTCCTTAGCTGCCCCAGAGAGCACCGGAAAGCTGCTTCAAGTGACTCCTCAGTGGCAGGCTGGGGATGGGGGCAGCAGACAAATGTGCAGTGCAGGCTCCCCTTCTAAATTCACCACGGCTCAGAGTGACATTTGCAGGCAGCTTCATGAACAGGCCAGCCCTGCAGTCATCAGTGGGAAGAACCACTGCCTAGGACCCCTAATTACTCCATCTGGATTGCTGTAGGGACTAGGCCTCAGGGAGTATCTATTCTGTGCAATCTGGCCAAGGGTGGAGGCAGGGGTTGGCCAGGCTGGGCCCTGGCTGAGGGCACACAGTCATCCACAAGCCCACCTGACATGGCTGATACCTGAATAAGTGTACTGGTAGATGTTGTGGCAGGGTTTTGCCCCAAGGCTCCCAGCATCCTGGTGCTGGCACTGAATCCGGCTGTTTAGAAAAATTTAGCTCATCTTGCAATTGTTCAGCAACTCATTCATAGACACTATTCATAGAGGATAGAGCCCATTCCTATCCAACTTTCTGGTGTTGATTCAGCCTCGAGGTAAGGGAACAAACGTTCCCTTACTTCAAGGAGGCCTCTGAGATTGCCCCCGCATCACAGGATGCAGTGCATGCCCCATTGGCACAGCTGCATCAGCACTGCTAAATTGGATAGGCTTGGGCCCACATTTATAGAAACCTTCAAATTTTTAATTATTCATTACAGTTTGTTAAAAGTTAATTTCATTTTTACAATGCAGTTAATTAATTTGGGTTTTTCTGTGATTAGCAATAGCATAAGTATAAGACCCATTGCTTTTTAAAGTATATATTCATAATATAGTTAATGCTTACAGCAGTCAGGGGTGACTAAAGGCTCCACTCACTCTCCCCATAGACAAATGGGAAGAAACTTCGGTAGCAGCAGCCACACTTCCTCCCTCCCTCCCTCCCCTCTGGCTAATGGGAATATTCTCTGTAGGCCATACAATGCCACAGTTGCCACCATTGTGGGATGGCTCATCCACACTCATTGCGGCATGGCTCAATCAACTCATCTGGATGGGGGTCTTGTATGGGAATGGGACTTTGGCTAGAGTCTGGCCTGGCCGTCCCCAACACTCCCTCTGGCTTTAAAAATACTTGGACATTATTTGACAGTATTGGAGAAGTCAATTAAGCACGTATTTTTAAGGTCAATGCCCAACTGTACATACCTTCATGGCTCTGTCTCATTGATCTCTGGCTTTCTTGTACAGCTGCTCTTCAATATCATTTTATTTAATTACAGTGAAATTGCTTTATGATTTCTTTTCAGAAGGCTCTTAAAGCAAATGGTATTGGTGTTACTAGAGATAGGACACATAGCTAAAAAGAACACTGGTCAAACTTGGTGTGCTTGCTTGTGCTCTTAAAGGGAAAGTAGAAGGGTCATTATAGGTTAAAAAGATTGCTAATGGATGCAATGTGGAATGTGCTTAACAGTAATACTATTTATGGCAACTGCACAGAGTGTCTTATTGTAAGCTAATGGAATTTTTCAGTAGACCATCTTTATCATCCCCAAAAGGCACTTTTGTGACTTGCTGTAATCTAGTTCAAGGGCAGGAAAAAATATATATTTCTCCAGCTGACTGTAAATTCATGAGAGGATAGTTCAGGCAAATTACTTTGATGAGTAGAGAACAGAATCTGTAAGTTATTGTTTGAAAGACCTTTGTTGGAAGCATAGCAGCTCAGAAAAAGCCATTTGAGCCTACAAAAAACAGGCATCCCAGTCCAACCTACCTCTCCCCAGCTGGTGCAGGCAAGCCAATAGATTGCCTGCTACAACCTGGAGTGGGGGTAGTTGTCAAGGACTCCTCGAGATAAGGAAACTTTTGTTTCCTTACTGGTGCCAGGGCCAGCTTTATCAGCTTTATCTATATATATATATATATAAATGGACATGGGTATGTGGGTGTGTATGTATGCGGGTGTGTATGTATGCATGTTATGCATAGGCTCGGGAACGCCTGGACCGATCTGCACAAAACTTGGCAGGAATACACCTTGCAGCCTGGAAGGAATCACTGTGGGGGTCAGACCCCCCTACAGCTCCCCGGGGGGGGAGGGACAGCAAGGGGATTGTATTGGAGTGAAAGTGTGCTGCCACCCTGTGGTCACAAAGGATTCTGCAGGTCATGAGCTGGGATGGCACTCACTGAGCTGATACACAGGAAGAGACCTCAGAAACGAAAGTGAAACTGCTTTGCCCTGCCTGAGGTGCCCAGGCTGGAAAGAGCATGATCCAGAGAGTTCCAACACCCAGTCGGATCTGAGAGGGACCTATTTCCAGAGGGCTAACTGGCCACCTCTTCCTGTTTCTCACACGTCGGTGCTATCCTACCACAGGACCTGCAGACAGTGTTCAGTGAGTGTGACAATTGCATTACGCTCCTTTGCTTGATTCTGTCCCTGTATTCATTCCTTCTCCTAATAGAAGCTGGGGATACTTTGTCCCCTGGGCAACGCCGGGTAACAAAAGGCTAGTAATTTATAAAAATGTGCCCTTGGAATAAAAACATTTAACACCACTTTTTGCACTTTTCCTCCTTGGGGGAAAAAAAATGAAATCTGTGAAAAAAATAAAAATGTTAAAGAACACATCTAACCATATGGTGTGCTCTGCTCATGCACTTGCTAAATGCCTCCCTCCTAGCCAGAAAAAAATGGCAGCCACTTTCTTTCCTGAGCACCTCTGGGAAGAGTGTTCACCCACCCACCATCTTTTCTTGGCTGCTAAGAAAGGACCAGAGTGAATGCCCACTTTCCTCAGAGGTGCTCAGGAAAGATAGAGACTGTTCATCCTGACCCCTTTATCAGCTGCCATGGACCGAGCCGTACAAGGCTCAGAGCGCACCCGGGGGCAGGGCGATGTCCCCATGCCCCCAGCAAGTCACGCCACCCCTTTGCGTCACCCAGCCACGCCTCTCTGCACCCGGTATAGTTCCATTAAGGAGCAATACAGGAACAAGGGAGGGTGGGTGGGCCAAAAAGCGCCCGCGTTTTTCCGCGCTGTGGTGCCTCGCCGCTGCTGGCGCCCATTGCTCTCATCACCCCCCCGCTACACCCTTCCTCTGCCTCTGGCCATGGAAGGCAAGGAGGTGGACAAATACTCTGTTCTTCAATTGTCCTGAGGAGAGCAAGCAACCATATCCCCTGCCCCTTTTCTCAGTACAGCTGAGAGAAGAAAGCACCTACCCATTTCCCTAGAGCAGGGGTGGCCAGATGACAATCTGCACCTGCTGAAATTCTCTCCTCTACACAATTGTTAAAGGCTCAGAAGCTCTAGGTTGGCCACCCCTACCCTAGAGAGATAATCAGTAGAGTGAGTTAACTGTTACTCTAAGTTAACAGTAAGTTAACTAAGTTAACAGTAGAGTGACCCCTGCTAACTGGGCAAGAGGCACTTTTTCAAGTGGTGTTCCTCTTATATTTAGCAGGGGGAGAGCAATTGTCCCTCTTCACCCCAGCACAGTGTCTTTCTCGTGGCTGTTGCTGGTGGTGTTCTCCATCCTTTTAGATTGTGAGCCCTTTTGGGACAGGGAGCCATTTAACTTTAATATTATTATTTGCCTGTAAACCGCTTTGTGAACTTTGTGTTGAAAAGCGGTATATAAATACTAGTGATTGATTGATTGATTGATTGATTGATTGATTGAGTTGCACTTGTTATTATTTCATTCTTCTTCTCTTCAGAGCTGAATGTTGACTTTCTGGAAGCCCCTGTTTTTGTCTTTGTTGCTGAAAATGCATAAAATCACACCTACGTTACACCAATATTAGCCCTAGTGTAGCAGCCACTTGCTTAGTAGGGGCAGTCTGCCCATTGTATTGAGGACAAAGCCTGTTAAATAACACTCACCTTTATCTGTAATGCACCTAATCAAGGGGCTTCCTTTCAAACTCATTAATACTTTGCTTTTGCTGTAGATCAAAATCAGACTTCTCTTTCATTAAAGATTTCAATCTGCTTTAAGCATTAAGTATTCACTTTGTTATTAGTCTATAGCACTAGTCTATACTGAAGGATTTTAATTGGTATACTTGTTAGACATTTTTAGAGGAGGCTTGGAATGCAAGCCACAATACTTCATAGATTTTAAAAATTTAAATGACTAGAAGAATCTTCTGTAAACCATCTTCGTGTATAATGATTTAGAATTTTTTGGGCACTAATACAGAATCCAGAAAAATTATATTCATACATTTTAATACAGTTGACACAACTTTAGTTTGTTATTGAAATAGCAGGTTGGGATCCAAAGGATGCTACAATTATTTCCTCATGCTCAAGTTAACCTTGGGTTTGTGTTTCTTACAGCCCAATCCTATGCTTCCCCAGTGCCCAGGGTTACAGTGGTGCCAAAATGGCTGCCACAGTGTCCTGTGGACCCAGGGAAGCACCCGGAAAACTCCTTGGGGTAAGGGAACATCACCCTATATAGAGTCACAGAGGCCACAATAGTTACTTGGATTTGTGGAAAATAAAATTCACTATTTAATGTCAGCCTCTGTGGCCCAGGAGGGGGTTCAGTATTTGGTGGCAGACTCTGTCACCATCTCCACCTCCCTCCTGGGCCCAACCTCTGCTCTGGATGCCCTCCTCCTGCCCAATTCCACCCCCTCTCTGCCTTCCCCCTGCCCTCTCCCACTCTGGGAAATCTCTTCACCATATGGCGGAAAATCTTATCGACAGCAGCGCATCTTCTTGGCTGAGGCCCAGCACTGGCGCTGGATCACTAGCCTCAGTAGTAAAGTGCCTTATGGCACTTTTACAACACCCAGTGCTGGCCATAGGAGCTTATCACAGGTGCTGGGCTATTTAGGATTGGGTCCTTAGACAGTAGTTTATAGTCCCATATTGTATATCAACCCCTTTTGAGCCTAACTTCCAAAAGCAGATGGTGATATAACATGGGCAGCTAATTTTTTGTTTAAAGAAAGAGTCAGTAGTCTCACTAGGCATGTCCAGGTTCTTGGGAATGTCTATAGTAAGTCATTTTGGATCCCAGCTTCTTAATATATTATATGAAGCTCTCTTCATCAGGTTGCCATGCTGGAATAAGAAACTTACAGTGCATTCTACGAGGGGCACTGACTTAGTTGATATTCCTAGGCATAGAAAAGAATGTTTCATTGGTTTTATTGCAAACAACATGTGAAACTAGCATTTTCCAACCCCCAGCTATCCACAGTCACCACATAGATGCCAAAGCGAAAATTAAAATGCATATATTATAATGATAGTAATAACTTCTCCAGATGTCTCATTCACTGCTTTTGAAAAATGCAATGAACACATTTGATGCTGAAATGGAAAATAAAATTCAGAAGCAGCTAAACCCTTTTCATGACGCACAGCTGCTATAGTGCACATTTAATTTTTCATAGGCTTAAACACAATGCAAGCAATTCCTGCAATTTCTACAGCAAGTCTCCTTAGAATGACATTTATGCTGGTTAATATTGGTATGTAGGTATAAGTATAAGAACAAGAAAAGACGGAAGATCTACAAGTGTTTACAGTATAAGTAATATATTTATTGGAACAGAGCATGACTTAAAAATAAAAGTATTTTAATTTGTGCTTTCCTATCAGTACTTGTACAACAAGCAGCTTTAAATGAGATTGTGCAGGTTGCCTTAGGTTATGTAATTATCAGGGACATGTGGGCATACTGTCATGCTGCCATGCAAATATCCTCAGGCTCCTCTGTGATTGCACACCCTCTCCACCTGGTTTCTGAGAGATTGCAGTTGATCCACAGGCACAGAGGCACCGTAGAATCCTGCCATTAGACCCCATTTCCTGATCAAACTGACTCTGAAAGTTGCTGACAATTACAGCTGAAAACCACCCAGCCACCTCTACCCCAGGGGTGTCAAGCTCATTACATACAGCAGGCCAAATAGCATGCCTGCTGTGGGACAGAAGTGATGTAATTAAGCAAGAAGTGATATCATTAAGCAGGTCATCAGAAAGAAGCACTTTTTCCTCACTTAGGAACCCACGAGCTGCAAATAGAAGAGAAAATATGCAAATCATCATATTTCCAAGATATGGGAGAGCCCAATTATCATGTGGGCTGCCCTTTTAGCAGTGACATCTTAGCTCAGCTCAGCTAAGAGCCGCTGATGGTGGTGCTGGGAGAGCCCAAGGGCTGGATAAAGAGCCTCTGGGGGCCGCATCTGGCCCTCGGGCCTTATGTTTGACACCCCTGCTCTAGGCAATGTGTCAACTAGCGGCAGCATTCAGCCGGTACGCTGGGCGGGAGGAACGGGTGAGCGGCAGCTTGCCCGTAGCTTTCCACTCCGTTTCGCCGTCTTCCCCGCCCCCGCGGGGAAGACGGCGAAACGGAGTGGAAAGCTACGGGCGAGCTGCCGATCACCCGTTCCTCCCGCCCAGCATACTGGCTGAATGCCGCCGCTGGTGTCAACCCTCTTCTACAATTCCTGGGCAATGTAATGGTTGAAACAGGTGATGTGGGGGCAGACAGGTGGGGGTGGGTTCCCTGAGGCAGCTTCATTTTCAGGTTGGTCTTATGGGCCAGTCTGCTCTTCCCCTTGCCATGGTGTTCATCATGGGAGGTAGGGGTGCAACTTTTGGGCAAATTACTTGCTTACTTACAGAAGCTTTACTCTTCTGGTTAAAATGGCATTGGTCAGATGATGTATCCACTTGCTCCTCCAACTGGCAGCTGCAACAGAATTATTTTCAGGCAGGGTTTCTCTATATTGCATCCTCAACAAGGCAGATTTGCATGTAGAGAACTGTTTCCAATGCACACTTGTAGCCCTGTCTTCAAACATCCAAATGAGTAGGAGAAATTCTCAGTTCTTTTAATTCTGCTTTAGGCCCTGAGCAATTTTCCCATATCTTTCTTATCGAAATTAGATCTTCTTATGTAGAGAAGTATTTGTTCACTGTTGGGTGTGTGTATCTGGTGCTTTGTAGTGAAATGTAATTTTAATTGTGATCCATTAGTGTGCGTCGTGTTTTGTTTGGTTTTTTTTCTGTTTTAGGGCACAATCCTAACCAAGTTTCCAGCACCAGGGTAAGGGCAATGCAGCTCCGAGGTAAAGGAACAAACTTTCCCTTACCTTGAGAAGGCCTCCATGACTACTACTACTCCACTGCTGGATGCAGCACATGCCCCATTGGCATTGCTATGACACTGCTGGAACGTTGTTTCGGATTGCATCCTTAATTGTTTTTAGGTTTTAATGCTCTAGTATTGTCTTCTCTATAATTGCATTGGTGTTTTGTAAGCCGCCTTGTGTGCTGACTTTGGTAGAAAGGCAAGGAAGAAATTATTTAAACAAATAAATAATACAACTAAAAAGTGCTTTAAATATCAATCAATCACTAGTATTTATATACTGCTTTTCAACAAAAAGTTCATAACGCGGTTTACAGGCAAATAATAATAGTAAAGTTAAATGTTTCCCTGTCCCAAAAGGGCTCATAATCTAAAAAAAAAATGCAGAACACCACCAGCAAGAGCCATTAGAAAGACACTGTGCTGGGGTGAAGAGGGACAGTTACTCTCTCCCTGCTAAATAGAAGAGGACACCACTTGAAAAAGTGCCTCTTGCTCAGTTAGCAGGGGTTTGTTTGAAAATATAATGTTTTCCATTGTTTGCTCCCGAGTTGATTCACTGTTCATGCCCTGTTTGTTAGTTTCCAGAGGCAGCTAATGGCCAACCCCATCAAGAAACAGAATACTGGACAAGATAAAATTGATTTAAGATGCTTTAATAATAGCATCATAAACTAGAAACATCTTCATGTTCTTTATTTGTTATACATGATCCTTATCATTTCAGATATTGCACATGAATAATATGTAATCTGCACATGAATCTTATCCTTTAAGATATTTGTTGCACATGAATAATCTGTAATCTGCACATGAATTATCTGCACATGAATAATTTGTAAATGCACCATGAGCACAAATTATGCGTGGATTTTTTTTCTACAACTGAAAGGGTGTAAGCAGAATAAATAGGAGAAAATGAGACTGCAGAGGTGGTTAAGACAAGTTATCCTCTTAAGAATCAGTGCTGAGGGAAGGAAAGGCAATAACAGTCCTTGGTCCTCACTCTTTGACATTAGGAGAGCATAACATTTCAAAGAAATCATTTAGGGTGCAATCCTAAACTGGTGTTGCATCAGTGCCAATGCTCCTGCGCTGGACAAGTGCTGTCACAATCGTGCTGCAAGGCACATATGCAGCAAGGATTTGGGCACTGGGCCGGCACCAGCAGCAGGGCCAGCAGCAGGGCCAGCAGCGCGCTGGCTGAGCGTTGACGGCACAGGCCCATGATGAGGGTGTGCTGGAGACCTTACGAGCCCAGAGAGGGGGGAGGGGAGGGGAGGAAATAGCAGTGCTGCCTTCACTTCTGCAGCCACTGCCCTTCTCTGCAGGAACAGAACCACTGCAAAGAGTAGCCTAGCCAGCTGCTCTTGCTTTCCCACTGCTTTCCCACCTGCGGCTGCTGCACAGAGCAGCCAGCTGGCCACTCTTTATTTTCTTGTTGAGGGGGTCAGAGGCTGCAGGAGCAGAGGCAGGAAAATAGCAAGAAAGCTATTTCTTTCTTAAGTAGCTGGTTGGGCTACTCTTTGCAGTTGCTCCATGAGGGCAGTGGCTGCAGGGATGGAGGTGGTGCTGCCACCCCCTCCCCACCTCCCCACCAGTGGGCAGCTCTGTGCCTCCATCCTCTCACCTGCTTGTCTCACTGGCCTTCTCCTGCTCCACAGAATGTTGGTGGCCAGTCCATTTAAAATGGCCGGTGAGTCTTGCCCCTGCTAACCTGCCTCTCCCATTCCAGTTGGCCCTCTGGGACTTGAGCATGCTCAGACTATCTCATCTGCAGGGAGTTCTAGAACCAAAGTTTAGGGAGGACCCCAGAATATTCTTGGGGGCTGTGGTGATAACTCCGCCTGCCTGGTTGCCTGAGAGCAATATTTGCTGTAGGTGATCCAGCTGTTTTATTATCCTCTTGCTGTAGAATATGCCTAAGAAATTAATCCTAAATCCTTGGACAAAAGTTCCATTGACATCAATTACAGTTAATGCAACGTTAAATATGTTTGTGCATAGTCTTAATATTGCAGTCCAAGAGAACAGTGGACCCAGTCTTCAAAGCCAAGGCAAATATGCTATTGGTTTAAGCTAAATAGGCTAGTTTTAAAGTTATGATAGAGTGGAGAGTCAAATGGATGCTGTTTGCTTCACCAGAGTTGGTGCTTGAATTTTTGTACTGGAGCCCCTGTCCGTCATTTTTCTAATCCATGTTTACACGGAGTGGGTGCCATTGTCTTTGTTGTTCTCATTTAATTTCAGCAAACCATAACACTGTGACCATTCCAGGACTACAGTACATCAAAATGTCACTGGTTCTAAATATTTAAAATTGTATCTTTGCATGATGTGTCTGTGCATGCCATAATTTTGAAATAATGTATTAAACAGCCTTAAAGATGAGCTAGTTTTACATTGGAAAAAACTTTGAGGAGGCTTTTGAGAATGTGACAATTAAAAAGCCAATTCTATTAAATGATAAATATACATTCACATTTCTTAACAACACCAGTGGGAGCTTAGTTGATAGTACATCAACTGAATTGTATAATATAACACAATGCACTGTGCCTGGAGCACAACGTTTACCCACTTCAAACAGACTCTGGTTCATCTCAAAGTTGATTCCTAGATTTAACTCTAACTTCAGCTTGAAAGAAAGGTTAGTGGCGTGAAGATGAGAAATAATAGCGTAAGATCAGTTGGGCCCCTGGCCCATTTGCTGCCTGGGGCCAGGAGCACAGACTGCCCCCCCCCCCGCAGCCACTGCCGCCCAACCAATCCATCTGAAGCTCCGGAGCCTCGTGCAATATCCCACTGCTGTCTGAAAGCATTCTAACACCTTCAGAAGGCTTTTAAACTATGCTTCTGGTTTGCCAGTGTTAGAACACTGTTAGAACGTTAGAAAGTGCTAGAATGCTTTTGGAGGGGAGAGGGACATTGTGTGCAGCCTGCCCGGCCCTTGGAAAGGCTCCGGAGGGTGAATGTCGGTGGCTCAGCGGCACTGGAGACAGCGACTTGATGCTGGGGGCCTTTGACCCCCACAAGTAACTGGTAGGAACGCCACTGCATGACACTTAGGGCCTATAGTTGCCTTTCTACATGGTCTAAAAGTTACCTGGCTCCTCCCATAAATATGCTTTCCTTATATTTCATTTGAAATATAATGATGTCCTATCCCTCTGCTACATCTCTTATAGCTAGAGGCAGTCTAAAACGGTGTTATTTTTTGGTGGATGGTGGTGTTATTCAAAAAAAATGGGCTGAAAGCAGTGTTCTGTGATTTTATTCCAAATTAACACTTCAATTATTATTTATTGAATTTCTATCCTGCCTTTCTGTCCTGTATTGGGGCACCCAAGGCAACTCACAATATCAAAATTGCGTAAGATAAAACAATACAAGATAAAAGATAGGATAAAAGATTAAAATGATAGCATAAAACAATTTAAAGTGAACAAGCCCCAGCAGATCCCACAATTGCAAGTTAAAAATGCCAGCACAGCATGTCAGCAGCTAAATGCCTCCTTGAATTAAGAAGTCTTAAGACCTTGCTGAAAGATTGCCAGAGAGGGAGAAGTTCCTATTGCTGGCGGCCATCTCCCACACCTGAAGTGGTGGCGACACAGTCAGAAAGGCCCCCTCAGATTACCTGAGAGTATCGATTGGATTATATGGAAGGAGGCGGTCCCTCAGATACCCTGGGCACATGCCATAAAGAACTTTAAAAGTCAAAACTAGCACTTTGAATTGGGCCTGGAAATGAATTGGCAGCCAGTGTAGCCGCTGAAGCAACGGCCCAATTCTAAGTAAGGCCAACATAGTAAGGCCGACATCAGGGTATATCCTAAAGCCCATTAGGAGGCAGCAGCAGCGAAGTGCAGGCCAAGGAGAGGTTTTCCCCTTACACCTGCGTAAGCCCCAGTCGATGGGGCTGCTCAGATCTGCGCCAGCTGTTTTCCAGGCACAGGTGGACGTGCGCAGGAGCAGCCCGAATCAGGGCCGCCGAGGCTGGGGATGGGGTTTAGGATTTGGCACTATAGCCATCCTGCGTCACAACCCCCATCTCTGTCCATTGCGCCACCCAGTTACACCCCCAGCATGCCTCTGGAACACCCTTGGCAAGGCCCAGCGCCGACTACGCACCGCCAACACTCGACCGGCACAAGGCCAGCGCTGCTGATGGTCGTGGCGGCGCCTGAGCGTTGGTGCTGCTGCTTGCGTTTGTCCAGCACTGTACCGCCGACACCGATGCACTTGACAACACGTTTGCAACAGCATTTGGCCGGTGCAAGAGCGTAATACCAGCACAACAGGGGTATAGGATTGTGCTCTGAGTAAAATCGACAAGCAACCACATGGGCAGCCACATTCTGCACTCAGTCAATCCATTTTAAAGCATTTTTATCAAGTGCAATCACTGTCATTTAGGTGGCATATGTGTTTTTTATGCTTGTGTCTGTTAGCAGGCATCACCCACAGGTATAAAACAGGCTTTATCTTTTTTTACTTTTTACTATGGTGGGGTGCATTCAGTTTATTGAGCTCCATGCTGAGCCTTTCGGAACATTTGTTGAGCCTATATTGAGCTCAGTGCCTATTGGATCAGGACCATTCTAATGGCTTTGCATTTCGCTTCACCTGTCCTCTGATTGGAGACAGGCATGTTCACTTATTCACAAGTAAACACAATTTGGCTTTCCATAGCCCTCAATACATTTGTCGGTTTGGAGGAGGGGGACTTACTTCTTGAGTGTGTTTTTGAGTCTGTGTTCATTGGATTGGGACCATTCTGGTGGCCTGCCCTTCAAAATGGATGGGTAGCCCGATTCTATGTTGCACTGGAGCAGGCCGGCAGGCGGACCTGCACTGCATCCAGCGCAACGTGGGAGGCTGGAGGAGCCTTCCCTGTGCAAGGGCACATTTGTGTGCCTCCCTGATGTCCTCTTCGGATCTGTGCCTGCTAAATAGCAGGCACAGCTTCAAGGTGGCTGTGCGGCCAAAATCAGGGCTGTGCAGCCCAGGACGGGACTTTGTATGCAGCCTAATGGCACTCAGGCTTCCATTAAGCCCTAGAATGCTGCCTGAGTGGCAGGAGCCTACATCAGTCCCTACCATAATACTACTTCTCATTTTTTCCTTCCCTTTTGAAGGAAAAAAGAGTCCACTTCAGAATACTCAGTTTTGAATTAAGGTATCCAATTTTATTGCTGTCATTAGTAATTACGCTGAGTAATTAGATTTGACAGAAGCACTCTTTACTATAATAGTACTTCTGAAGAGCGTATGACTGCATCAGTTGAAATGGCGGGATTTCCATTAACTTACATGAACCTGGACTGCACCCAGAATGGGAAAACCATGACCTTTGTTAATGGAGTTTTAATCAGGAAGCCAGCTAGTTCAATTAATCACACACACAGTTCTGTTGCAGTATTAAGCACAGTAAGTTCAAATAGCCATAACGTAGTCTGAAGATGAAAAATGAGTTCGGGCAAGACTTCAGGGATTTGGCTGATATTACTATTTTGCTTGCTCTTTTGGTAGCACTATTCGTCATGCACTGTCTTTAAATTTTGTTTAAAACTGTAATCCTGCATTTGAACGCAGCAATATCAATTGCACACCATTTGTAGAGATCTCTCTAAGGATACGTACCAGTCTCTTATGAAATCATTCTAACAGCACAATCCTAACTCATCCCTGTTGCGCCAGCTCCTAGTGTCACAAATACAGTATAAAGCATGTTTGCACTGGTCCAATAGCCTGAGCCTGCCTCCCTGCTGGTGCTGCAATCTGGAGCAGCACTGGCCGGCCCAGGTAAGGTCACACCAGGCGGCTCAGGGGGTGGGAGAGGGTGGCAGGAGGGCATTTTGGAGATGGGAGGGGGCATTTTGGGGCAGGAGAGGGCAGAAAGTGGGGCAGATCAGGACCGGGGAGGACTGGCAGAGCAGGCTTCTGTTGTATCCTAACCCTTCACCCAACCCAACCAGTGTCACACTGGGCTTCCCAGATTGGCGCCCAATAAATAGCTGACATGGATCCAAGAAGCCCCATAGGAATGCCTGGAGTTTTACTCTGGGCAAGGAGAAATATATCCTTTTTTATTTTTATTGTCTCCATTTCAATCTCTTTCAGTCCCAGCAAAAATGTATTGTGATCTTTGCACTGGTTTGCTGCTTTGCAATTCTTGTTGCACTGATATTTTCGGCTGTGGATATCGTGGGAGAAGATGAGGACGGCCTCTCGGAAAAGAACTGTCAAAATAACTGTCGGTAAGAGGTAACAAACAAAACTTCTGTTTTGGGGTGGGGGATAATATTAATGTACAGTGGAAAAATTTGTATTGTACCTAACAAAGTGCCCAAACCCACCTAATTCCCCATGTGGCAATACAGCTGCACTGATTGGGGGGGGGGGGCACACTGTATCTCTCCAGGGAATTTCCTTGGGGTGAGGAAACATTTTTCCCTTGCCACTGGGTAAACCTGCACTGGCCCACTGGGTCTACTTACACCTGTGCCAGCAATTTTTCTGATGCAAGTTTGCTTGGACTGATGCTAGAAAATGAGATCGGATATCAGCTGTACTGCTGCAACTGCAACCACCCCTTCCCTGCCTCCCTCTGCCCCATCTCTGCCCTATTCTGGTCTCACCTCCTTCCCAGAATGCAAGTTCTGCATGTGAGAATTTGCGGGGGGGGGGAGCACTTTGCAGCTATAATTACAGGAATAAAGGAAAGTTGAATTGTATTAACTTCGTAAGGCCACTATGAGAATGCCATACGTATGTTAATGCTAAAAAGTTAAAATTGAAATTGTCAAATCTCTACTGCTCTTAGTCTTGCAGGCCATTCAATCCACCATTCAAGTTCTTGCATTTATGCTGACTTCAGTGTGTTTTCCGATTTAAAATTTAAATTTAAAACTTCGTTGTTTAAATGGACTAGAATGTGCATTCATATTTTAAACAATAAAACCCTGAAGCTAATTCATAAAAACGATGTAAGGACACAACTTGACATTCAATAATTAAATCATCATCAAAAAGTGTGCATTATAAAAAAAAGCACCACCCCCAACTTATCTTCACTTTGACATTGCAGCGCATGTAGGTCATGGGCCAAGTGCCTACCAAGATACGCAAAGCTAACATCTGCACGGTTTTAAACGCCCACACTTTATGTTGCTCCTGGAATGCAATAGTAAGTTGCATTGCATCGACATTGCATCAACATTTTTGTTTAGTTTGTCATCTTGTGATAGGAGGCTGGGGTGAACCTTGCATCAGATGAAGCTTCTGAATATTCTTCAAAGGCAATAACATGTATTATACTAGTTAAGTCTGGTTTTGCAAAAGCAAGAATAAGAGTCGTTTGTTGGGTGAAGTTGAAAGAGGAGATGCAAATGATGGGTGGTAGATGTAGCTCTTTGTATTGTTTATCTAGGGCCAATACTGGACAGTGGCAGAGCTACGTCATGCTGGGGGGGGATACATGGCTCCTGCATGGTGAAGTGGCAGTTTTCTGCTATCTCAGCTGGAGGAGGGGGTCACAGTGCTTAACTCGGTTGTGTGACAAATGTTGTAAAATACGCCTGCCCTCCCTGCATCTCAGTATGGCATGAAATGGAGCTGTTTTTTGGGGGGGGTGAGGGCTGCGCAGGCGCTGGGGAGGAAAGTGACAGGCACAGGGGGGTGCCATCACCTGGCCCCAGGCTCTGGGGCCGGCATTGATCCTGGATGGAACAGGATTTTCCTCTTGCATCCCTAATGAGCCCACTTGGAGGGAAGAAGCAGGTCATCTGGTGCCAGCAGTCATCTCTGAAGAATATCAGTAAATTGGTTGTATGTGAGGCTTCTCATCACTTGTTAGGTGAGGGGAAGCAGGGGCTTAGCTAAAGAGGTGCAGTGGGATGCAATTGCACCGAGCAACAAGCTTTAGGGGAGGCAACAAGCTGAGCTTGACACTAGTGGCCAAAATGGTGAAAACCTTGGTATGACTGAATAATACTACCCTGTTATATACCATTCAATGCAGAATTTAATGCAGAATGTAGTGGCACAAATCGGAGTGTAACATCTTCTTTCTATGAAAGGTTATGGCCAAAATAACCAAGAAAATGAAAATATAACTGTGATGTCACTTCCTGTTGTGACATCACTTCCAGGGCATCGTTTTGCCCTCTGCACTGGGCTACACTTTCATTAGCTATGCCAGTGTGTAACAACTGACATTCCCCTTATTATTTCCAGGCTCTTTCTGCACAAGGTCTCCCAAGGTGACTGTATATGTAATATAAAGTTGTGACTTGCTTTCCTACTCTTTGTCATTGTTATAAGGTAAAAAATAGATTTTAATGCATCCTGGAGCCCAGATTTCCTTGACTTGACACCTCCTAAAGCCTCTTATCCTTGCTCCTTTTTATTAAATAAGGAAATTTGTTATCTTCCTTGAAGTGCATAGTGTAGCCAGGTCAACTTGTTTCCTTTTGCTCAGCATTAATTATCTGTTCTCCCCAGGAACCTTCTGCAATAATGCACTGGAAAGCTTTAATTCTTAGTGCAGAAGAACAGCGCTCATTAAAAAAAAACTGTGTACAGAGAGCTGTAAAAATATGATTGTTTTTCTTCTGATGGAGGCCAAGGCCAACCCCTCAGTCCTCACGGAATATGAATATTGAAAAGTTCACACAGCTGAAATGCTGGATTTGAAGTGGTGAACAGCCCAAGAGTTAGCAGTAACCTTCACTTGTTCATATTTTGCTTTGTGTGGGGAATATGATAAGCACATTCATTTTGAATTTCTTTCCCTAATTTCTTTATCTTTCTAATACTTAATTAAGCACAAATAAATGTACTAGGCACTATATAAGTATGCTACATGCTCCCCCCCCCCAATTTCCCAAGGAGTCAGAATTTCCAGGAACAGTGCTACCCAACTTTCTTTGGATGAGAGTGCACTGGAGATCTATAGCACTATTTAAGTAAAGCAAATATACAAAAGAAGGTGAAAGGCATGTGCTCATACTAGGAAGCAGAGTTTTCTCACCTCAGAGCTTCAGAAATGGAGAGATACCTTTTTCAGATATTATCAAAAGTAGGGAGAAGTACTCAAGTTGGGGAAGCAACAAGAGCACACGGGTAAGTTCTTCTAGTGGCGTAACTAGAAGGGGGGCATAGTATTAATAGGATTTCAGTTTACCACAAATACAAAATATACTGTATATACTGTATTGCTTATTATCTTCTATGTTTTAGAGGCAAGAGTACCTTGATGCAAGGTGATTTAAGGTCCAAATATTTCAAAATATTACATCAGTTGAGGCCTAGGTCAGAGAATACGTATGATGGCATGAATTTCTGCCAACTCCAACAGGCCAAGTCGGGCACAAAGTGTCAGGAATAAGGGCTTGGAGGCAGTGGTGTAGCTAGAGAGGCTAAATATTGATGGCACTGCAATGCACTGTGTGAGTGGCCCCTCCCCTTCACTGCTGGAGCCATATTGGGCAGCAAGAGCAACATAGAGGAAGTATGGCTCTGGCACAGAGGGGGAGGGGCCACTTACATGGCAGTTGTGACGCCATAACTACTTAGCGTTTTGGGCCCCCATTAGCTACACTCCTGCCTGGAGGAAGAATTGCTTTTCCAGTTCCATGGAGCTAAATACACAAAGCTGCTGCACAAACATTGAGCAGCTCGATTTTGTGTTTTGTGGTAGATGTTGTGGCTTGGATCACTGTGGATCTTCAACTCTCTTTACTGGTCTGGAACATGCATGGGGCTTGCTGTGCATCTTGGGAGTCCTCAGCTGCTAAACAGGTGCTGTGTGGCCAGAACTGAGCTTCAGCATGGGCCTTTCATCATTGTTCCTGAGGTCCCAGGTGTTGTGAGGCCTTCCTTGGTCCAGAACTGGGAGGCATTGATGAGGACTGGGCGGTTTGATGAGGTACATTGTGTTCCCTGTTACTGGAGTACTCTTGGGTGGGATGACATGAAAAGAAATCCTCTCATTGTCCCTTGGGAGTCTGCACTGGGGACTGCCACAGGATTGTGCTTCTCCATCATTTTGGAAAAGGGTCTCCTCAAGCCTGAGGTAAAAGCATCAGCCGGTCTTGACAAGTGAATCGACATATATAAAAATATTAGCCTTTTGTTACCCGGCTTTCCCCGGGGGACAAAGTATCCCCAGCTTCTATTAGGAGAAGGAATGAATACAGGGACAGAATCAAGCAAAGGAGTGTAATGAAATTGTCACACTCACTGAACACTGTCTGCAGGTCCTGTGGTAGGATAGCACCGACGTGTGAGAAACAGGAAGAGGTGGCCAGTTAGCCCTCTGGAAATAGGTCCCTCTCAGATCCGACTGGGTGTTGGAACTCTCTGAATCATGCTCTTTCCAGCCTGGGCACCTCAGGCAGTGCAAAGCAGTTTCACTTTCGTTTCTGAGGTCTCTTCCTGTGTATCAGCTCAGTGAGTGCCATCCCAGCTCATGACCTGCAGAATCCTTTGTGACCACAGGGTGGCAGCACACTTTCACTCCTATACAATCCCCTCGCTGTCCCCCCCCCCGGGGGCTGTAGGGGGGTCTGACCCCCGCAGTGATTCCTTCCAGGCTGCAAGGTGTATTCCTGCCAAGTTTCGTGCGGATCGGTCCAGGCGTTCCCGAGCCTATGCATAACATACATACATACACACCCGCATACATACACACCCGCATAGCCACGTCCATTTTTATATATATAGATGATATGCTGTGCATTTTAAAATTTCATATGTAGTACTGTAGATGGGGAAGGGACAAGAAGAACTAGTAGAGGCAAGAAACATCTCAATGCTGCCCATTAAATAGAATTTGCACAGGTCCTTACAAGGCAGCCATGAACATGGGATATTGCTAGAAGTGTTCAACCTTTCTTCTCAGAAGCATTTAGTATTTGACACGCTCCAGCTCTGTACAGAATGAATACTGATTATAACAGTCAACTGGTGCACACGTCTACTTTCTTTTGTAATACATACTGTATCCCTGTTCTCTTCCTTCAGAAACAATTCATCACTGCTTTTATGAGTGTTTTTGAACAAAGCCTACTGACCCCAAACCTGTTAAAGCAGAAACAGTGTGTGCAACCATTCATTTTAAAAGCCATTTGTGAAGTTGAAGTCTGACAAAATGATGATGAGTTAAATGGGTAATGTAATCAGGTCATAGAGCTTTAACCATCCAAACTGTCAATTTCCCGGAAGATACTGCAAGAGACCTCTAGATATAGCTTGACTTTTGCCTGTTTGACATGGCTGAACAGACTACTCAGCTTTTATATGCATTCTCAGTTCTCCCCAAAGATTTAAATGAACATGGTTGAAGCATAGAAAGACTCATGGCATATTCAATTTTGAATGTTCTTTTGAATGCAATTTAACATACACATGTTCCAGAACAAGGTCTGAACATGTGATACAGAAACATTGCTGAAGTTAAGCAGGACTTGGTTTGCTCATCACCTGCATGGGAGACTACTTTGGAACCCTAAATTTCACACCACCCTAAGTTTATCTCTAGTAGAAAGGTGGTATATAAAATGCAATTCACTATTGCTGTGTGTTGGGGAATGTCTTTGAGTAGCTCTAAATACAGTCAGGCATCTTATGAGGGGGTTAGGTCCTGTGGTCCACATGTACGGCAAAAATAATGTATAATCAAAATTAACCTTAAATATTTTAAAAATGCATACTGTCTCTATAAAAACTAAAATCACTCTATGAGATCCAAGATAGCTGAGGGAATCTCAGATTCATCCCCCCCCCCCCCACACACACATCCATGCACATGTACACATTTATTCTGGAGCATATACCCAGTGAGTGGAATGGCAGATGGAATCACTCACTATTTCTGGTGGGTCCTGACATGAGTGCCATTCTAAAAAGTGGGTCCCAGTGCTAAAATGTTTGAGAACCACTGGGGTAGAGAATGTGGTGCGTGCACATACAAACACAGAGGTGTCCATTCCTTCTCTGCATATCAACTCAGGCAGGGCCGGCTTTAAGCCAATGTGACCAATGTCGCCACATTGGGCCCCGCGCTTCAGGGGACCCCGCACTAGCAGGGTGAGCATATTGCCTTGTGGCTGCAGCTGGGATCTCTATGGGCTGTAAGTCAGTGGTGTGAGCAGAGCACTTTACCTTGGTCTCTCCCACCTGCCTCTGCCTCTGAACAGCCCAAAATGGGCCACCTGGAAGCAGTTGGCGGTGATGTTATGATATCACCACCAACTACTTCCACATTCCATGCTTTGCACGTGGCACAAACAGCACTTTTCTTGGTGAGTGGGGGCCCCCGCAAGGAGGGTTGGGGCCCCCACAGGAATGCCCCACATTGGGCCCCATTGCTGCTTGAGCTGGCCCTGACCTCAGGGTGACCATATTTGTGTTCTTATAAAATTTTATAAGAATATAAATATTTTAATAGAGGCTCAATATTATTCCTAATGAGGCTTAGCTCCATTGCTTTATTGGTTTTTCAGTAAGTTTAGTAGAGATAAACCTGGACTATTTTTGTCATGGAACAGAAGTGCAAATTCTAGGTCACATAATGTTCCTCTCGTTCATCTTTTCTATTCTTTTTTCCCCACTCTATTATGTGAGGATTCTTCTTGACTGCATACATCACAAGAATGTCTGAGGGCTGAAGTAGATAGCATATAAAGGCATTTGTAATGAAATAATGAATAAACGATGTGCTACGGATGAAAAAGTTACATTCTTCTAAAAATGTGATGCTGAAAAAGAGGACAAGTGTAGAACAGCCTTGTCTTTCTTTCCTTCTTAGCAGGATGGTAGGCATGCGCCCAGGAGAAGGGGGTGCAGCCGGTACATTGTTCTGGGGCCCATGGAGCTCAAAGGGGGCCCATGAAGGGGAAAATTTATAAAAAAACTTTTTACAAAACCAAATTTTTAAAAAGAAAAGCCGTTTGTGCTATCAGTAGTAACAGCCAATTTCCCCCGCCCCACCTCAGGCAGCCAGGCTGGGGCTTGCATCCCCATTGGCTGCAGAGCTGGGGGAGGCGGGAGCAGAGCTCTGGTCTGCACGCTTCTTTCTGATTGAGCTCAGTTCAGCCTGATCTGCGACCACGAGGGAGCTTGTCTTCCTTCTGCCTTTTATTTTGGGAGAAGCAGCATTAACTGATAAGAAGGGTAGCAATGACTACATTTCCTGCCCTTCAACTTTCACCTGGGAAGAGCTTCCATCCAGATTCAGCAATATCCTGGGTATGTCTGCTCAGGAATGGGCTCCATTGTTTCCAGTGGGCCTTAACGCCTGGGGTGTGTGTATAGGTTTGCAGACAGAGCAAACATGCGCAGTAAAAGGCTATGTATATAGGTTTGCAGACTGTTTGTATGCCTGTGCATATCTGCTCAAGAGTAGCCCCTATTGTTTGCAGTGGGCCTTACCCCTGGGGTGTGTGTATAGGTTTGCAGACAGAGCAAACATGCACAGTAAAAAGCTATGTATATAGGTTTGCAGACTGTTTTGCATGGCTGAGCATGTCTACTCAGGAGTGGGCCCCATTTCCAGTGGGCCTTACTCCTGGTGTGTGTGTGTGTGTGTATAGGTTTGCAGGCTAAATGTGCAACTTGATAAATTGAGTTGCAGAGTGATAAATTAGCTAGTTGGTGCTGCTGCGGCCCATCCTAAGTGCTCTGGGACACCACCAGCACCACCAGTGGTGTTACTTGTTATCTTATTTTAAGCTTCCCTTTGGAATTTTTTCCTACTAGTATTGTAGGCCAGTCAGTTTTGGTTGTCCCAAGGGCATGATTTAAAGTTCATTGGTGCCCATGGGACTTTGTTGTTTGTTTTCACTGTTGTACCTTTATGGTAATTCAAGAGGTCTGACTAAACCTAATTGGTGCTATATGGCTTTACCTAATTTCACGTTCAGGAACATTTGGGAAGTCTTCTTGGAAGCAGTGTTTCTGTGGGCAGAAGTTTGGAAATGGTGTAATATATGTTGTTCAGTGTCAAGCCCATTTGGCTCAGTAGGTTTCAGTCTACGAGCCTATTGTATGCCCCAGAAATAAACATATCTAAACAAATGGCCACAAAGCAGTTTACAAACAATAGTAGTTAAATGTTAGTTATATAATTAATTAATTAATTAATTAATTATCTAGTTAATATTGTTAAATATAATTCACTATATATAAAAAATGCAGACCAGCAACAGCCACTAGAAATACACAGTGCTGAGGTGAAGAGGGATAGTTGCTCACCCGCTGCTGACTAGAACACCACTTCAGGGGGCCTTTTGCCCTTTTGCCTTCAGTCCCAAGCCAATCCTCTGCCAGAGGCAACAGTGATTAGATGCCTCTTTTAAGGCATCCCTAATGCTTCTAACTTTCCATCAATGGTTCATCATTAGTGGGTATAGGGTCAACCATGATTATTTCAATCAAGGTATCCAGTAATCTCATCTATTGCAGTCACTGTTAGGGGTGTATTCAATTATGCACCCAGTGGTGGTGCATGTATGACCTGACACCTGCAGGCTCACATTCATAGAGAATATAGATCACGTTCCTGTGAGGATGCAGTTCCATAACCTTGGACTCAAGTCAGGTGGGTCTTGGAGGAATTTTTTCAGAGGTCCTGCTTCAGGACCCAATTATCATCTTCCTAGGTTGGCACCAATTTGGGTTTGTTAAGTCTTACACACAGACTTCTGTTCCATGGGGAGGTGCTTTCATGTTAGCTGTCACCCACCCTTTTTTTTTATGGGCTCTAGGTATCTTTTCCAGTAAGGTTTTTTTCTAGGCACAAAGTTGATCCTAATCAACCAGGCCCCTTTTTAGGTGCTGGATTGACGGGATTCTGAATGTGTTAGTTGTTTTACTGTTTCAATAGTTTTCAAACTGTGTAGAGTCCTTAGAGGCTGCTGCCTGACTATAAATGCCACAGAGTGTGGCTATAATGTTGATTGGGCAATAGTGCTCCTCTCCAGTAGCAGCTTGTTTACCCCTTGATGCACATGGCTATTCAGCCCTGTATGTTTTGCAAACCACCAAATTAGGTCACTACCTACCGATGGGTCCTGGACCCGTAATTTTAGAACCCCTGCTTTACTGTATCAGTGTTGCCTTGGATGGAGCCTGTAAAAGTTTAGTTTCATTTCGTTTATGAATATATTTTATATTTCATTTCAGTTTATGAATGGTTATGAAATGTCATCTCAAAAATCTGGAGCTCAAAAATGCAAGGAAAAACAGAAACGTGATGAGATTAATAAAACGGGGCAACAAACGCTTTTTCAATTTGGCGTTAAATGCAGAACAAGCGAAACTAACCAAAATGAAACTTTAAATTCAGAAGAATGTGAGACAAGTGCAGAACTGAAACAGAATCTCATGAGGCCAATTTGGATTTTCAAGAAACATCAGAACAAGTAAATTCTCAATTTAAAGATTTAGAGAAACAGTTGAATGTTAGTGATGAGAGTACTTCACTGTCTACAGAATCTGGGCATGGCAGACATAGTGAAGAGATGAGTAGGTCAAATACTGGAATTGATGTTGGACTTCTTATAACAGAGTTGCCTTCTCAATTGGATATAGAAAACTATGTTATTAAAGGTCATACTGGCTTTCCTAAAACATTTCCCAAAAATACAAATAACCAGGTTTTTCCCAAAAGTATTCTAACATTTCGAAGTTTAAATGGTGAAAAACATGACCGAGATTGGCTTGTCTGGAGTGAAGTTAAACAAGCATTATTTTGCCTTCCTTGTCGATTATTTTGGAACAAGATTTGTTGCAGCATTAGCTCAGCATCTGAGTCTATGCTTGCATCAACAAAAGGATGGTCAGCAGCTAAAATGTGGCGAAAATTATGCATTCGCATCCCAGAACATGAGAGAAGTAATAGTCATAGGCAGTGCTATCTGGCTTGGCGAGAACTAGAAAGAGAGGGGCAGTGGCGCGATCCAGGCGGAACGGCCTGGTACACTGTTCAGCGGACAGGCCCGGGCCGCGCCGCCTCTCCGGAGGACGGGCGAGCTGCTGCTGGGCCTGCCCTCCCTCCCTTGCGTCCCGAATCGCTCTGAAATGGAGCAATAGGGGCGGAGGGCTGTCAATCATTTGGGTGTTCCGGTACTTGGCGCGCCCAGATGACATCACTGGACAGAGGTGTAGGTGAGGGGGGCCCATATTAGTCTTGTGTTCCAGCACTTAATAATCCTCTCAGCGGCCCTGCATGCACCATCCTCCCTGACTCCAACAGTAGTCCAAATGTGCTTTACGGCGTCCCTTGTGCAAGTCAAACTTTGCTGGCCTCTGTGCTGGCCTAGCTCCAGGTTAGGAATGCGCCCTGAAAGATTGTAATGGCCTGCCAAACTCTACTCGGTGTCTATATGGATGAACTAGATTTGAACATGAGCCCCAGCAGACCCAGCTGAAGCCAAAGAGGGGCCTATAGCAGTCCCTGAAGTTTTTGCCTGCTTCTTAGCGCATGCTTTAGTGCACATGCACATCAATCCTCTCACTTTAAACCACTTCTGCCACCAGGTTCCTGCTGCTTCTTCAAAATACCCTGGGTAGGAGGATGTTTGGAGCAGAACAGCCTTATCCCACCCAGACTATTTTGAGCATGGAAAATCTATTTGGCTTGTCTGAAATGCTAAAGAAAAAGGCATTCAGGATATCAATCTTACTGTTTTTTCCCAGCCTTGAAAAGTTAAGCAGGGAACCTTTTCACTAAATATCCTGAACGCTTCTGAATGCACTTCTCTGACACTGAGGGGAGTATCATGAGCAGTTTTTAGAATGAATTCTCCACCCTCGGACAAGTTTAGCCATAAATAATTAGAAAGTGTCAGCAAATTCCAGGAAATCATTTCAAGAGGCTCTCCGAGGACTATATATAAAATGAAAAAAGGAAACAAGATCACCTCCCTTCTCTGCTGAATTTACCAGTGTTTTCTTCAGAGCAAAGTAAGCAGGGCTAGAGAACAACTTGCAGTCTTCATGGAAGTGATGGGTTTTTTCAAACAAAAGTAAGGAAAGGTGATAATGGAAGGATGAGGCTTTCTAAGTGAGCAAGAAAATGGTGTGCTGAGAGCTAGAGTAAAAAATATAGGAGCTAAGTTTAAATCCTTCCTAATTCCAGGCTGATATTCCAGGAGCAATTATTTGAAGGAGCTTGAATGTTAATAATAATCTTGATATCTTGGATAAGTGGAAGATTCAGCCGTTCTCAATCTTTTTTTACTCATTTAGGAACTTTTTTTCAGGTTCCAGCTCCTCCCCACTATCAAACATGGATACAACATGAACAGATAAACATGAAGTCATTTATTTTCAGTTTTCGATCTGTGGCCACCTTCAAATGTGCCAAGGCACCCCAGGGGGCCATATGGCTCCTGTTCGGAATGGCTTGTTGTTTAGAGGAATCCAGATCTTAATCCTTTTATAGTCCAGTTCTAATGGGCAGTCCAATCCTACCTTGTGCTGGAACTGGCCTGTGCTGTATCCAGCACAGGGTTGGAGGTAGTTGCTATGCAACTTAACTTGGAGTAAGGGGACTTATGTCCTCTTATCCCAAGTCATGCCCCAGCCACTGCAGTGAGACTACTGTGGTCTGTGCCAGCAAAATCACTGATGCAAATCCAAGCAGCCCGGTGTAACGCTGGACTGCTTGGAAGGGGGGTTAGGAATCAGGATCCAGCCTAAGTGCCGGAGGCCGGTCCTACTTCCCCCTCCTGGTTTGGTCCATCTACCAGCCTGCCCCTCCCATCTCTGATCCACCCTCAATCCTGCCTCCCTTGCCATCCCAACCCCCCACATGGACACCCTTGGCCAGCACAAACCTACCTTCCCAGTGTGGCATGAAGGCTGAAATTGGCCTCTGTGGACTGTGGTGCATTCTTGCACTGGCCCAGCTGACTCCTTAGGAGGCAGAAATGTGCCTTATGGTATGTTTGCAACACTCCCAAGCCGGCATAAGGAATTTATGCCAGCCCAGCATAATTTTAGGATTGCACTCTAAGTGGTGCATCAGCAGGATTTTGTGCCTGGCTGGTGTGCCTGGCTTTCATGGGGGCGGGGGGACGGCATCAATGGGGGGTGGGGGGGGGAAATGACCGGGAGGGGCATGATTGGCAGTGCTAGTGCATGCTGTATCCTGTTCCCTTCCTGGGCCTAATCCGTTGCCATGGAGCAACTTGGATTTAAGCAGGTCCAAGTTGACCCATTGCAGTTGCTGCGGCTTACCCTGGTACAAATGTCCCCTTACCCCGAGGAGACCTCTAGCAGCCAAAATTCCTCATGGGATGCAGTGCAGCCAGTTCTGGCACCACTACATTGCTGTGTGGGAATTTAGTTAGGATTAGGCCGTTTAACTCTATCTCTGCTATGTGAACATGATAAAGTTTTATCAACTTAGATAAAAAATTTTCCAAATTTACTTGACAATTTGAATTGTGAATACATAGAATTATACAATGTGTAGCTCATCATACTTTTAAATGGAGTAGCAGTACAAAGTTCTTCAAAGCATAAAACGATTCTAAGGAACAAATGCAATTATGATCTGGTGAAACAGGAACATTTTAAATGAGGTGGTGATTGCGATTGGGTGAAACAGGAACATTTTAAATCTAGTGAACAGTTTTGTAAACTGTCCTGTTTTCTTTGTGTCTTCTCAGGGTTGCTCTTGTGGAAAACATTCCTGAAGGCATAAACTATTCAGATAGTGCACCATTCCATTTGTCTCTCTTCCAAGGTTGGATGAATTTACTTAATATGGCTAAAAAGTCTGTTGACATAGTGTCTTCCCAGTGGGACCTCAGTTACAGCCATCCATCTGCAGGCCAGGTATGCCTTACTTTAAATGTTCACAGATTTACTCATCAGTTTGGTTTGCATTTTTCTGCTCATTCTCTTCTGAATCTGATAATTTAGATTAAAAGATCTCTTTTGCTTGCTCTTAGCATGAGAACTTCCTTCTTGAAAGAGCCATTTGCCTGTAGTATAGTCTTAGAAAGTAAGTGAAAAGGGCTAGATCAGTGTTTCTCAACCAGTGGTTCTTGTACCAACCTTGGTACTTGAGGTGGTGTCCAGTGGTACGTGCGGGGCCCACAGACCCCCACAGCCTGGCAGTGAGACCAGCAATGTAATGTGACAAGCAGCAGGAGGCGGCTCTGGTCTGCAGGCATGTCAAGCTCTCCAGGGTTCAGGCATCACCCCCAAAGGCCCCGAGGGCTCAGGTGGTGGAGCTGGGTCCCTCCTGACCCCGCTGACAACCCCCAGTGGTCCAGGAGACTTTACCCATGCCCAATTAAGTTTCTAGGTAACTCGGACACCCAAGGATTCCACACCTTAGCTTGAATGACAGAGCCACCAGTTTTGGTAAAGTTTTCTGTGTACCTGGCAATCTCAAGTAGGCGCAATGTACTGTACTTGGGAATGCCTGGCACAGTTTCTGCCAATTAAACTGTTCCCCCAAGATCCCAGGAAACCCCCCCTCCCTGGACCTGGGCTGCTTGGTAACTCCTTGGTAGCTAAGCCCAGCAGCTAGGCCAGAATAGCTGACCCCAGTTCCCAGCACAAGAGACCACACTGATCTGTAAAATCTAGATATGTTTATTAAGCCTACTGGTCACAGTACTATTAAGGCACAATAGGCACAAGGAATACACAGCTTAAAAGTACTTGAAAAATCCAGTGCAAAATAACAAAGCGAACTGTCTAACTAGCTCTGTCTTTCACCTGGTTCCTTACCCTAGTAGAGTTGGGTGTTCAGCTTGCAGGCTACCTCTGAGGGCTAGGTGTCCGTGTTGGTCTTCCGAGCTGACTGAGAAATCCAACAGAAAGTCCATCTCACAAGCAATCCACTGACCCCTCCCATCTCCGAGGGTTCTCTTTTATCCATTTGGGGTTGCTAGGGCACTAGCACCTGCTCCAACCAATTAGAACTGAAGATGATCCAAATCCTCCAGAAACCAAACTGCGGCAAGGTGCTACTTTCTGACACTGCTCCTTCCCCCCTCCCAATCAGAGGTTCACAGCTGCTGCAGATCTTCCCTTAATGAGCTGTCCTTGGCCAGCAAGGCGCTCTGCTCTCGGATTGGTTATCTGAGTCTCCTGGCCACTGAGAACCAGACAACACATTCCTGAGCTCCACTAATGAGCTTGATTCCAACAAGCTGTGGAGAGGTCTTTGTAGCTGAACCTGCACTTAGAAAATGGAGACAGACTTAGGCCTAGCTATTCCCTTGTTCATGACAGGGCAGTACTCCAGCATGCATTTTTTTGTGCTCTTCAAAAAGCCCTCTCATCTGCTCCAGGCCTCTTACTGGTGCTTGTTGCATCTCGTCTGGCTTTTCAATCTGGAAGTAACTGGCAATGACATCATCACCACTTACTTCCAGCGGTGCTTCCAATTAAGTGGACCATGCGAAGTGGTATGGTGAGGGACAAATGTTGAAAGACATTAGGGTAGTTTACATGATATGATTAATGCTGGTGAAAGGCATACTCAGAAACAGATTTTTAGGCATAGTTTCCTTAAATCAACTGCAGAAATGGTGTAATAGATTTGGTTTTGTAATATGTTTAATGCGTGTCTGTATTTCAAAATTTAATGTTTTAATGCTTTTGTACTTGATGTTTTGAGTTATTGTTATAATGTAACTCTGTGAGCTACCTTCAGCATAATAACAAATATTGTTATTATTCTTATAATAACAATAACAATACAGGTGGATACAAAAAAAACACACACAACACTTTAAATTGAGTCATGCTATTAATTAGCATTCAGCTTTCAAAAAAGCTTCTCTTACCATGGCAATGGGCTGCAGCCATTCTCCAGGAGGGGCTTAGACCAATTAGTATCCATTAGCTGAAATAAGACCTCTTCCCTTCACTCTGGAGCAGGGCAAAAAATGGAAAATGGAAGTCACAAGTAGTCCTTTGCTATAGATAAATCAATGGCTACAGTAATTTTTTGAACTACACTCTTCCTCTACTATCTCTGTTTTCACTATTCAGATTTTCACTTATATGTACTTGCAAATATTAAGACCATATTTCTTTATCTGTACAAACATGGCTTGTTATAGTATGTCAAGCTTCCGGCCATTTACACCAGCAGCTCCAGAGCACTGACAGCAGCCCAGCTTTTGCACTATTGTAACCAAAGTTAACCAAAGCCTATCATGAGATCCACTGCTGTAGTCCCAGGATAGGATTAGGGCCTCACTTTCCATTGATTCCATATAGAGAATAGAATGAAATAGAATACCTGGACATGTCATAGTGTTTGGCTTTCCTCCCTAACTTTTTTTAAGCTCATTGACTTTGGCAAAAATGATGTTCAGGAACTGTCTCACACACTCAAGGGAGTCCGATATTGTATTACCAATAATGCTCTCTCTGCACATTAATATAAAGGCTTTTATTCGACAGAATAATTTAAAACCTGCTGAGAGCACTGACTAAACACCCCAGTTTGAAATCAAATATAAGACCTTGACCCTCAAAAATAGTAGAAGAAGAATTAAAAAACAATTGTCCTGCTTACCTACAGCAGTTGCCTGTTTTAGGACCAAATTAGATGTGACAGCGCCTGCCACATTTGTTCATGAGCCTGCCCCATTCATGTGTAAAGCAGGCAGCCTAAGTCTAATCTATGAAGTGAGGGGAGTGGATCCCTCCCCTGCCTTATTTTGCTACAGTCTATCACTCCAGGCGTGTTTCTCCCAATGAAACTCTCTCCCAGTAATGGAACCAGCCTGCAGCAAAATTGAGTTTGAGTGGTAAGGACAGAATGCGATGAAGGAGAACTTTCATCGTTCCCTAACACATATGCCATGTGTGTAAGGAGGGCAGACCTAAGAACATAACCCATAGCTGCTGTTGTCCCATCTAGTTTGACCCTTTGAAGACATTACTTTGTATCTCAAAATATTTTAAATTACTGTTATAATTGCAGTATAACTAGAGGTATTTGTTTCTGGTAAGATAGGTTTATAACCTAATTATTTCTGAACACAATGGGCTGAGTAAAATAAAATAACACTGTTTTCAAACACCTCTAATTATAACTTACCCATGGCAATTTTAAAGCAAATAATTTTTTCAATCACATCTCAGCTACAAGCAATTTCCTAGAGTTTAGACTGCACAGTGATAAATATGTGAGAGATATTATTTAGATTTCGCTATCACCTTATCCCAAGGCTGCAGAGAGGTTAACAAATATTTCCTTATCTCATGTTACTCACAGAACAACTCTGTGAAATAGGTTATACTGAAAGATAGCAGTTTGCTTAAGATTGTCTGTGACCTCCACAACTGACTATGAAATTGAAATCTTCTTCAACTTTATAGTTCTAAGAAGTTGCCTACCTGGAAAAGTGTTATCCACCTCACAACTGTGGCAATTCCAAATGCTATTTGTATTGAATTATAAATGAATAATCAAACCTCATTTAAACATGGTGTAGCTCGGATTCTGAAGGTATTAAGAAAGAGAAACTGAATATGTATTTTATTAGCAGCCCAATCCTAAGCAGCGCCAACATAGTAAGGGATGTATCCTAAAGCCCGTTAGGAGGCAGCAGCAGCAAAGTGCAGGACAAGGGGAGTTTTTCCCCTAGCACCCGCGTAAGCCCCACCCAGCCCTATGGGGCTGCTCAGATCTGTGCTTGCTGTTTTGCAGGCTCAGGTCAACATGTGCAGGAGCCTCCTGAATCAGGGCCACTCTGGCTGGGGACGGGTTTTAGGATTTGGCACTATGAACGTTGTGCATCACCGCCCCCATCGCCACCTACTGCACCGCCCAGTTACGCTTCTGGCACGCCTCTGGCATGCCCTCAGCGAGGCCCTGCACCACCCGAGCACCACTGATGCTCAACTGGTGCAAGGCCAGCACTTCTGACGGTCGCAGTGGTGCCTGAGCGGCGGTGCTGCTGCTTGTGCTGGTCCAGCACCATACTGCTGATGCGCCTGGCGGCACGTTTGTGACAGCGCTGGGCCAGCGCAAGAGTGTAGCACCATGCAATGCCGTTATAGGATTGCGCTCTAGGACAGAAATAATTGAATAAGAGTTAAGGATCACAAAACTTAATAAAAGTGCTGTTATCATAGTTATGCCACCAGGTATTTATTTCCTTGCAAATGCAAAATATCCCTTTTTGGAAACATACATTTCTTATTATACCATCGCAAACAGGCGGCCCCAGCTGCTTCACTGCTGCTTCACTGAACAGTGGTAGCTCTGCCACCTTCCAAATTATCTTGCCCTCTGTTAATGTGGACATACTATCACCCCTAACACTAGACAAAGTTTACTTCCTTTTTGTTTTTTATTGCCATATATACATGACATATATCACTGTCACTTTCAATTCCTTATGGTACTCTGGGGGCACATCTCAATTGCCTGAATGGGCTCACCCCTCCCTCCTCAATCTGCCTCCTAACTGCCCACTCCCTGCCCAACACTCCCCTATTCCTCCCCCGCCCCACCCTATTTCTCCTACCATCAGCCCCACCATCCCCTTACTGGTGCTGCCATCAGAAGGCCTCGCCATCGTCCATGTGCACTGGTGGCCAAATGGTGCATGCCAGCAGCATGTCATACCCACCATTGGGCCAGCACTTCAACCGGAGGAATGCATGTTCCACTGGGGAGAGCCTCATGGCACAATCTTATTTGGGCCTTTTGCTGCTAGAATCCCCGCAGCCTAAGGCCTTTTACAGCTGTTGCAAAATGCAAAAAGTCATTCGGCACAGCCTGGCTGCTACCGTAAGCAGCAAACAGCCAGGTCCAGGAGACGGGGGCTGAGAGGGAGGCAGGGAGGGAGAAAAACAGGACGTGATAAGAGAGGAAGGTACATTGGGACTGGGAAGAGGACAGGATCAGTGGCAGCAATATAAGCTGATATTCCAAGTCCCTTCCCAGTCTTGATCTCCTGACTCAGGTCCATGCAGATTTGCACCAGTGAAGAAGAAGATGAAGATGATACCACCAGTATTTATATACTGCCTTTCTGGTCATTGGATTTCTTCTCTGACTTTAATCAAGGCAGTTTACATGAGCAGATTTTCTCAACCCCATATAGGGGGTGTTACAATTACAAGTTCTATCTTTCAAGAACACTACAATCCAGGTGGTATCCTTCACAGTCCAGCATCTCTCTGGTATATTATTCCAGTATGTTATTGTTATACAGTAGATGCAATAATGATTCTCAAAGATGTTTACTATCCTTTTTCGTTTTTTACAGGGCCAGCATCTTTTTGAGAAATTACAAGATCTATTGTCTCAAAATATTGAGATCAAACTAGTGAGCGATATTCTTCCCAGCCAATCAAAAGTATTAAATGACTTGAAAGCAAAGGGTAAGACCAAGGTCTTTATGTTACGATACATGGGTATTAATAGATTCAGTAGCATTCCCTGAGGGAACGGCCTCTCCCCCTCACCTTCCAAGACATTTGGGGCCACAAGAGCAATGTGGAGGAGATGCCCAAATGGCTGTGAAGGGGTGGGGGAGGAGCCATTTACACACCATGGTCAGGTACTATGATGCCTTCTGGCAACACCACTGTGTGGATTGGACTCTGTAAAATTAAAGCCCTTTCAGCCCAGTCCTATCCTCAGCCATCCCATCCCATGCAGTGGCACCAGTGTGGCGTCAGGGACTATGACATGGCAGAGAGTTAAGTAAAAATTTTTAATTACCTACCCCACCATGCTATGATCTCTGATGGGCCCATGGAACCGTCAGAGACTTGGATTGGCACCAGCCATTTGGCTGGCATTACTCCAAGTAGACCCAGAGAGACATGGTAAGACTAGAAAGATAGCATAGGATAATGGTGGCTTGCCATCGTCAGTATCCACCCCAGCCCACCATCAGAACACCCACAATCAACCGTAGTCCTCACTCCAACCTTCCTCCAGAACACTCCGGAACTTTTGCCTTCCATCTTACCAACTCCAGTGGGGGCTGGGGATCCTTTGGCACAAGCCTGAGGCTGGCAGACATTTGCACTTGTGGCCTCAGTGTGTGTGCTGTTGTTGTGGATGCAGTAGCCTTTCCTCTTATACAGAGATCTCCAAGCATTTCAATACAAAGGCCATACTGTATATTTTACACATCTTTGTGGGCTGAAAAAACCTCAACTTTAAAAATAAATGAATGAAATCTAAATGAATTAATAAGTTTACTGGGATCTCTTTGTAATCAACATAATTCAGAACAAAAGAGATGTGTGACAATAATAATAATAATAATAATAATAATAATAATAATAATAATAATGCCATGCTTAAACTGAGAAATGATATATAATGAGTAAAAACGTCAAATGTTAGTAAATGCTCTGACAAAAAAAATGTTGCTGCAGACCAGATAAAATCTTGTGGTGGGCCGGGTGGCCCCCCCCCCCAGGCCATAGTTTGGAGACCCCTGCTCTCTTGGAACATGAATTCCATCAGCAGAAAGCCCTGATATAATTGGGCTGCTTGCAACTCCACTATTTTCTGTAGAGCAATTTAAAATATATGTTGAATGCTTTCCCATCTCAATGAAGGTAGCTGCCACGATTTCTCATGTGCTCAAAGAACACCAATGGAGCAGGGCAAGTGGAAGGGAAGAAGGAAGGGGGAAGCAGAGTCTTGCTAAAGGGGTCTGCTGAAGAAGAAATGCCTGCTCTCCCCCCCCCCATTTACATTAACATGTTCTGCTGCTTTAAACAGCCACACACACACCAAGTTCTGACAAAATAAACTCTGGTATTTGCTAGTAATAGCTAGTATGTGTGCTAGCTAGTGTGTGCTAGCTAGTGTTAATTTTTCTTGTTTTTATTGCATCTACATTACGAAGTGTACAATTCAATTTCTACCTGTATATTTTACAACTGCCATTTTAATGAGCATAATGACTCGAGAACACAAGGTCACCACTTAATCATGTGGAAAGAATATGGGAATTTGGGAACTGTTACCTTGGAGATAGATATGAATAATAACTGAAATTCAAAGTAATCAAAAGCTAGCAGCGAAAGAGGAGGCATTTGAAGCACAAATTTAATCAGGCTTTGTCAGAGCTTCAACAGGCTCCAAACCTGTCTTGAGGGCAGAGAAATGTGCCGCTGCAGTAAATCTAATTTCCTTTCCATCTTAGGCAGGTTGATCAGATAGGCCGTTGTAGGATATTCAGATTGCCCAA
Source organism: Lerista edwardsae (assembly GCA_029204185.1). Classification (NCBI taxonomy): domain Eukaryota; kingdom Metazoa; phylum Chordata; class Lepidosauria; order Squamata; family Scincidae; genus Lerista; species Lerista edwardsae. The sequence goes on along the minus strand of JAJKFI010000018.1, from coordinate 14,789,605 downwards.
TTACGGATACCTCATTTGATCATTCTAAGCTTTAGTGTGTTTACAGAATCACATTGGTTACTGAGCTGTAGAATTATTTTTATATTTTGCTGTTTATGAACCCACTTTGCGTATGTGTACATTCAAAAGATATTATTTATCCCATGCAGAATAATATTGAACACATGAATTTTCATAACATGTATTCTTCAGGAAATTGTATGAGGTTGTTTAATTTTTTTCACAGGCACTCCTTGATTTCATAATTCATTCCATTTAGTTGTTGCTGACCCTGAAATTCATGCCAAATGAAATTTCTCTCTGACCTTCTCTCATGCCAAATGAAAAATCCTTGGGGAAGAATCCAAAGAATAATTTATGGGCACCCAACCTAACCTGCTCTGTTGCAGCCAGGCCACCTGGCCTGCACTAAATCCAGCGCAGGTTAGAAGGAAGCTGGAAGTCTCCTTTCACCCTTATCCTAATGCCCCAGCCTATCCTATGGGGCTACTTGGATCTCTACCAGCAATACAGCTGGTGGATGTTTGAGCAGCCAGGTGTAAGGCTGCCTGGCCTGGGAGGGATAATAGGATATGGTGGAGGAGGCATCTGCTAATCCCACCCCCATTCCACCCCTGTTCCACCCCACCCTGAAATTCACCCTCCCTACCTTGCACCAGTTGATGCAAATCCTACATCTGCTGGCATCCCTGCATTGGGAGACAGCATCAACGAGGCAACACAGACCTCCTCACTGGTGCTGCTGACTGTCAAGTCATCGTGAATGTGCCGTATGGCACATTTGCGACAATCTATGCTGCTGCTGCACTGGTGGAACACACCATTAAGATTGCGCTCTTAGGACGCAGTCCTAACCAACTTTCCAGCACTGGGGTAAGAGCAATGCAGCTCTGAGGTAAGGGAACAAACATTCCCTTACCTTGAGGACAGTGGCGTCACTAGAGTTTGCGTCACCCGGGCGGGACGTAAGCGCATCACCCCCCATGGTGGATCTCCTCCCCCCAAACTATACAGCAACTTTCTTTCTTTCTTTCTTTCTTTCTTTCTTTCTTTCTTTCTTTCTT
>JAJKFI010000018.1:14736370-14788531 GCA_029204185.1 Lerista edwardsae | reverse complement strand
TTCTTTCTTTCTTTCTTTCTTTCTTTCTTTCTTTCTTTCTTTCTTTCATTCATTCATTCATTCATTCATTCATTCATTCATTCATTCATAGTACAGGTCACCCAACAAATTAGTAACCAACAAAAAACCCGTGGCCAATTTGATGACAATCACACAATTAAATAAAATGGTGAGCTAGTATTAGCTCTGATACATGGAAATGAGAACTGACTCATAATAATGATTTTTTTAAAATGCCAATTTTTACATAAAAAGTTGTATTTTCAGTTTTTGGCCCCAGCTTTTGATAGAATAAAGATATGACACTCCAGTTTTTTTCATTGAATTCCTCATGAAGTTCTGCATCCAACGGTATATAACATGATGGTATCATTCCGTAAAACCGCGATTTTTTTAAAAAAAATGTGATTTTTACATTAAAAGTTATATTTTGGGGTTTTGGTTGTTTGGCCATAACTTGTGATAGAATGAAGATATTGCACTCGGGTTTTTTCATTGAATTCTGGGTGAAATTCCACATCCAACAGTATATAGCATGATGGTATTATCTTTTAAAACCACGATTTTAGCAATTTGGGTCCCTGGTGGTGCACGTCACCCCTCGTGCACGTCACCTGGTGCCCCCTCATGACGCCACTGCTTGAGGAGGCCTCTGTGACTGCCCCCCCCCGACTGCAGGATGCAGCACATGCCACATTGGCACAGATATGTCAGTGCTGGAAAGTTGGTTAGGATTGCACCTTTAGTCTGATTTATGTTGCTCAAATTCTCTGCCTGCAGTGGTGTTCCTAGAGGGAAGGCAAAACAATAAGTTTTTCAGGCTCCAGAACACTTATGTAAAGCAGTCCCTCCCCCTCACCTTCAGAGTCATTTGTGGCAGTGAAAGTGTTGGAGATGCCAGTGTTGGAGATGCCTCCCCCTCTTCTAAGAACACCACTGTCTGAATGCATTTGAAAGGATACATCTTGTCTTTTAAAAGGTGATTTGGTGGCACTGTTTCTGAAATCAAATGTCCCACCTTATGTATTAAACATTGAAGAAATGCCATAAGATTCTTCACAATGTTTTTGTTTTTAGAAAGTTTTTCTTAAGGCTAGCAACAAGTCAGATTATTTTAAGGAACTGTTAAAGAAGACACACTTTATTTTTCCATTTTCTTTTTAAGTACGGTGTGGGCCAGAGAGCAGGCGTAGAGTTTTTTGTGTTTTTTTTTGTGCACTATGAGGAAAGCAGGGTTAGAGAGGGAACAAGTACTGCTCTGTAGATGCTGGCTGGCTCAGGGAATCTGGCTGGGAATTGCTCAGTCTTGGATTGCAAAGCCTGCCGCAAGTGTTTGCTGCCTTGGAGGAGTGGGTCAGTTGGCAATGCCCTAACATGGCATCTGCAGTATCCCATGGGACAGTTTTTCAGCCTCTGGAGGACTTCTCAGGGTAAGGGAGTAAGGTAAGGGAGCCTGTGCCTGCCTGCTGGGTTTATTCAAACCTGCGCAAGGTCAATCGGTTGTAGAAACCCATGTTGCATCAGGGGATCAAGGCCAGGAAGGGGGTGGTGTAAGATATTGGCACGAGCTGCTCCCAAGTCCTGATTTGCCTTCCACCCTGTCCCATTGCCACTTCATTCCCCCCCCCCCCCGTAATATTCTGCCCCTCTTCGTGTCCTGCACTGACTTACTGGAGCCAGCAAGCATTCTTGGTCCACCAGTGCTGCTGCTTGCAGTGGTGGCCAGGCTGCGCTGAACAGCTTGTCGTGTTTTGTGGCAACCATAAAGGGACTTAACACTGCCAGAATGAGTGTCCTGGTGGCATAGGGCCTGAATAGGTTTGGGATGTGCAGCCTGGAGTCCAGGTGGGAGGTATCATTCACAAAGGGAAGGGGCACTGGTTTGTTGTCTCATCTAGGTTGGATGCCTGCACTGTGAAGGCAGGACCTGCTGCTGCATTGTTTAGATTTAGGATTGGCTTTTTCCAATACATGTGACCCAATTTTATTCCAAGTAATTTGCCTTGTGTGTTTGTTGAAGAGTGTAAGGGCAAAACCTTGCTGCATTTTGATAAAGCAACATGAAAAACTTCTAAACAGAACAAGAGAACGTTCATCTATCCAAAGTATCTTATTTGATCCCATCTGTTTGTTATACAGTGTTTATTGTTGTTTTTGGCTGAGGTGATAATATGGTTGTGTTATTTTAACATTTCTCTTTTGGGATTCCTCCCACTCCATGTGTATCGTATCTGTAACTTTTTATTTTTAACTGCGTGGGATGTTATCACCAGTTTGGCACAAGTGATGTATTTTTTAATTATATGTAGTTTAAAACCCCATTCTAATTATAATTTTTATATAGGTTGTAAGGCATGGAAACATGTTGTTTAAGAGGGTATCACATTTCTTCTTTAATGTGTGGGATTTTTTTCTCTGATATTCTTGGCAACGCTTCTTTTCTGTTCAATTTTTTTAAAAATTCTGCTAGGTGAGAATTTTTTGAAAATTCGTAGCTGAGACAAATACTGAAAATTTCAGGCCAGTGTCCCTGTGCTTGTGCACTGACTGAGGGCCCGATCCTATCAGGCATAATGTGGGTGGCACATCACGGTCACGCAAGGCACCATAAAGCACCTCCAGCACTGGCAGTAAGCTATTACCGCCTTCGCTGGGGTGATGCCATGCAGACGCTGGAGCCAAGCAGGCCGGAGGGAGCGCCACAAGCCAGTGTGCAGTGATGCCGCGTTCACCGACTTTGTGGGCTTTCTGGGCAGGGCGGGAGGGTTTTCTGGGATGGGGAGTGGAGGAGCAGGGGGTGGGACCGACGGTGACTCTTGCCACCGGATCCCTACCTCATGGCCTTACACAGAGGGCCTCTCCTCTGTGCCAGCTAAATGCAGTGGAAGCAGGCAGCAAGGAGACTCAGGGGGCATGTTGGGTCAGGAAATGGGAATAGGGTCTTGATGTGTGCTAATGCCACTGAGATCTGTTTCCTGCTACCACCCCCTGTCATCCCCTCTCCCCACCCTGAGCCACCCTTGAACTAACTTTGCTGCCGCTTTACTTATCTTGGAAGGCCTTGTACACTTCTGTTGCACATGTGGGGCCTCTGGCCATCTGCCCAAAAGTCTCAGAGTGCATGACAGGAATGCACCCTTTGCAACTGGAACTTACAGTGGTGGATCATTAGGTCTGCCACAATAAGCCCTAACTGCACTGTCCATCCAAAAAAGGCATCCAGTAATCCAGTGGATTTAGTATTTCAAAGTTAGTTCAGAAGTAATTCATATTATTTACAGCAATAATATGAAAATATGTATCACTGCACTGACTTCACAAATTCTGCTTATTCTACACAAGAATAACTTTTTTTATATAAGGAAGGATATCACTTGCCATACATGCAAGCCATGTATAATAAGCAGAGATTTCATACTTCTTTTGTACTTTGCTGTGCTTTCTGTCAGAACAGGAACATGTTGGAAGCAGTTCTAATTTTAGAGTAGTTTTTCATGTGCTTTTTCTGCAGACTAGATTGGGTTTTAATCTGTCTGCATGTCCACACTTCTGAGTTATCTTCTCGTCCTTGTCTCATTTCACAGTACAGTTTCCAATCTTCCTACCAAAATAGAATTTGCAAGACAGCTCCATGTACTGTATTTGTGCACAAGCAAAAACACACAGGCAACACAATTTTTTGAATAATCTTTTGCATTATTATAAACTTTGAATGTTTAGAAATCAAACAAAAGAGCCCTACAGATTAGAACGTGTTTTGTTTTAAAACGTCTTACTGTCGCATTTGTTGCAGTAACAAAAGTCGAAACTGATGTACTGGAACTGTTCTTTGCATCATTTCTGAAGACCCCATCACTCTAGGGTAGCGCCTGGCTAATCATTAATGTGACATGAGCAAAAGTACAGAGAAAGTGTACATATAAATTGAGGGCAAGAGGGGGGTTGTATCAAGTGGTTAGCAACCAGCATCTGCCTCCCTGCTCAACCCTTTTAATGGTATAGACTGGGAATGAACAAGGAAAGATAGTTCTCATTGCCACAATCCAAAGCTAGAGAACCCAGATATAGGGGGACACCTAAGGAAAGCCACTCTCCCTGGCTAGCAAAAAGCCCTCTAAGCCCAAAGACTGCTTCCATTTAAAATAGTTCAGTGCTGTACATATTTTGCAGAAGGGTTGTATTATTCAGAAAGACAAGGAAAAGCTCAGGATGGTTTTTAGTAAACAGCTGGGGAATGTTTTATGATTCACATGGAGGAGGGAGGAAAGCAGAAGCAGGACACAGAGAAATCCGGAGGAAGATATTGAAATAGTAAACAGCACAATAGGCAGACATGGCTGGTGTTTTTGGATGACTCAGTAGCACTTTCAGGATGCTGAGTCATCACGGAAGCCTCTGAGGTGATAGAAAGGGCCCAAATGGTGGAAAAATAAGTTAACAGAGTCAGGAGGGGGAAATCAGCAACTCATCTAACGTACATTTTCTACTAACTGAAAAAGGCTGCATTGTTATGTTAAATGTGGAAATGTACTTTTGCTATAATTCTGTGTTTTAAAATCTATTTTCAGCTGTCTTGTCTCTGGACCTCATAGCTCCCTCTTCCGTTTTTATTTTGCAATCCCACATGAACACCACCACCACCACCCGGACTAATCCTCTGTCCTTAACTCTCCACTCCGTAGCATATGCTCTCTTATCTGTGCCCTTGGGGTGTACCAACCTGTCCAGGATGCGACCTGAATCCCCCATGCCAGGGGCAGTGATAGCTCACAGTGCACCAGTAGGGAACAGGCAGGCACTGTGGGGCCCCAGAATGTTCATTTGTGCCAGACCCCGCCCCCCCAGCCACGTGATGCCAGCACTTCTTGGCTCCCATAGTGCACCCTGTCTCAGCAGCACCCTCTCATTTATTTACCATTTTTATTTTCCTTCCACAAATGTACCTGCAAACCCAAGTCTTGGTTATCCTCTTTTTCTCTGTGAACCCCACAGTTCACAGAGGTCCGTAGTTCTCCCCTCTCCCTTCACCACTATGGCTTTTTCTGTACTCCTAGTTCGGTTGTTACCATTAGCATAGCTGGGGGGGGAACTGTAAATACTGCAGGTGCTGCAGTGTGCCATTTAAGCAGCCCCCTCCCCCTCACTGTTGGCATCGTTCCAGGCAGCAATGGCAACTTGCTGGTTCAGTAAGCACCTGTGTGTTGCCATCACTGCCCATAATGGCTCCGACAGCAAGTGGAAGGGGCCACATAACTGCGCTTTGTGGTGCCTGCAGAGTTTTGCCCCCTCTACAGTTTTGCCCCCTCTAGCTTTGCTAGTTATTATCCCCCCATTGCTTTTCTTTCTTCACCTACAAGACTTATCTGCAGCTCTGTTTCTAATTGGGAGGACTATGAAAGCATGCAGCATTATGAAATACAGTAGTCTGGAATGAGCCAAAAGTCTTGTCCTCCACCTACCCATCAGTGTACAGTGTCATAGTATGTACAATGGTCTGCATACAATGTACATTTTGACTACTAATTGCTGGAAGAAGTGCAGCAATTTTGTGGAAAGAACTATGACTGTCTGTGTTTATTGGTAGACTGTTGTTGCTTTTGTGTGACTGTATTTCATATGTCATCGAACTTGGCATGTATTGAAAAGAGTATATTGTGATGTATCTTGATTTTACATACTCAGCAACATATATTCAGCACAGCAAGACTTTAACCATTATAGTGTCAACATTCAATACATGAAATGCTCTATGGGAATGTAACTTGCCCGTCAGAGTTCCACATATAATGAAATGCTAGCAAGAGGCAAACTCATTGCTTTTACTCTATAATTTCTTCTGAACCCCAGGGCCAGGTGCATTAGGTCTATTTGGGAGGCGGGGGATGAAGTGTAATGAAATCTCCCACCTTAGATCTCTCGTATAATTCACCAGAAGCATCAAAACCAGGCTCATTTTCTCATTCACTTTGCAGGGAAGTGTGAAAGCAGATCCTGTGATGAGGTGGTCAACAGAATGAGGGTAAGTCATCCTGGAATGAGGAACAAATGTGGAAAGACAGATAAACTTAAAATAAAAAATAACTTTGCTAAAGAAGTAAAGGGAAAAAAATGGTGCAGGAAGAATAAAAAAAATTGAAACTCATCCTTATGTTCCCATGGAGCTTCCATATTTGAATGTTGACACTTCTGAGTTTCTTGTGATCCCAACGACAGTGTGATGTGCTTGGAAGTGGTGAGCTCCAGCTTTAATTCCAGGTCTCCCATAGACTCACTGGGTGATCTGGAGTCAGTCACTGTCCACCACCCTCAGTTTATTAACTGGGGTCACATGCAGCCTGTTCTACAAGCAGGGTGGAGTCTGTAGGAAACCGTATCAGTGTGGCAGCTTCTCTGCGTGGCAAGCTTTATGGATGCAGTAGCTCACCACACAGATTGGACTTCACTACACAGGTTTTTTTCCACTTGCCAATGACAAGGAGGATATTTTTCCAGCAGCTGATCCACATGGGAAACCACTGCACGTCAGTGGTAAGCCCCACCACACAAATTCTGTTTGAGAGGGCCTCCCTGCTAGCTGCTTTTTGTGTGAAGCAAAAGAGTTGTCCGAGTTGTACAGAACAATGTCTGTACTTTGTAAGGTTGATTTTTTTAAATCTGCCCTTCCTCTTGTGCCTTGAACTGAACCTATAGCTAGAGGTGTTTGAAAATGGTGTTATTTTACTCAGAAGTATTTTACTCATTCTGTTCAGTAGGGCTCAATCCTATGGTTTGTAATGCTGGTAGTACACATGTTCCACTGGCTCTGGACGTTGCAAACATGCTGTAAAACACGTTTGCAGCACTTGGGGAAGAGGGGGTGGCGGCAGTGCCAATTGGCACTGGGCTTCAGCACCAAGAAGATGTTGGTGAGGAGCACCCACAAGTTTCAGGCCTGTTTGGTGGTCAGGCCTTTTGGGTGGGGGGCAGGGAGGGGGAGGAACTGGGTGAGGGAGGGACAGAGGGAGGGGAAGATTGAGCCTGGAGGGGGTGGAGATTATGGCAGTCTGCCACCATATCCTATGCTCCTTCCCTGGCTGGGCAGCCCCAACCCAGGCCTTCTTGGTTCTGCGCCCGCTCAAATGCAGGTGGAAACCCAAGGAGACACATTGGGTCTGCTGTGGCCTTACACCAGGTAAGAAAGCAAACACTCCTTTATCCAGAGGAGGTTCTGGCGGCTGCCTGGGCACCCACAGGGTACAGCTATAGCCATTTCAGCGTTGCTGTTCCTCTGGGTACCAAGGAACCATAGGATTGGCCTGCCTGGCTGTAAATTGTAATCTTATTTTATACACCAGAAACAACACTTCTATCTTTAGCCCTTAGGTAACAATACTTGTCCATGCCTTTAGCTGCTTATTGATACCTGCTAATCAAGTTGCTGTTCAAGGCACAGGAATAGTCTTGGTAATTTTTTTTTCATATAAATGGGTATTATTATTATTATTATTATTATTATTATTATTATTATTATTAATTGTCATTGTATTACACAATACAATGAAATTCGTTGACACCCGGAGACCAAACCAACACACACATTGAATTCCCAACAATCCCCCCCCAATCCCCACACTCCCCGCCCCCCTTCAAAAAATTCCTCCTCTGAAACACAAACATCCACACAATAGGAAATAATACACAACAGGAAATCCACACAATAGGGAATGATAAACATCCACACAATAGGAAATAATACAGTCCGACTGCCCCTATCTACTGGTACTTCAGTTCATTGTTCAATGCTGTTATGGCTCTAGAGTAAAAACTGTTCTTAAAACGTGTTGTCTGAGTTTTAATAGTCCTATACCTTCTGCCAGAAGGCAACAATTCAAAAAAGTTGTAAGCTGGATGGGAAAAGTCTCTAAGGATATTATGTGCTTTCCTTAAACAGCGGGTGGCGAAAATATCTTCAAGGGTGGGTAGCTGGAGCCCGATGGTATACTGGGCCACTTTAATAATTCTCTGTAGTGCCTTTTTATCCCCTACAGAGCTGCTCCCATACCATACTAAAATGTTGTATGTGAGGACACTCTCAATGGTGCTACGGTAGTAAGCCAGAAGTAGACGCTGAGAAAGGTTCATCCTCCCAAGCACCCTTAGGAAGTACAGCCTCTTCTGCGCCTTCTTCACTAGCATATCGGTATTTAATGTCCATGTGAGGTCCGATGAAATGTAGGTACCCAGAAATTTGAAACTGCCAACCCTTTCCACCTCCTCACCATTTATGAGCAAAGGCAAATGCGCATCTCTCTTCCTCCTAAAATCAATGATAAGCTCTTTAGTTTTTTTGGCATTAAGTGTAAGATGGTTTTCTTTACACCACAATATCAGCCCTTGTACTTCCTTTCTGTACACAGTCTCGTTGTTCTCATTGATGAGCCCCACTACTGTTGTATCGTCTGCGAATTTAATAATAGCATTGGTGCTATACAGTGGCGTGCAGTCATATGTGTACAGGGAATAAAGGAAGGGGCTTAGCACACAGCCTTGAGGGGCTCCTGTGCTTAATATTAGAGTAGAAGAGTAATGGGATCCCATCCTTACTGACTGTGGCCTGTTTGTCAGAAAATCCTTTAACCACAGGCAGATCTTCTGATGTATGCCCAGACTACGCATCTTGAGAAACAGCCTACTAGGTAATATCGTATTAAAAGCCGAACTGTAGTCCACAAATAACAGCCTTGCATAAGTACCTTGTTGTTCCAAATGTCGCAATACCATGTGAACAACAATAGACACAGCATCATCCGTAGATCTGTTGCTCCTATAGGCAAATTGATATGAGTCCAAAGTGGGTGGTAGACTAGCCTTAACATGATTCAACACCAGTCTCTCAAAACATTTCATGATGACAGGTGTTAGGGCCACAGGTCTATAATCGTTAAGAGATGCCACTACGGACTGCTTAGGGACTGGTACTATGATAGATGTTTTCAAACACGTTGGGACAGAACACAGCAGCAAAGATAGGTTGAATATATCCATAAATACTCCAGCCAACTCTGCAGCACAGTCCCTAACAACTCGTCCCATAATTCCATCTGGTCCAGCTGCTTTACGAATATTAACCTTCTGGAAGACCTGCCTCACATCAGAAATTTGCAGTAGGAGAGGTTGTATGTCAGTGTTAGACATTGATGTTCTCTCAATTTCAGATGCCGGGGCGATAGTTGTTCCTGTTCCCGCCTCAAAGCGGCCGAAGAATTGATTTAGTTGCTCTGCCAAGGAATCACTGCAGCAAGTCAAGCTGTTCTTGTTACTCTGTCCCGTAATTTGTCGCAAACCTTGCCATACCTGACGGGAGTCCGAGCTCTCAAAAAGTTGTTCAATCCTTCGTTTATATACAGCTTTGGCATCCTTAATGCCCCTTTTCAGTTTAGCTCTAGCCTCTCGATACTGTATCATATTGCCAGAATGGAAAGCAGCATTCCTAGCCCTTAATAAAAGACGCACCTCCTTGTTAACCCAGGGCTTGTTATTTGAAAACTCCCGTACCTGTCTAGTAGTAGTAACAACATCAATACAGCTTTTGATATAGAACAAAACTGTTGAAGTATAAGTCTCGATGTTGTCCTCCTTAAACAGTGCCCATTCAGTGTTTCTGAAACAATCTTGAAGTTGCTCAGATGCACCATCAGGCCACACCTTTACCTCTCTAGTTGTCGGTCTAATTCTATTTACAAGAGGTCTGTACAATGGAATCATAAACAAAGATATATGGTCAGATTGCCCTATATGGGGCAAAGACATAGTCCTGTATCCATGCATGATATTACTGTAGACCTGATCCAAGGTATTTTCCCCTCTTGTGGGACAGTCAACATACTGACAAAACTTAGGGAGTACAGTTCTTAAATTAGCTTGATTGAAATCACCTGCTACCACCAGCGCTCCATCTGGGTAGGCCTGTAGTTGTTTGTTAATAGCAGCAAACAGATAATTTAAAGCTGTAGTCTTATTAGCATCAGGAGGTATATATACTACAGTTATTATTACGATGTTAAATTCACGAGGTAGATAAAACGGGCGACATTTCACTGCCAGGTACTCCAAGTCAGGTGAACAATGAATGTCCATTATCTTAACATTTGTACTCCAGTTATTGTTTATATAAACACAGAGTCCCCCACCTCTGCACTTCCCTGACTCGGTGGTCCTATCTGCCCGATGCACAGAGAATCCATCTAATTTAATAGCTTCTCCTGGGATAGAAGCGTCCAGCCATGTCTCAGTGAACAGCATAACACAACAGTTCCTAATGTTCTTCTGTGAAGAGATTGTAAGTTCTAACTCCTCAATTTTGTTAGGAAGCGAGCGAACATTTGCAATAAAAAGACTTGGCAGTGCTGGTTTGTGAGGGTTTTTACCTAGCCTCACTCGAATTCCGGCCCTGCAACCTCGTTTTTGCTTTCGTTTCTTCCTGCATCGCCTTTGCTTTCGAGCAGGGCGAGTAGTCCACAGAGATGATAAGGGTCTCACAATCTCAGCTGGAATGTTGTAACTTGAGATAACCCGTTCAGGAATGCAGCCAGCTCTGCTTTCTTCACCAATAAATAATAGCGTCTGTCGGCTGTAGCTTGTTAATGCCTCAATGTGTGAAAAACTCACTAAAAAACACACAATCAGTCCATAAATTAAAAGATACCGGTCTCCGGAGTGCCAAGCCGCTGCATATCCATGCGCCGCCATCTTGCAAACCCTTAGGGGTATTAGGGGTAACCCTAATAGTATTAAAGTCATAAGAAATAATATTGTTTTATTCAATTAGGAAGAGGCTGTAAGCATTCCCTTTTGTATGAAAAATTAGCCTCTACTATGCTGGTTTTAGTACATGCACAATTTGGAGTTAACCTTCTGTGATCAGAATTCTCTCATTTCTTTCTGATACCAAGAATGATCATGCTTCTAAGAAGTTTCTTTCCCAGGTTTGTTTCAATATGCAGTTTTTCTAGTGTGAATTATATATGAGAGACTGTTTATGTACATACATTTCGACTGTCTAATCTGGCAAGTTTATCAATAGGCAACATAAATACCATAGACACAAGATGAAATCTAAAAACAATTATAGTGACAATTTATATTTGTCTATAGTTTTCAGTCAAGTAACTATTAGTTTCATTCTGCTATGTAGTCCCACTTTTATAGTCCTTTTGGAGGGTGGAATGGCAAGGTATAAATATTTAAAATAAATAATACATTGGTCAGCACATGCAAATTAAATGTAATCCCTCTGTTCTTCTAACCTGTTTCTTCCAGGATTAAAATCCAGGTCTAGTTCAATCTTCTCGTCCTTGTTCCTGCCTCTGAAGTAAATGCAACATATATTTTGTAGTGTCATTGCTCAAACTCCCAGACCGTAGTACCTTTAACTAAATAGTAGGGTACATGCTTTGCAACTGCGATGTCCGACGTTGCATGCCTAGTTAAGAAACATCAGGTCAGAAGACTGCAAAGGAGCCACCGATAAAGCCAAGTGAAGCAGCTGCTTTGAGCAGTAGGAGGTTGTGAACTGGCAAGGATGCCCCACACCCGCGCCTGCTGCCCCCCCCCTCCCCAGCTCACCAGTCACCCAGCCTTGTCACGCTGTGTCCCAATCCTCACCTCACTCACCAAACACACATGGAGCTGCAGCATCCATACCTTGCAGCATAGTATTCCCTCCCCTCCCTATCTGAGTGGGATGCACTTGCTGAGGTGAGGTAGAAGCTCCAGTTGGGATTTTCCTTGTGTGAAGACTTCCTCGGGCAGAGTACCCAGAATCAGAATTCTGAGAGGACTAAAAGAGTATTTGGTCAGGTGTGTTGTGAAAGACAAGAGGTTGTTTGTGCCAAGCGCTCTCTTTGTAAGCCAAATGCCCTTTCACCATGATTCCCATCACCAAAATTCCTCTTTGAGAGACCAGAGAGGTATATAGCCCCATGCCATCGGAACTGTAGTCTCACTGGCAGGGGCTTTTGTACCAGAGTTGGTGTTTTGAGGTTGGCTGCAAAACATAGTCTGTATCCTGGGATCCATAGTAGGAAAATGAATGGCAGAAGGGTGCTGGAAGGTGCAATTTTCTGCTGTTTTTTTCCCCTTCATTGTTCCATATTGGGTTACTCCTATTCCTACTCCAACTCTGTCATTGGCATACCATTTTTCTGGTCTCAGGGGCATGGCCTTTGTCTGAAAGGGGGGGGCTAGGATATGGAATATGTTGACTCCTCATCCTCATCCCTCCTATGTCCCACCCCAATTTCCTTTGTGTTTTGGCCTTACCAGCATTGCACTGGCATTCAAATGATGCATGAGCTATATCAGTGCAATGCTCCTCTGGTTTGCACCAGCGTCCATGGCACATCCATTAGCAGGCCAGCCTCTACACTGGTGGGGCTGTTCGTTGCCCTGTTGTATGTGAAGATATACTGGCTTTTCTTGAGCATAACACGGAGCTGATAATAGTCTAGCTGTCTGAAATATATAGCAACAGCAAATGTAGTCAGTTCCTGTAGGTATAATTATCAGCTAAACAAAGCTGGCAGAATCCATTAAATTCATCTTTCCTATAACTGTAATTGTTTCAGTGGCATTCCACAAAGCCAGCATCATTTCATAATGCAGTATACCACAGGAATCTGAAATTAGAAAATGTAGTATTTCCCTGCCTTCACACCATGTTTAGTGCAAACCATAATTGCATGTAAAATAATGTTTTAGATAAAGATAATTGCTGCCTTTCAAATACAAATACTAATGATGTTCATATTTTAATATCTGTAATGTTAGTTGGGGAAAGAAAGGTTGATGAGAGGTCAGAAGGGAAGGGAAAGCTGAAAAATAAAAACCCAAGAGAGTAAAAAAAGATCAGCAAATAAAATGTGAAGTCTAACCTAATTGGGGGGGGGGAGAGGATGATGCCACAACTTTCTGTGTATTTTCCATTTTTTAATAAAAAAGTGCAAATTGCTCTGGGAGTATAGACATAACTACAGTATTCATAAGGTACTTGTAGATGCTATGATGAAAGGACAAAGGATGAATTTTCCTACACAGAAAATAATGACAATCTTGAGAAAATAAAAACATTACTGAAGGAAAGGGCAGAGGCGAACATGAGATGCCACCATTTTAGCACGATGCTGTAATAATTACTAAGGTGCAAGTGCAGAGATGTGAATCTCTATGAATGTTCTGGTAGTGGAGTGCGTTCCTAGTTTTGATAGGAGTCAGACTTTTAGAAATAATGAAGAATGGTTAGATTAATACAAATCCTGTGTGATGCTAAAGATTAACAAAATGAATCTGCAAATCATAGACTCCAAAATGTGTGCTTCTGTTTCCAGAAGACTACTAACAAGCCCCTAGCCACTTCCCCTCCATATTGCTTGAACCCCAGGCATGCCCTGGTATCCCCTGGTGTTCTGTTCTGGACTCCCCCCTCCCTGTGTATACTTGAAACTGTTAATATTAGGAACTCCTTTTTAAAGACAGAGGAACATCAGTGGTTTTGCTGCAACAAGGTAAAAAAAATAGATTTGCTTAATGTTCCCCTGTCTTTATGGGGCTGGGGCACCTCCCTTATGAAGAAAGACTGCAGCATTTGGGGCTCTTCAGTCTAGAAAAAAGGCACCTGAGCGGGGACATGATTGAGACATACAAAATTATGCATGGAAGGGATAGAGTTGATAAAGGGATGTTCTTTTCCCTCTCTCAAAACACCAGAACCAGGGGGCATCCGCTAAAACTGAGGGTTGGGAGAGTTAAAACAGATAAAAGGAAGTACTTTTTTACCCAGCAGGTAGTTAATCTGTGGAACTCTTTGCCACAGGAGGTGGTGATGGCATCTGGTCTTGATGCCTTTAAGAGGGGATTGGACGGATTTCTGGAGGAAAGGTCCATCGTGGGCTATAGGCAATGATGGATTGTGCAACCTCCTTACAAAGGTGGTGGGCTACTTCAGAGTACCAGGTGCACAGGAGTGGCAACAGGATGCAAGTATCTTGTTGTCTCGTGCCTCCCTGGGGCACCTGGTGGGCCGCTGTGAGATACAGGAAGCTGGACTAGATGGGCCTTTGGCCTGATCCAGCAGGGCTCTTCTTATGTTCTTATGTTCTTTTTAATAGGCGTCCCCAATATCTATGGTATCTGTCAATAACTGAAACTGTGGATACCTAATCAGTGGATACTGGGGCATGCCTGCACTGAAAAAAAAAGAAAACAAATAAAAACAACTGAGTTGCAAGATGTTTCAGTTGGCAGCCTGAGCCATAATCCATTCTGTTTTGACATTTCAGCGAGGCTCTCAAATCCTTCAAAACTGCAAAATATTATTATTATTATTATTATTATTAAGCCGACGTTAGTGTCGAATCCATAGTTTTCATGGTCGCCGAGATGAATGGCGACACTCCCGATGCCGTTTAAATCCGAGTTCAGCCCCCCTCAGCGTGGGGGGTGAGAAGGGGTGCAAGATACAGTGCTTGGAAATAGAATGTCCGCAGCACGCTGATGGTGGCGTAGAGGACCCCATTTGATTTCAGATTTCACAACTCATCCCACTTCTAGAAATATTGTGGGGGTAAGACACCCCTAGCACCCCTAGGGGTGAGGGTGGGAAGGGGGTGACCTGTAAAAATAATCGAAAACGACCAATATTAGTGTCGAACCCGTAGTTTTCGGGGTCGCTGAGATGAATGGTGACACTCCTGATGCCGTGTAAGTCCACGTTCAGCCCCCATTGGCATGGGGGCTGAGAAGGGGTGAAAAATAAAATGTCCAAAATGTCCGACAGTAATGTCAAATCCATAGTTTTGGGGGTCGCTAAGCTGCTTGGTGACAGTCCTGATGACATTTAAGCCCAAGTGTAGTCAAATAGAACAAATAGAAATCTGTAGAACCTTCTGGAAATTTTTAGAAATCATTATGCCCTAGTCTTGGACTCCAATCAAATACTTGCCATGTTACCAGGCGTAGTCACTGAATACAAGTCTATCAATACTGTAGTAGATGCCTATGAGGTTGTCAATTTCCCATCAGACTTCTTAAACTCACTTGATCCGGCTGGATTGCCACCACATCGTCTTTTACTTACAGTGGGATCTCCAATTATTTTACTGCGGAACCTCGACCCGCCAAAACTTTGCAACGGCACAAGGCTGTGTGTCAAGAAGATGCTGGGTACTGTAATTGAAGCAACTATCTTAACAAGAAAGGAAGAGGGTGAAACAGTTTTCATCCCATGAATACCACTCATTCCGATGGATCTCCCTTTTAACTTTAAGAGATTGCAATTTCCAGTGAGACTTGCATTCTCAATCACAATCAACAGGTCACCCGGGCAGTCTATTAAGTACTGCGGAATGGATTTCAGATCGCCATCTTTCTCCCATGGACAACTTTATGTTGCTTGCGCAAGGGTGGGTTCACCCAAGAATTTATTTATTCTTGCTCCTGGAGGTGAAACTAAAAATGTTGTTTATAATCCAGTTTTGAGTTAAATTAATATTATAGTGAATTTGTAAAAGATTTTACTTCATAATTTTAATACTGATACTTTTAATTACCTGTACATAAAATTACTTCGATTTTACACTATAGATAGAATTCATTCCTTTTCCTGTCTAATAGAAGCTTGGGATAAATAAATACCTGGGCAACACCAGGTAAGGACAAGCTAGTTAAGAATATTAGTATGCTGCTTTTCAACATAATAGTTCACAATGTGGTTTAGATAGAAATCAATCAACCAATGGTTCTTTTAAATTCAGTTTCCTTCAATTGAAATCAGTAGCTTTAGCTGAATTGTGCCCATAGCCCCTCTCTTTCGCTAACTTTTGTGACACATGGAGAGGTCTTGGGGACAAAGCTGGGATTTCTGTCATTTGTAATGTGTTTTGGGGAAGATAAGGCATATCAGAGGTCTCTCCTGCCGTTTCTATAGGGCTATAGGCAATAATGTATTGTGCAACCTCCTTACAAAGGTGGTGGGCTACTTCAGAGTACCGGGTGCAAGGGAGTGGCAACAGGATGCAAGCATCTTGTTGTCTCGTGCCTCCCTGGGGCACCTGGTGGGCTGCTGTGAGATACAGGAAGCTGGACTAGATGGGCCTTTGGCCTGATCCAGCAGGGCTCTTCTTATGTTTCCTACAGCTCTAATGAGAGAGAGAGAGAGAGAGAGAGAGAGAGACCCACATCTTCTTGGAGTCTTCTTGCATATGCTGCGGGCTTGAGGGAGTGGCAAGGATTTCTCTCATTTGAATTGATGTTTGGGGAAGATGGAAAAATGTGGAAGATACACCTGCTGTTTCTTACCTTCTCCAAACTTCAGCATAGCAAGAACTAGTGAAGACAATGTGAGTTGGTGAGAGTTCTGCTCACCAAAGGGCCAGGGACATTTGCTCTTTGTGAATCAATGGCATTCCTAGAGGGGGGGCAAAATGCTATGTTTTTCAGGTGCCTGAGCACCCATGTACAGCAGCCTCTTCCCCTCACCTTCAGAGCCATTCATGGCTGCAAAAGCAAGGTGGAGGTGACCCCTCAGGGCTCTATATACATAGGTGCTCATGGGTTTTCAGACAAACCTAATGTATTGCCCCCTCCCAGGAATGCCTCTGTTGTGAGCTAGTTAAGACATTTCTTCACAACCTGCTGCAAAATTACTACTCACAACTTTCTTAATTCCCTATTGTCATTTTTCCTAACCCTTAACAGAGCTATCTTATCTTTACAACAACCCCTACAGGTTGTTGGGAAGGAAGGATAGAGACGTTCTCAAGGCACAATCCTAAACAGTGCTGTATTAGTGAGGCCAGCCGTCCAATGCCAAATTCAGCGCTGCTTATGATGGGCTGGAGCCTCCCCACGGCAAGGGAGCTTGCGCCTCCCCACGGCAAGGGAGCTTGCTTCTTGGATCTGCACCCGCTAAAGAGCATCATAGAGGTGAAATGGGGCCATACGGCCTCGCTGACGGGCTTAGGATGTAGCCATACGGCCACCTCCCAAGCCTGCTCAGGTCCTGCCCAAGTCCCGCCTCCCCCTCTCACTAATCCCCATCCCAAAATGGGGCAGAGAATCCCTTGCGCTGACTGTCTTCTGTTGGCGCAAGGGAGGCTCTCCGTTGGCGCTCTGAAGCTGATGCTACTCGCAGCATTGGCTTCAGAGTTGGAGCGCCGACGTCGGGGTGCTGCTCGGCGTCCATGCGATGATGTCGCGTCGACGCAACGGGCACACTAGGATTGCGCTGTCAGTGAGTTTCATGGCTGAGTGAAATGATCCAAGAGAGTAGGAAGCCTTTGAATTCTTGGATCTGCTAGAGATTGTGCAGGATCCAGGAATGAAGAATTGCAGTTCAGTTGGTGGGAGTCTGCAGCTGACGTCTATCTGGCTTCATGCTTACGTAGCAGACTTGGATTTTTCTCATGTTGGAAATGATTCTAAAATATGTGTCTTCCAATATCGTATTCCTCAAGAACAGAGAAATAATACATTTTCCAATTTAAAAGTTTATGAGCCAAAAGTGCAATAAAATAGGTTTATACTGTTGGCTTGCGCATTCCTCTGTTTTTACGCTTTCCCTCATTTGAGTGCTGTGGGGTTGAACTAATGGAACTTCTGGACCACCTCCAGCCTTTGACAAATAGCTAAGAAGAGAGCTTAAAATGACTGGAGACGGGATCTTTTATCTCTGCACTACTGGAGTTTTTCCAATATGAGATAGCTACTCTGTCAGTAATTACTCTTAAAAAAAAAAAAGTAGATTCTCCCCAAGGCAATTGTTTTAACCAACACTGGACTTCTCTATGATTTACCAATTGCATGTTTAGTAAGACAAACAAATGCTGATGCTAACTTAACTTACTTTGAACTAAGTTCCATTGAAATCAGTGAGATGTTTAGGAACAGCATATAACACAGATGCGGAGTTATCTGTATTTGCATTAAAATAACATTCTTCTAACAATACTGTGCTGATGCCACAGCAAGAATTATTTTCTGTCTCATATTAATTTCACTGCTTTGATTATTAAATACTTCTTTTGTCACAGTATAGGCTGGTGAGTCTCCAGATGGACATCATCAGTTGCAGTTCTTTGTGTTCCATAGGTATTGACACTTCCCAAAATGCCCCCGTGCCACCCTCTCCCACCCACACCATGCCATCCAGTGCACACCTACCTGTGCCGGCAGGTGCAGGGTTGGGATCCAGTGCAGCTGAGCCAGTGTACACCGTCATTCCAGCCCAGCCAGCTCTCAAGTAGGCGCAAACCAGTGATGTCATTCAGGGGGAACGGACCGGAACGGGCGTTCCGGATCCTAACGGGCTCCATGGCTGGTTCCGGGTTCCCAACAAGTGCCAATCAAAAGTGAGTTCCTGTTCCTAAATCATTTGAATGACACCACTGGCGCAAACATGTCTTATGGCACTTTTGTGACACTCTGAGCCGGCGCAGGAGAGGCCATGCCAGCAAAACGCACTTAAGATTGCGCTGTAGATGTATTTAGTCCTCTATTTAGGAATTTATATTCCATTTTACAGGGTTTCCGCATCCAAGTTGGCTCACAATCCAACCATAAAAACAAACAAGAAAATATGCAAGGTTTAAGCAGTGGAGAAGTAAAACATGGCAATAAAAACAGCAACATTTTAAAAGATGTTGTATTGGTAAATAAAAAGGTCTTTTGCAAGGACATCGCTCAGTGCCAAACAAGTACTTCAGTGCCTGGGTAGTGCATTTCAGAAATTAGGCCCAGCCATCATCCTGAAATCCTTGGCCTTCCTAATGTGAGCAGTGTAATTCCCAGGCTCATATGCCCTAGAACTAGAGTTGCCAGATACAAACTGGGACAGAGTGCCTCTACCTTTAACCATTGTATAGAAGAGGGAATTTGGGCAGGTGAAGCTTTTGACACCCTTCAATGATGAGTTGCACCTGCCCAAATTCCCATTTCTATACAACAGTTAAAGGTAGGCACTCTGTCCCAGTTTGTATCTGGTAACGCTACCTATAACCAGCCCAGGGCCCATATGAGCTGTGAACTTTCAGCAGAGTGTGTCCTTAAGCACTTACAAACCAAGGCAACAAGGCACACACAGCCTCTGCTACCAGCCTGGAACCACAGCTAAGAGTCACAGCCTCAAACAGAAGAATGAACAAACGCTTAAATCTTAAAAAGTCCACAGGCTTAACTAGCCCCAACCACAGGGACCTATCCCAAAGCTATAAAGCTTGATTTTAAACTGGTAGAGTGCCCAAGCAGCAAAACTGAATTTAGCTTGGTTCCAAAAACAAACAAATCTTATAGATTAACTATGATTTATTAATAAACAAGCAGTGACAAAACTAGGAAAGGCTTAAAAGAAATAACAGAGACTTAAAATAAGTCCTTAAAATGACAAACCTTAAACACCTTAAAATAAAAAACAACTAGCTGTCTAACAATAAACTAGGCCCTAGTACATGCAAGGTTGCTAGCCTTGCTGGTTCACCTTCTTCTCAGGTCCAAGAAGGCAGCAGGTTCAGGCTGGGGCATCTTGGACTGATGTGAAGGTGAGCTGAAGGTTTGAAGATCTGAAGGTCTCTGATGATCTCTGATAGTCTCGGAAGGACTGATGGTCGGATGGTCTTGATGGTGTTTGTTGACCTGAAGGTCTGATAAAAACTTGAAGGTCTGATGGAGTGTGATGGTTGTACCCCAAAACTAGGTATCTTTATACCCCTGTAGCACAATCACTTATCCAATCAGGATAAAAGTCGGCCATCTCCTGATGGGGTGATTTCCATCGGAAATCAGAGGTTACAGAATGGTCAGAAAAGGTTACATTAACAACTTAAGTGATGGGTCTCAGCTGTGAGGAATCTTCCTGATTGCAGCACTAGCTGGATGGAACCTTCATGATGGCAAGCTGGTGGTTCAGTGTTCCTGACACCAGCTATGACCTCACACCTTTCTGTGGGGAAACAGGGGAACTAGAAAATTACACTCTAAGTGAGCTGATTGCCACCAGCTGGTATGTTAGCAGCTTCAGCTCTTTCCCACACAATGGAGTCATGTTTACAAAATAAAGTCAAACCATGGCCTAGCCTTCTTTTGCTCTTTACTAGCAGTATGATAATAGCATCTTTTACAGAGATCATGTAACGGGCTTTTCAAAGCACATGCAAGATGCATACATGGGGGAGAAAGCAATCATTTGGGAGCCTGTATTAAAGCTAATTGCATGTCCACATATTCAATGGTGACAACATGACTGAGGCCAAATTGAGGTGAGGTGAAACCTTTACTGAATCTCTCAGAAAACCAAACAGGGAGTTTGATATGGAGTCTAAATTATCACATTCACTCATACTACACAGGGGAAAATTGTAAATAACTTGCACATGCAACAGAGCCCTGTGGAAAGCCAGCTGGTAGGAGGAGAGAAGAGACATAGGGAGGAGAGAGGTGGTCCTTAGAAACAGAAGGAGAAGAGCAAAGACAGGAAAAATGTGGAGGGGGCAAGAACGGATAGATTAGATGGAGACTTGAGAGAACCTGGAGGATGAGAGGGGAGTTAATGGGGGTGCAAGGAAGGCAAATCAGAGAGAGCAATTAGTAGAAAGAAAAGAGAAAATAGCAAAATAAGTAATAGACTTTGCATAATCTTGGGAAATTTCAGTTAAATTCTGAAAATATGTATTTATCTATATACATCTTTCATCCTTTTCTACAATTAAAAGAAAGATGTTTTTATTCTTCCTCCTTAGGTGCAGAAGTGATGTATATTAACATGACTGCTTACAATGAGGGGCATCTTCAGTCATCATTCTGGATTGTGGATAAACAACATGTATACATTGGAAGCGCCAGTTTAGACTGGAAGTCACTGGGACAGGTATTGTCAATTGCAAAATCAGAAGTACTTAAAAAAACCATGGAAATGTTTGCTATGAACATCATCATGATAATTGTTGTTTCTATATGTGACAACAAAAGCTATTTTCCTAAAAGTCTAATAAAATTCCTTGGCTTTTCCAAGCTCAAGGTGCAACTCCATTTCTGAATACCTCCCATGAGAAACAAAACTTTGTAAAGTATGTGCTTTAGTTTCCTGGTCTAGCTTGATGTAGGAGTGCCAGCCACAACATGCAGAATCCAGTACAGAATTTTCTTTTGTAGCCAGTCAGATGATTTTACGACCCAATCCTAACAGTGCCTGGCATTCTGGAACAAACGTTCAAGTGGCGGTAGGTGCTTTCTGGCACCAAAGCATGACACGCCAGAGCATGTAGACTGGCTGCTGCCAAAAGAGGCAAGCAGCCAGCTGTGCAATGGAAGCAGACCGAGGACAACTGCAAAGCCAGGTAGAATCGTGCAGGGGTGGGAGGGATACAGGGGGTGGGTGGAGTGGGGTGGTGACAATGGCAGGGAGGAGGACAGATCAGGACTGGAAGGGTGGGTTCAGCAGCAGTGGCATCCACAGAATCCAAGCACCCATACCAGACCTGATCCACCTTCGTACTCCATGCAGCCTTGCATCAGCTATATCACTGGTGCAGGTCTGAGTAGACCCACTGGACCAGCAGAAGCTTACCCTGGAGCAAAGAAACCCCAAAGGACAAACTTCCCTGTGGGATGCAGCAGTTGCTCGGTTGGCACTACTGTACCACCGGGTGTGGAGTTACGTTGGATTGGGCTGTCCATCCGAATGTGTATTATTTTGCCACAAATTAAGGATCAAGGGTTGTAGCTACAGTTCCTTTTCTCCTCCAGAAAGAGTCTCTGCTCTTGTTAGCATTCTCACTGTCGCCTTCTCTAGCGTTCCTCTAACAACTACAAATCTAGGTTTTCCCTGGCTGCTTCCTTTTCCAAAGCAAAAGGTGAAAAACTGCCTTTTGCTTGCAAACAAAGATAAGTGAGTCATTAATGTCAATCAATCAATCAATCAACAGGTACTTATATACCGCTTTTCAACACGAAGTTCACAAAGCGGTTTACAGGCAAATAATAGCGTTAAATGGGCATTTAATAACGTTAAATGTGATGGGGTAATTTGAGTAGGGTTCACTATTATCCGTGGTATCAGGTATCTGTGGTAGCAGCAGGAACGTATCCCCTACGGATATGCAGGGAGGACGGGACACCCATGTACATCTACATTTTTTGTAATTTCAAATAAAAATTTGCAATACATATTTTCAATATTTTAACAAAGATATAAAAGTGTGCTCTGTTGGCAAATCTAACAGCACTTTCAACTCATATATTAGAACATCAATGTACCCCTGCTAACTGGGCAAGAGGCACTTTTTCAAGTGGTGGTGTTCCCTTATTTTTAGCAGGGGGAGAGTAGTTGTCCCTATTCACCCCTGCGCAGTGTCTTTTCTAGTGGCTGTTTCTGGTGGTGGTCTGCATTTTTATTTTTATTTTTACATTGTGAGCCCTTTTGGGACAGGGAGCCATTTAACTTATTTGCGTGTAAACCACTTTGTGAACTTTGTGAATACTGCTGATTGCTTGCTTGCTTGCTTGCTTGCTTGCTTGCTTGATTCCAAGCAGTCTTCCTATTTAATAGTCTAGGGCTATGATTTAAATACTGGATTATTTCCTTTTATGACTTTTCAAGGCTGAGAAGGAAAAATTTGTTCACTGCATATTTTTTCCTAAAACCTGAGAACACCCCTATTTTATTACTGTTAACTGGAAGCCTAAGGATTGTATGCAGAATTAAGAATACATTCCATGTATTGAATACATTTAAATACTGGAATATTTGGAATATACATTCCATGTATGGGATACGTTTTGCTAGTTCAGAATATTAGAGCTGGCGCAGGCCCATGGAGACTTGTTGAAAAGCGGGAAACTTATAGAGGGAAAATGGGAGAAACTTCCCGATCTGTCCACCCACTGGATGCAGCATGTACCTTTTTGGCGTAGCTGCACCAGCAGGTGATGGGAATGAGGATAGAATTAGGCTGAAAGTCATGTAGGGCAATAAAGGTGATAGCACTTTGAAATGGGTGTTTTTGGCATAAAGCCCTCTTTTTGTTATCATGGTTACAGCCTTACCATTCCCTTTGGTTTGTCAACAAACCTAAACAGTGCTGGGTCTGTGAATTCTCACAACTGTCTCGTATTTAGAGAACAAAGCTGGAAAGCTGGAAAGGAGTGCAGACAGTTTATGTCCTAATAAAAAATGTCTGAATAAAGGAATCCTCCACAAATCAGAGTATTCTAATGTCTCATAATAGAAAGATCTGTATTTTTCCTCCAGTGCTGTTGCTTGGTGACAGTATAAACTTCGGAAATGAGCTAGCAACAGCTCTCAGGACCTCGTGAATTTTCTTAACGTGAGCTTACCCATACACTCTAAACTGGCGTATCTCTCAACTGGTGTCTGCATTCTGCATTCTGTAGTATGAACTTGCATGCATCATTAAATACAGAGTGGCACCAGATGAAAACATTCCAATTGCTTTGTAGTGTCACATTGCCGATATTTGAGTAAGCTACTACCAGGCTCTAAATAGACATCAATAAGTAAAATCACTTTATAACATTGCCAAGCCAGAGTTTACCATAAGATTTGTTAGCTGAGACATATTTCACAGCTGTATCCCATCATTATAAAACTGTATGAAGGGGAAAAACCCAACTATATCTTCATCTGACTTTGTCTTTTTAGGCTAATGAATTTCTTGACGTTATGAAAAGGCATGTCTGGCTCCTTTAAGATAAAGCATTTCTGACATTTAGTGGAATTAAGTTCTTTTTCTGAACATCACAGAACTAGGATGAAGAGTAGCTTTTTTCTCATCTTTGCACTTGGAATGTTACCCTATACTTGGATCCATTGAAGCCCTGATGATATGTGTGCAACACTGTTACAAGTCAGAACCAGGTTCTTTTCTCAGTTTTGGATCCTTCTTTTAGTTCATTACTAGCTTTTTGTTACCCGGCGTTGCCCGGGTAACAAAATGATCTTCCAGAGTTTATGAGTTTTGCACCCCTTCTCGCCCCCCATGCTGACGGGGCCCAACCCAGACTCCAACCGTGTCAGGAGCGTCGCCACTCGTCTCGGCGACCCCGGAAACTACGGATCCGACGCCGATTTCGTCCATTTTGACCGTTCTCACACGGGGCCCCCCACACACTCCCACCCCCGGGGGCGCTGGGGGGGGCTGACCCCCGCAGTGTTTGTCACCAGGCCGCAAAGCATATGCATGCTGAGTCTGGCGCCAATCGCTCCAGGCATCACAGTGGGGCATGGCGGGCGTCTCGTTTCGCACCCCTTCCCGTCCCCCACGTTGAGGGGGGGCGAACCCGAACTCCCACAGCGTGGGGAGCGTCGCTGCTCGCCTCAGTGACCCCAGAAACTACAGAACCAAGGACGATTTCGTCCATTTTCGACTGTTTTCACGCAGGGGCCCTGGGGCACCCCCACCCCCGGGGGCACGGGTGGGGCCTTTCCCCCGGAGTGTTTGTCGCCAGGCCGCAAGGCACGCGCGTGCCGAGTTTGGTGCGCGTCGCTCCAGGCATTCCAGCAGGGCATGGCGGACGTTTTGTTTTGCACCCCTTCTTGCCCCCCACACCGAGGGGGGGCGAACCCGGACTCCAACAGTGTCGGGAGCATCACCGCTCGCCCCGGCAACCCCGGAAACTGTGGATTCAACTCCGATTTTGGCCGTTTTTGACCATTTTCACATGGGGACCCCAGCATACCCCCACCCCGGGTGCGCTAGGGGGTCTGACCCCTGCAGTGTTTGTTGCCAGGCCACAAGGTGTGTGCCTGCCAAGTTTCGTGTCGATTGGTCCAGGTGTTCCAGCACAGCATGGCGGATGTTTTGTTTCGCACCCGTTCTGGCCCCCCATCTCGAGGGGAGCCCGAACCTGGACTCCACCGGCGTCGGGAGTGTCGCTGCTCGTCTCGGCGACCCCGGAAACTACGGAATCAACACCGATTCCGGCCGTTTTCTGCCATCTTCATGTGGGGACCCCCGCGTACCCCTGCCCCCGGGAGCGCTAGGGGGGCCCCACCCCCGCAGTGTTTGTCGCCAGGCCGCAAGGTGTATGCATGCCAGGTTTCGTGCCAATCGGTCCAGGCATCACAGCGGGGCATGGCGGATGTTTTGTCTCGCACCCCTTCTCGCCCCCCCACATCAAGGGTGGGGGCAAACCCAGACTCCAACTATGTCATGAGCGTTGCCGGTCATCTCGGTGACCCCGGAAACTATGGACTCGATGCCGATTTCGGCCATCCTCACGCGGGAATCCCCGCGTACCCCCACCCCCAGGGGCGCTAGCGGCCCCCAAACCCTGCAGTGGCCAAGCTGCTAGGCTTCCGCATGCTGGGTTTGGTGTCAATCAGTCCAGGCGTCACAGCGGGGCATGGTGGACGTTTTGTTTCGCACCACTTCTCGCCCCCCACATTGAGGGGAGGCTGAACCCGGACTCGGACGGCCTCAGGGGCGTCTCCGTTCATCTCAGCGACCCCGGAAACTGTGGATTTGACACCGATTTCGGCCGTTTTTGACCGTTTTCACGTGGGGACCCCCGCGTATCCCCACCCCCAGGGGCGCTAGGGAGGCCTGACCCCCGCAATGTTTGTCGCCAGGCCGCAAGGTGTATGCGTGCCATGTTTCGTGCCGATCGCTCCAGGCGTTGCGGAGCCTATGCAAAACATACATACATACATACACACACACATACATACACACACGCTCTTCTTTATATATATAGATTAAGATGAACCACAAAAGATATAGTTGCGGGGAAGTAAGAGGGAGTGGAACTCTAGGACTTCTCTTACAGCAGGAGCCAACCACGGGAACACTCAGGTGCTTCCTTTGAACCTTTTTTGTTTCCAAAAGGATCTTAGCCAAAAGGAAGCATCAGGCTCAGTAGGAGAAAAGCTGAGAAATTTGTCCAGAGGCATATACAGGGCTGACCATTGTCTTTCCCAAAGGCTGCTCAATAGACCATATATAGCACATTGAGGGCACAATTCTACCTGGAGTTAGACCTGCACAGTTAGGCCAGTGAAGTTTAGCTGGCACAAGGGACACTGTAAAGTATATTTGGACCACTCTCAGAGTAACAGAGGCCATGACACAGACATGCACCATCCTCCCTGACTGAGAGTGATCCAAGTGCACTTTACGGTGACCCTTACGCCTGCCAAACTTTTCTGGCCTAACTGTGCCAGTCTAACTCCAGGTTAGGATTGTGCTCTAAAGCTCCAATCTTATGCAAATTTACCTGCAATAGGCCCTACTGAACACAGTGGGATCTACGTCTGAGCAAACATGCATAGTCTAATATTTGAATATTTTTATTATATTTATCTGGGATAGTTTTAATCCTGTTTTTCAATTTTTACAACGTTGTTTTAAACTATTGCAACCCACACCAAGATGAAATGAATGATGACTTTCAGTGACGTTTGAAAGCAGGAATAACAAAGAAAACGCTCTAACAGTGCAATCAAAATATACAGGTCAACGTACATTTGCATAAGTCTCGACCAATTATTTGGTCGAAGACACCATAATTGTCTACTCCTGTGCTCTTCAAATGGTGGGTCATGACCAGTGGTGTCATTCAAATGATTTAGGAACAGGAACTCACTTTTGATTGGCACTTGTCGGGAACCCGGAACCAGTCACAGAGCCCGTTAGGATCCGGAATGCCTGTTCTGGTCCGTTCCCTCTGAATGACATCACTGCCTTCGCCCCCCTAGGAATCCGGAGTCGCTCCCTTTAACCCTCTGAGTGCTGGCCAACCAAGAAGAAAAGCTCTTTGCAGAGGAGTCGGGAGGAGGGGAGGGAGAGTGAAGTGGGCAGAGTCAGCCCTAATTTTAACTAGTGGAACTGAGTTCCCCCGCGTTCCCCCTGCATGACATCACTGGTCATGACCCACCCATACAGCACAAAAAAGACCATTTTCCCTTAATGACCCAGGAAAGATCTGCCCAGTGGTACCGCAGCTATCGCAGTGCTGTGGGCATGTACCCTACCTGGGGGGATCCAGGAGCAATCCAGAAAGATTGGGGAGATCTGCTGCCACCTCCACGGGCCTCCCTGATGCTTAAAATAGCTCCATTGCAAGATTGGAGCTTACTTCCTCTTTTTGCAGCTGGCTCCCCCCAACTGGCTCCCCCCCAGGTAGTGCACATGCCCCTAAATGCTCATGGTGCAAGATCTCTGCGGTGCTGTCAGATCCTCCCTCCCAACCCCTGCTCTGCCCCTTACAGTGCCTTCAAAGTCCAAGTAGGACTTTCAAGACTGGTGGTCTACTCTATGTTTGAATGTTGGTCAAGAACTGATCAAGTACAAGGTTAAATGAATTCACCACATGCAAGTGGACGGTGGAACACAAGTATGTGCCAGAGTCCTAGTGCCAGAGACCTATTTACAAGGGAGTGGTTTTAATAATTGTCAGTATTGTTCTCAATATAGCATTACAAACAACTATAATTAGACTGCTTCAATTTTTAATTAGTGTAAGCATTATGTATCTGCATCTCCTTCTCAGGACGGCTCCATTCCAGTTTGGAAATTGAAGTCAGCATGATTAATGAGAGAGCAGCAACACTGAGCTGGCAAATACTGCATAGTCTTGGCAATGGGCTAAACGTCTCTAAATCTTTTTAAAACGTGTCAGTGTGTTTATTGCATTTATATCCCATTTGTCCAACAGAAACCAAGGCAGAATAAATGGGGTTCAGAGGAGGCTTCCCATCAGTACACTGACCAAATTCAAACCTACTAAGTTTCAGCAGCTGGTTGCCTAGAACTGGTCATTCTTCCAGTTCTCTTTGCTGTATGTATTGCCTTTCAACAATGATGTAGGGCAGCAGCAGCAACAACAACAACAACAACAACAACAACTTCACAAAGTCATTTATTTGGGGCTGCATAGATAAACTCATATATAAACTTATGCCTAAATTCAATAGGTCAGAGTAGACATACACAGAAATTCACTGTCAGTCTCCCACAGCCCAATCCTAACCCCATGCTGGAATAGGCAGATTGCCTGGCCTGAGCCGTATCCAGAGTACGGTTGGGGCTGCATGCAGTGCAACTCAGAATAAGGAGAATACATTCCCCTTATCACAAATAATGCCCCTGCAGCCCTAATAGAGATACTCGGAGCTACGTGGGAGAAATAACGGGTGCAACTACAAGCAGCCCGTGTAGGGCCGACTAGGCCAGTAGCCAGAGGCGGATCTAAGGGGGGGGCAAATCTGTACGTTTTGCAAGAAGCCTTACCTTGCAGTGGAAAACACTCCTCTCCTGCACTGTTCTAGCCAATCCTCACAGGGAACAGCAACATCTTGGCGTTGCTTACTGGCTACAGCAGCAAGGGAGAGGAGGGATTTACATGACAGGGTAAAGCTCCTTGCAAAACTTACAGATTTGCCCCCCCTTAGATCCGCCTCTGCTAGTAGCAGGAGTATGGACCCGGGGACAATGCCGGAGACTCCCCTCTCTGGGCTGATCTGGGGGTAATTGCAAATAGTGAAGCCTTAGCAGGGGCATAGCTAAAGAAGTGCAGAGGGGTGCAATTGCACCAGGCAACAAGCTTTAGGGGCGCAACAAGCTGAGCTTGACACTAGTGGCCCAAATTGTGAAAACTGGTAGGTATGAATACCATCATGTTATATACCATTTGATGTGGAATTTAATGCACAATGCAGTGAAATGAATTGGAGTGTAATATCTTCATTCTTTCAAAGTTACTGCCAATAAAACCCCAATAAAATGAAAATACAACTGAAATGTCACTTCCTGTTGTGAAATAACTTCCAGGGCATCATTCTAGCCTCTGCACTGGGCTACACCTTCATTAGCTATTCCAGTAAGCTTTAGGATGTCAATTTTTTTAATTCCAATCTAATGACTTCTATTGGCATACATAGTGTATGTAAGACCATTCATCAGTAAGATAAAGCCAAATAATCACAATATACCAGAAAAACACAATAACCAAAAATAGACTTAAAATATACAGCTACTCTAAAAAAAATCCTCAGAGTAATTTCTAATAAATCATAGTCTGAATGTGTTTATGAACTACTAAAAGTAAAAATTTAGACATCTTCTCCATCATTTCTATTGGGCACTCATTAAGAAAAAATTCAGATTTCATACTTGGATGAAAGAGAGATGATAAAATGAAAAAGAACATGTGCACAAACACATTTTGTCCAGACAGGGACTGCTGTGGGGGGGGGATTGGGGCAGAGGAAACTCAGGAAGGGTTGGGGAGTTCTGCACACCCCTTCCTCATCCTTTGGGCTGGGTCTTTGACCAGAGATTGTTCCTGGGATGTCTAGTGAACCTTAGCATCCCAGGGGAGACTCAGACAGTAATGCATTTCTACATTTGTGTCTCAGCATCCTCAGGGATTCCATTCCTTGAACCCCCACAGATGCCAAAAAATGCGTTAAATGAAATTAATTTTAAAAAACAAGCATGTCCCTTTAAACAGCAGTGGAAAGGAATACAAAATGGAAGTGATTAAACACTTCCCTGGTTCCAGAGCAAAGGGAGGAGGTCTTAGAGCAAATTGATACTAATCTTTACTAAATCCCTGGAGAATGCCAGCCGCCCCATTACCAGGGTAAGATAAGCATTTTTTTTAAACACTGACTGCTGATTAAAGGGACATGTTTGTTAAGGACCCTTCTGAGGTGGCTCCATGCTGAGTCAAATCAGTTTATGGGGAAACCATGGAAGAGAAGGGTGTACTGTATATCCGAAAAGTTTTGGGAAATCCCTTCAGAAGGCAAGAAAAAGGAACAGAGGCTCAACAGGCACCTGCTGGAAGTGCTCTAGGAGAATTTCTTGCTACAGGCAGTGGGTTCAGCTAGATGACTTTGGAGGTCCCGTCCAACTTGATGATTCTAACATTTCTTATTATAAAGTCCTATTCTCTGTGTCTTCCAGAAAGCATTCCACCTGCCACTTTTTTCCAGAGTACCAAAGTAAGGTTGTATATGAAGTATCGGGGGATTGTTTTGGGATTCCCAATCTCAATCTCCCTCTCCCTCATCTCATGTTAGCTCTTTTCACCCATAGTTGTTGGGCATTTTTATCTCTTTTGATGCTGCAATCCTATACGCATTTTCCTGGGAGTAATCTCCATCAACATAATGGGACTTACGTCTGATTAGACATGTATAGAATTGTGTGAAGTCATTTCTGGGGTTGACAGGTTGCTTCTGCTCTTGTAGTCTTGTTCGGGAGAGTGGGCTAGCTCCACAGACGTCATCTGGGCACGCCAGGAACCGGAACGCCCAGATGATTGGCAGCCCGCCCCTATGGCGGAGGGCAGCCACGCCTCCCTGCGCCTCGAATCGCTCCATTTCAGAGCGATTCGGACACGCGGGAGGGCGGGTGGGCCCAGGAGCAGCTCGCCCATCCTCGGGAGAGGCGGCGCAGCCCAGGCCCGTCCACGGAACTGGCAGAACGGCGTACCGGGCCGTTCCGCCAGGATGACACCACTGGCTAGCTCCTCTCTTTGGGGAGGGCAAGACAAATTTAAGAATGCTGCCTGCTCCTCTAGGAAAATACGTTATCTCCCAACCCAATCCTAACTTGGGCTAGAATAAGGAGGCCAGTCAGCTTGCCCTGTATCCAGCGTGGGGTTAATTAATTCCCCTTACTCCATATCCCTTGGGAGCTTCCCCAAAATTGCTGATGCAAATCCAAGCTGCCTGGGGAATGCTGACCAAGCTGGGGATGGGGGTTTGATCCAGCCTAGGTAGCCCAGGATGGTCCCACCCCCTCCCAGGGCCAGTCGGCCCAATGGCCTGTCCTCCCCCTGCCATCTACCGCCCAGTTCTGCTCTTCTTCTGCCCTCCCTAAACCCCATGCTGGCCACCCTCAGGAAGCGCATCCTTTCTATGTCTGGGCAGCACAGGGCCTGGATCCAACCTTGCTGAGCCAGCCCACATCTGTGCACCAGCTCAGTCTCCTCCAGGCATTGCAGATGTGCCTTATGGCACATTTGCAACACTCTCAGGCTGGTGCAAGGGACTTGTGCCTGCTGATAGGGCACTCTGGATTGCACTCGAAAAGAACTGACTTGTGAGAGAGTAACACTGCCTCGCTGGAGACAGAGATGCCAACTAAAATACTCCCAATAATGTGCCCTTTTGCTTCCCAGATGAAAGAACTTGGCATCATCGTGTACAATTGCAGCTGCCTGGTGGTCGATTTACAAAGGATATTTGCCTTGTACAGCTCATTAAAATTCAAGAGCAAAGTTCCACCCACTTGGTCTAAGAGACTGTATGCAGTATATGATGATAAAAATAACTTGACCCTTAAGCTGAACGAAACCCAGTTCCAAGTCTTTGTTTCGGTGAGTTCTTTTGAAGAATGCTTGTTTTTGCTTATGTTGATGTAGGTTGAGGTATAGTAGCAGAGGCCAAAACCATGAATGTAAATATAGATTGAATTAATATTTAAACAATATACTTCACATGTCCTCTTAAATAATGTCTGAGTATCCCCATCCATGAAAACATGCCTGCAACCAATCTCTAACTCATTCTTTTGTTTTATTTATTATAAGCTTTCAACGTTTCCATTCTACAGTTCGCCTTGATTTAAAAAGTGGTTCACAACCAGCCAAGTTTAGTTACATGTCAACCCTTGCCCTCCCCAGTTGACTTTGAAAACCATTTTGCATTGTTGAGCACAGGCGCGTATCTTACCTGTAGCACCCCATGGCATGAGCCATGGGGCGCGGGGCAGTGGTGGGGCACCATTGCGCACAGTCCGGGAGAGACTGTGTGGTTTCTGGCCCGCCCACGCCTCCCTTACGCTCCGAAATAGAGCGTTTTCAGGGTAAGGGAGGCGTGTCTGCGTGACGCGCGGGAGTGGGGCAACTTGGGGGGGGCGCGTGTTCAGCGCCTGCCATGGGGCGTGCTCCCGGCCCGGCCCGCCACTGGTTGAGCACTCTCTTGGAATGCTGCAGGGAAAACTAAGCACAGCAAATTACAAAGATCCCAGCAGAATCCCAGTGTTATGTTCAATGCATAGTTTGGTTTGCATGCTTTTTCATAATCAAAATCAAGACTGAGATGTGAGGATTGGAAGCTTTAATCTTTTCTCCTTCCATGGTCTCCTGTTCCAGATGGGGAAAATGGAGGAAATGGTGGGGGAAAGGGTTAATGTCCCCAGCTTTGGTCCTGATCCTGAACAGACTCCTGACTGCTTACTTTAATAAGAAAAACAAGCCATAGAGACCCAAACTACCATTTTTATAGAATATGTAGTTTGGTCCTAAAGGCAGGAACCTGATTTAAGTCTTCATAGCTACTGGTTTTACCATTTCCCTTTGCAAATATAAGGTTTTTATTTTTTATTTTTTGCTGATGCAAGGGAGAAAGGGGCCTGGAGAACTACTAGCAGCTAGGCCATTGATGAGCATGAGTCTGCTCCAAAGGGATCTGAGAGCTTTTGGAGTAGGGGATGAATTAACATTTTGAATCCCCCACCTGAACTCAATTAGGATTGCTAGGCAAG
Source organism: Lerista edwardsae (assembly GCA_029204185.1). NCBI lineage: Eukaryota > Metazoa > Chordata > Lepidosauria > Squamata > Scincidae > Lerista > Lerista edwardsae. Next base: position 14,755,988 of record JAJKFI010000018.1, on the reverse strand, counting down.
ATCATTCTGATATAAAACCATTTTAAAACCATGCTTACATAAGAACATAAGAAGAGCCCTGCTGGATCAGGCCAAAGGCCCATCTAGTCCAGCTTCCTGTATCTAACAGCGGCCCACCAGGTGCCCCAGGGAGGCATGAGACAACAAGATACTTGCAATCCTGTTGCCACTCCCTTGAACCCAGTACTCTGAAGTAGCCTACTACTGATGTAAGGAGGTTGCACAATCCATCATGGCCTATAGCTCACAATGGACTTTTCTTCCAGAAATCCGTCCAATCCCCTCTTAAAGGCATCTAGACCAGATGCCATCACCACCTCCTGTGGCAGAGAGTTCCACAGATTAACTACCCGCTGGGTAAAAAAGTACTTCCTTTTATCTGTTTTAACTCCCCCAACCCTCAGTTTTAGCGGATGCCCCCTAGTTTTGGTGTTTTGAGAGAGGGATGATATATCCCTGGGATAGACTTTTTTTTTCTGCAAGGGCAACATGCATTAGAACACAAGACCCCGACTGGATCAGGCCAAAGGCCCATCCAGTCCAGCTTCCTGTATCTCACAGTGGCCCAGCTCAGGGAGCACACAAGACAACCAGATGCCTGCATCCTGTTGCCATTCCCTTACACCTGTGACTGTTTTGTAAAAGGTGTGATAAACCTGCCTGGGATTCCCTGCTCTGACCTGGACATTCTTTTCTCTTCCTAAATGAGTCTGCTTATGATTTTTTCTTAGTGAAAAATACTTTCAGGACCAATTCTCCCAACCCTCAGTTTTAGCGGATGCTCCCTGGTTCTGGTGTTTTGAGGGAAAAGAACATCCCTCTATCGACTCTATCCCTTCCATGCATTATTTTGTATGTCCCCCCTCAGGCACCTTTTTTCTAGGCTAAAGAGCCCCAAACGCTGCAGTCTTTCTTCATAAGGGAGGTGCCCCAGCCCCGTAATCACTTTTGTTGCCCTGTTCTGCACCTTTTCCATCTCCACTATGTCCTTTTTGAGGTGCGGCGACCAGAACTGTACACAGTATTCCAGGTGTGGCCTTACCATCGATTTGTACAATGGCATGATAATACTGGCTGTTTTATTCTCAACCCCTTTTTTAATTGCTGCAAGCATGGAATTGGCCTTCTTAATTGCTGCCGCACACTGGGTCGATACCTTCATTGAATTGTCCACCAGCACCCCAAGATCTCTCTCCTGAGCTGTCACAGACAGCTCAAAACCCATAAGCCTATAGGTGAAGTTTTGATTTTTTGCCCCAATGTGCATCACTTTACACTTGTCTATGTTGAAACACATCTGCCATTTTGCTACCCATTCCCCTAACTTGGAGAGATCCTTCTGGAGCTCTTCACAATCCCTTCTGGTCTTCACCACCCAGAAAAGTTTTGTGTCATCCGCAAATGTGGCCACCTCACTGCTTATCCCTGTCTCCAGGTCATTTATGAACAAGTTGAAAAGCACTGGCCCCAAGAGAGATCTCTGGGGGACTCTGCTTTTCACCTCTCTCCATTGTGAAAATTGCCCATTGACTCTCTGTTTCCTGGCCCTCAACTAATTCTGAATCCATAAGAGGACCTGCCCTCTTATTCCCTGACTGTGAAGTTTCTTCAGCAGCCTTTGGTGGGGAACTGTGTCAAAGGCCTTCTGAAAATCCAGATATATGATATCCACAGGTTTACCCACATCTACATGCCTGTTGACCTTTTCAAAGCATTCCAAAAGGTTCGTGAGGCAAGACTTATTCTTACTTACTCTTAAGTACTTATTCTTAAGTATCCTTGTTCGTGCTTACTTATTCTTAAGGTTTTTCTATATGAAGATATACAGTATAATACAGTATTTCCCCCCCCCAGGGTACCGAATGTGAAGGGGGGGGGGGGGGGGGAGGGCCCCCCCCCCCCAAAAAAAAATTTTTTTTGCCCTACTTTGGAGCTTACCCATAGTGATCAGAACAGTTCTTTAAAGCAGTGGTTTTCAAACTGGGGCGTCACAATACCCCTTCCTGAAAAGCACTGCCTGGGTCACTTTAAAGGTCGTGGGTGGGGGAACTGCAGTGAGGTGAGAGAGTTTGAGAACCACTGCCTTAGAGAGAATGGAACCCTCATGGATTAAAAAAAACCCACCTATGTACAGAACTCATATTAGAGAAAATTGGCTTGAAACCTCTGCACATGCACATCATAGAATAATTTCCTAACGCTAATATGAATGTCACTCCTATGCTTTATAGTTCTGATTAAGAAAGATCTTTATGTATTCTGCATTAAAGAAAGATGAGAGGGCAAAGTACAAGCTACGTACAAATAATACCCATTCTGTTCATTTGTCTTCACAGAATTCTCCTAAGCTCCTGTGTCCTAAAAATAGGGTCTTGGACATTGATGCTATTTACAGTGTTATTGATGGTGCCAAACAGTTTGTGTACATAGCTGTTATGGACTACCTGCCTATTATCAATTACTCAAACGAAAGAAGGTTTGTGAATGCCAGAAATATATATTTGTATGTCGTGGTAATAAGAGAAGTAAACAGTTGCTTATGAAATAAACCAGCATTTGGAGGTTGCACAAGGCAACGTCTAGTGGCCCAACTCTTCTCTTGGAAATCAAAGGTATTTAAATGGGAGAGCCAAAGCAGCACTTTTATCACAAGTGTCACATGTACTCAAATATGCACATATTCCTTCAAAGCACGTTAAGGGACCGTTGACCATGGCACACCCTTTTCCCACCACAGGAAAAAAGGAGTCAGCATCTGAATGTAACTGAAACAAATACACAGTTTATTGAGGAGCTTAACAGGGAAAGGGGGGAAGCATAAAAGCCGCTTCAATTGAAATGGCTAGTAAACCAATACTGCTCATTAAACCAAAACAGCGGTCTCCAAACATAAGGAGATACGCAATTATGCTTTCTTTCTGTTTAAGGGATGGGTTATTAAAACGTTTTTCCAACAAGCATGTACCATTGTTCTTTGTGACAAGAAATGGGTCATGTGACATTTGACATTCTGAACTGCCCCCCCCCCAGCATACGTTCCTACTTGTGTTTATTCTTAATATGTCACACTTTGAAGGTGAGCAGCTAGGTAGTGCCTCCTACTGTGTTTCTCTATGGCAGAAACACACACAGTTTGATCTTTTTGTCACCATCTTTCCTATTAACAATCACCACCTGGGGAGGAAGCTATTATTTTCTCATGTTTGATGTATGACTCTCACACAGACTACCTGCCCACTGCAGGCCCTCTAAAACTGAAAGAAGCTCCACCCTTTTTGTTCCGCCTTTTCAATGGTTGCGTTACTTTTATTCCTATGTTCAAAACAATCCTATGGAAATTGATTTTTTTTTTTAAATTCCCGCTATAAAGGACTTGTTCTTCTAGCCTAGGCGTCGCCAAACTCTGACCTGTGGGCCAAATCAGGCATCCACATGATCCTTCCTGTACCTGAATGGCTCTTACCGTTCCTTCGGGGACACTTCTGAAGACCCCGACTGCAGCGCCCCATGATCCTCGCTGCCAGCCGCTTCCGTGTGGAACTCCGCATGCAAGGCATGCTGGGGCAGCAGACCCCAGATGTGGCTAACTGCAAAGACCCCTGGGGGCTGTCGTCAAGGGTCTTCAGAAGCGCCCCCAGCAGAACGGAGAGTGCCATTGGCGCCGGGGATGCTTTTCTCCACTGCAGCAGTCTCCAGTTTGGAGACCAATGTACTAGCCACTAGTTAGTCTTTGAGATTTGAGTTCCTTGGGTGACAGTAACTTTGCAGTAGCTCTGTCTGTTGTAACATCTGTAGTAGCTCTGGTTTCCTGTCTCTGTAATTACTGACATTTCTGTCAAACTAGTATAGAGGCCAAAAGTGGTGGACTGAGTTCTGCCTCAGGGTGCAATCTCAGGCGCCCGTTTGCGTCAACGCAACGTCACTGCGTCAATGCAAAACATGTAGCGCCAACGCGGAGAGGAACAATCTCTTCCTTGGTCTATTAATGGCTATACTAGTATGGATCAGTAGTGCTTCTATGGGGGGAATGCTAAGTGTTGCAGGAGCCTGAGTTCCTGTATAATGCGGTCTCTCCCCTTGGCTGCCAGAGCCCTTTGTGGCTCAAAGAGCAAAGCCTTCGAGCCACTTCTCTGAACTGCAAATGCCTCTGAAGACAAGGGGATGGGACAGTATACACAGGAGCTCAGGCTCCTGCAACACTTAGCGTTCTCGCCCCCCCCCCAATAGGAATGTAAGGACGAAGAGCTTGTTTTCTTTGGTTTTCCTTGAGCTAGGAAATGTTTTTCTCTCTAAATAACATTGGGTTCTCTTTTCACAGGTACTGGCCATATTTGGATGGGAAGATAAGAGAAGCCCTAATATTACGCAATATTAAAGTACGACTCCTTATAAGTTATTCAAAAAATACAGATCCACTCACGGTTAACTTTGTTTCATCCCTTAAAGCAATTTGCACAGAAGTTTCTGGTTGTAGTTTAAAAGTTGTAAGTATTCCTAATATTATTTCCTCTTAAATCTGAATGTTTTTCCAAGTAAACCTTTTTGACCTTATTGCGAAAACACATACTAATTTGTAACTAAATTACAGTCCTGAGCTGTCCAGCTCCCATAGGAGCAGAGGTAGCAAAATGGCTACCACTGTTTCCCACAAGATCCACGGCAACCATTCATCCCATTCCCCTGAAGAAAGCCACAGGCCCTGCAGTGGGACTCCTCAAGTCTCTGCCAGAGTAGGAGGAAGAGAAGCTGGGACATCACTGACAGCCCAATCCTAAGCAGCGCCAGCATAGCAAGGCCGGCTCAGTAGGGCTGCATCCTAAAGCCATTAGGAGGCAACAGCAGCACAGGGCAAGGGGAGAATTTCCCCTTGCACCTGGGTAAGCTAGCCAGCCCTATGGGGCTGCCCAGATCTGCTCCTGCTGACTTGCAGGCGCAGGTCAACGTGTGCAGCAGTGGCCCAAATTGGGGTCACCTTGGCTGGGGACGAGGTTTAGGATTTGGTGCTACGGCTGTCTGCCATCTCCACCCCCTGTGCCGCCCAGTCACACCCCTGGCATGCCTCTGGAACGCCCTTTGCGAAGTCCTGCGTCGACCAAGCACTGCTGGCGTTTGACTGGCGCACGACTGGCGCAGCTGAAGGTCCAGTGCATTACTCGCCGGCGCAGACGCACCTTGCGGCACATTTGCAACAACACTGGATCACCGCAAGAACACAGCGCTGGTGCAACGCCGGTATAGCATTGCGCTCTGAGTAGGGGGCACAGCATTTGGCTTGCTGTCTTAGGCACCAAGAGGTCTTTCAATATATAATGCCTAATCTTCTTTTCTATTCATTCAAAACAATAAAGGCATCTCAGTATGTTTTGATTATGTACGCCTCAGTATCTCAGCGCCGATGCAATGATTTTGTGTCGGCGCTTCGTCCTACGCAGGATTGCGCCCTGTGCTGGTGCTTTGAATGCATGAGATGGGAAACTACACAGTTTCCCAGCACAGGGCGCAATCCTACGTAGGACATAGCACCGAAACAATGTCGTTGCATTGGCACTACTGCTCCCAGGCGGACACTAGCTGAACTCAGCTGGCGCAGGGGTGGTTCTGGGTGGGTGGAACTGGGCAGGGGGAGGGCAGAACTGGGTGGGGGGTGGGCGAGCCGGCAGGCATGCTGGCCCAGGGAGGTGGGTGGGTTTGGGATGCAGCCGTTAGGTGGCATCCAAGGCCCTGTACCCAGGCCGTGCAGCCCCACTTCGGGCTGCGCGGCCACCTCGGAGCTACACCTGCTATTTAGCAGGTGCAGATCCGAGGAGCACATCGGAGAGGCTGGCGAATGTGCCTTTGCGCTGGGGAGGCTCCTCAGGTCTCCCATGTTGCGCTGGATACAGTGCAGGCCTGCCGGCCTGCTTGCTCCAACACAACATAGGATTGGACTGTCATTCTCCACTTAGATTGTATCAGGTTTAAATCTTGCCAGTTCTGCAGCTATAGCATGCCTACTTATGTTAATGCTGACAATAATATTTATGTATGTATGTATTGTATTTTTATACCACTTCTAAAAACCCAAAGTGGTGTACAACATAAAAACATTAGAATAAAATATAAAACAAAAACCATTAAAATCATTTTAAAAAATAAAAACAAACACAATAAAGTATTTCCCACAACATCCTTATGAATTGATGTCATTTCAGGATTGTTTTACGTTCTTTATTCTCACTTTTTCACATATTGTAGATTATCTCTATTTTTTCCCTATGGCAGTCAAGATAATCTCTTTCACTAACTGGCTCTTCCTTAATGCAGAAATTCTTTGAACTTGAAGAAGAAAGTGCTTGTTTTTTTAAGAATACTTCCCTTCTAAAACTAAATCGGAACAAATATGTGGTAACTGACAGAGCTGCTTACATTGGTAAGTACGTAAAACATTGGCTCATCTTATTCCAGACTGGTTCTACTTGTTGTTTGTGGTTACCAATCTATATAATAAAATATTTGAGAATTAAATGGTTAGTTTAGGCAAATTTTGACTTAGTTTTGAATCGCACGTGAAGAGTTAAAAATAATGGGCATGATCCATCACCCCTCTTGGGAACAGGTAAGAATCTCTTGCCTGATGCTACAAAAGAATCAGGCAATAATATATAGACTCAGGTATCAGGGCTGTCCTGGGTGGGAGAAAGAGGGGCTTTATTGCTTGGGTTTGCTGCTGCTGTGGTTTTGATCTCAATCGTGCACTCTCCCCCATGCACTATTTTGAGTTCAGTTGGTTTTGACATGCTTGCATATCTAATCTTCCCCCAATATCCACCTACATCCTTCCCACTATCTAGTCTTTTATGTGCAAAGAATGGTTTAGTGGAGAGAAGCATTCAATCATTTTCAGTCCTCCACCTGCAATCTGGATAGTGCAGCCACACATCTGGGCAGGAGGACAGTTTTTCTACACTACGAACAGCATTTGCAACCCTCTACACACCCTACAGCTTGCATACATGACCTCTCATTCCTCCCTTTCAGCCCTCCTTTCTTCTTCAGCCTTTCCTTGCTTCAGCTGTGCTCAGCGTGCCTGGAAAACTACCGGACAACTCCTCTTCTTCAACAACTCATCTTGTTTCTATTCTGTATATCTTTTTTTGAAATCACATATTAGATTGAGGAACAGTGGGAGGGAATGCGACGTGTTGCAGGAGCCTGAGCGCCTGTGTAACATGGTCCCTTCCCCTTGCCTCCAGAGCCATTCACGGCTTAGGGAACTGGCTCTGAGGCTTTGCTCTGGAGGTGAAGGGGAGGGACTGCGTTACACAGGAGCTCAGGCTCCTGCAACACAGCTTTTTGCCCCCCCTGTAGGAATGCCACTGCTGAGGAACCTCTGAAAGCCTTTTCTTCCTGCAGTTCTGAAGATTTCCAATGCAAGTTTGCCTATGAACTTGCCACCTTCCTCACAATATAAATTTCTCCTCCTTTCCCCCCCCCCCCAAACCTTGACCATGAAAGCTGAATGGGCTTTATTCTTTGTGAAATATGTCTCTTAAAGCACACAAAGGTAAAAGTATAACACCCCATAATTCCCTTGCAATAAGAACTTCCAGCCTTGACACTAATGGCAATAATGATAGAGCCGAGCTAGAAGATAATTAGATACTCTTTGCCCAAAGGTGGGATTATAGCTCAGACAAGTCACAAAGAAGAACATCATGCAAGATTTAAGTCTGCATTTGTTTTAGCAGAGTCAAATGCAGGAAGGGAAATGTTTCCGCATTTGCTTGGACTTGACTGAGGGAGGGACTTGATTGAGACGTACAAAATTATGCATGGGATGGATAGAGTGGTTAGAGGGATTATCTTTTCCCTCTCTCACAACACCAGGACCAGAGGACATCCACTAAAATTGAGTGTTGGGAGAGTTAGAACAGATGAAAGGGAATACTTCTTTACCTAGCGGGTAATAAATCTGTGGAACTCCTTGCCACAGGAGGTGGTGATGGCATCTGCCCCAGGTGCCTTTAAGAGGGGATTGGACAGATTTCTGGAAGAAAAGTCCATCATGGGCTATAGGTCATGATGGATTGTGCAACCTCCTTACATTAGTAGTAGGCTACTTCAGAATACCAGGTACAGGGAAGTGGCCACAGGATACAGGAATCTTGATGTCTTGTATGCTCCATGCGGCATCTGGTGGGCCACTGTGAGATACAGGGAGCTGGACTAGATGGACCTTTGGCCTGATCCAGCAGGGCTCTTCTTATGTTCTTATGATGGGGATGAGATAAAAATCAGGGTTGTTCTTGATGGATCTGCTCGTTTCCAATCATCTTATTGTTTGCATTTGTATTTTTTATAGGTAATTTTGATTGGGTTGGGACCTATTTTTATCAGAATGCTGGAGCTGGACTTGTCATCAACCAAACAGACCCGGGCAACAAAACCAGCATAGTCAAGCAACTTAAAGCTGTGTTTGAAAGGGATTGGTATTCACATTACGCTAAAAACTCACCCACCAAAAATCCAAATTGTTTAAGCTACAAGCATAGCAAAGCAGCTGCCAATAAGACTGCCATGAGCATTATGAACTGAAGCCTGCTTTCCTATTCAGTACAACACACGGAGGAAGAGAATGGGACTGATCCTGACCTCCCCTTTCATATTTACAGACAACAGACTTTGAAAAAACGCAAAAAAAATTTATAGGAAAAAGCACACTTATATAAAATGTTCTTTAAACTATATTCTCTATATTGAATTATTTACAAATGTTAGATTTGTTACTGCTGACACTGAATGTCATTTCTGCTTTATTGTTGGTTGGTTTGAGGGCTTCACATTTAAATTTAAAAGCATGCTTTGATTCTTTAGTTTTAGGATTTTTCCTACCTCTCTTTTCTGATTAGCATAAACCTCAAGGCAAATTTCTTTACTGAACAAAATTGTTAGGTTGGTTGATAGGAAATAGCAGATTTCACCCAAAGTGAACACATGGGTATAAGCACGCCTTTTATCATGTAAATTATATCTCCAGTACACAATCATTGGAATGGTTTTTGTTTCAGCATATCATTTGAATATGTGTTTTCATTTATCACAGTATGTCCAGTTGAAATGTTTTAAAGTGACCTCTCTTTCTTATTCTATTCCAACACTAATATAAAGGGCATAACTGAGAGTACAATCCTAACCTGGAGTTAGGCCAGCACAGTTAGGCCAGCAAAGTTTGGCTGGCACAAGGGCCACAGTAAAACGCGTTTGGACCACTCCCGGAATCAGGGAGGATGGTGCACGTCTGTGTGCTGGCCTCTCCGACTCTGAGTTTGGTCAAAACATACTTTACAGTGTCCCTTGTGCTGGCCAGACTTTGCTGGCCTAACTGTGCCAGCCTAACTACAGGTTAGGATTACATTCTGAATCAGATATTGCTTTGAAATTGCAGAGGTGTTTTTCTTTTTGGCAGACCTGATGAAGCATACAGTACTTTTTACTTATACACAATGTATTTCTAATATTGAAAATAACTGTCAATGTACATGCAGTCCCATCATGATAATTTTCCGATAATTTCTTAGAGCGGGTTCCCACTTATAGCAACAGGATCAAAATTAATCTGTGATCTTTGTGCCTCCCGCACCAAGCACCACTGTACCAGCTATTCCCAGGAACACACAGCATCTTTTCAGTTGTGAAAGAACATTGCCAAGACCCTCTGCTGATTGTATGAAGGCTGCACACAGGCCGTATATTGCAACAACTGCTGCTGTGCTGTGAGGCTGCTGGGACTGGTTGGAACACTTGCAAGAAATGCGAGAGAGGCACTGGACACCAGGCACAAGGACCCAGGGTGCAGGCAGGCAACCAGAGTCCAAAGGAGGGGTAATTAATTAACCATTAATTAACTATTAATCCTATTTTGAATGGTTTGCAAGACACTGAATTACTTTCATAAAATTCTAACAAAGTTGTAGATTTCTAAAACAGGTTTTACACAAGTTTAAAAAAGAACCAGGGTTTTTAAAAAAATTCAACCATTTGTATTTTCTCTCTGTTGTTTTTATGCAAAGTTTGTGTCCCAAAATGCCTTCATAAGTGTCTCCAAAAAAAATGCTGTGAAAGTAACGCATTCGGGGAATCAATATTCAATTCTTCTTCTTAAGGGCAATGAAGAATCCCTTAAGACCTTCAGTCATAATAGACAGAACCATTTACTAGAAGAAACCATTTACTTTCTTCTAGTTTAGTAGAAATATTGATTGAAAATCTTGTTTGATTGAAAAAGAAAATACTTGGGATGAATGAGGAGAAATTACTGCTGGGCTAGCCACACACGTTAGAAAACAAGATGTCATGGCACCACCTCATGCACACTGCAAGCAGAGGTGCCAAATGTTTCTTCTGGAGGTCTTTCAAAGGTGTTCTGATGTGCAGAGAGGTCGCGTGGAGCCTCCCCACACCTCACAAGACCTCTCAGGCATGCCTGGAATGCACTTCCAGTTCACCAGCACAAACAGGAAGTGCCTTCTGGTCACATCCAAGAGGTTCTGAGGAGGCTAGGAGGCACATGGGGCCCCCACAGATTTCATTGTCCATGGAATTTGGTGTCCACGGGGGTTCCTGGAATGGATCCCCTGCAGATACTGAGGGCCCCCCTGTACTTTTATTTGAAAATGTCTCATTCATTTCAGTAAAGTTCCAGGTAAACACATTCAGCTAAGATCTGCCTTCCCTTCTGTTGACAGTAGCTCAGCAATGGTTGTAGTTTGGAGTGTTTGAATTACGGCCATCTGTAATTACATTTTTCAGCTATATCCACAGAACATCTTTGAGAAACCAAGAAAGACTGGGACTGTGAAAGAAAAAGAATCCCTGAGTATAAAGCTAGCATAATTATTAGAGGAAACAGAAAACAAGAACTTCTGTCATCAGAGGTGCTAAGGGTCCGCCTTTTTATCTCTGATATGAGAAATGTAATTGAGTGATGATTTATTCTGCCTCTCTTCTAAGGGGCACAGGTTGCTCATGGTCCAACCCTCCAATTTTATTCTCCCAACTCTGTGAGTTACATTAGGATATGAAGTAGTGAGTGGCTCAAGGTTACTGGCAGCCCAATCCTAAATTGTCCGGCTCCCAGCAGAGCAGCAGTACCAAAGTGGCTACCACGGCATCCAATGGGTGCTGTGGCAGCCACCAGGGTCTCCTTGGGGGAAGGAGACCGTCATCCCCTTTCCCAAAGTAAAGCCCCAGGCCCTGCAATGGGCCTATGCTATTTTGCCAGCTTGGACTGGAGCATCCCAGTGTCAGCCTGCCTGGCCCAAAGCGGGACATAGGTCCAAAAGCAGAGCTGGGAACAGAATCTGGTACAGGCTGATTTTTTTTTGGGGGGGGGGGAGGGGGTAGTCTGTCTGCTTTAAGATAACTGGCATTCATTACCTTGCAGACAGTGCACTTTCACCAAAGCCTTCTAACATAATGCTATCATACCGCAAAACTGATTTCCTAAAGCCATCAGCTTTATTCTTAGTGAACTGGATGCTTGCTATTCAGGTTGACTAGTGCCTTTTTCTAGATTGGGTTTTATTTATCAGTTTTATCAACTCCTATTATATCATAAATTGGCTGAAAATGACAAGTGTGGTTCACTGGAAATATATTCATGTTCAGCATATAGCAGCATGTTACAAAATGACTAATATTTACAGTAGAAATTGACCAATGCAAAAAAAAAAAAGTCCTAATACTAACATTCCAGATTCCATATTGAAGACACAGACTTCTTATGGCCCAATCATAGAAGGACCATCTGTCTTCGGTGCGCCTCTTCCCCTGTTGCTCACTGCTGTAAAGCTGTCAGCACCAGTCATTATAGGCTCTCTGGCAAAGTGTGAAGCCGCACATGGCTGGAGTGCCAGTGGGAAGGAGAGCCCCACACACACTCCAAAACAACTGGACACCAACAGTGACGGAAGTAAGGTGGTGGCGCTAGGGGAGGGCAGAACAGGAGCAGGGGAAGGGTGGAACCAGAAGGCAAAAGGGGCAGGGTGGGCAGATCAGGTTCAGGAAGAGGCTGGGTTCAGTGGTAGAGAAGGCCACTGAATCGTAGCCCTCTTCCTGGACCCGATCCCATGGAGCCAATCCACCCAGACCTGTGCCAGCTATTTAGATAGTGCAGGTCAAGTAGACCTCCATGCGCTGTGGAAGCTTACTTTCAGGAACAACTATTTTCTTAGCCAGAGAGACGGCCACAACTGCTCCCCCCAGTCCAAATGGAAATCTTATAGGCTGCCTGCTGTTTTTTCAGTCTGAAGTTGAATCCAGATGTGTGTAATCAGACTTCAAGAAAGCTCATTCGCTAATGTTTTCACTTCCATCATTTCAATTTGTACTATCACCTTTAGGGTACCTACAGCCCAATCCTATGGTTTCCACTCCAAAACAGGCTGCAATGCATGCTATAATGAGAAACATCTGCAGTACCAACAGAGCCATTTGTGACACAGGACTAAGACAGTAGTCTGTCCGCCCAGTTCTTTACATATGTTTGCTAGTACTGAAAGCAGTGATGTGGCTAATGAAAATGTCACCCAGTGTAGAGGGCAAAATGTTGTCCTGCAAGTGATGTCACAACAGGAAGTGACATCATTCCTAGGCTTTTCAAAAAGGTGATAAATGGGGGAACCCCATTCCTTCCCCCAGCAGCTTGCCCCCACCCTGCTGCCCCCAAGCCCCCACCATCTCTTAAGCCCCTGGAACAAGAGGCGATGTGGGGCTGTGTTCGCCAGCACTGATGCCTCTTTAAAGAAAAATAGCCAGACTCTGCAAGAGGCTGCAGTGAACACAATTTCTTGCCATTGCTGCCTCTTGCTCTTCCACCACTCCCCAGCCCCCATCCTACAGCCCCCCCCCAACCCCCAGAGCAACAAACTGCTGCAGCCTCTTCTGTCCTGCCGTGCTGCCCACCCAACAGATTATAAAACTGGGACTGGGAAGTGCCCCCCCCCAGCAGCTTATAGCCCAGTACGAGTGCTGCCCCCTGGTTCTCCTTAGCTGCACCACTGACGGCACATCTTCACTAGTTAAAGGGTTTCTTACTACTTTGTTGTTATTTCGCGCATGGAATTTGTAACCATTCTGTTCAAAGAAGCAGCACGCTTTCTGTGATACTTCTAGCCTCCCAACTTTTCAACATTTGAAACCACCCTTGCCTGCCCCTTTACTATGGCTTTCCATATGTGAGCTTCATGTTGCGTTTAGCAGCCCTCTGACTACTTTCAATTAACACACTCCGTATGTGGCCATTTACAGTTTAATGTAAATAGTGCGTGAAAGAGGCTTATGCACTGTTGGAATCACTGGTAATATTGAGCCTTATGAGCCACCAGCTAGCTAAACACTGAACCACAAGCAAGCTAAACGCTGAGCTCCCATCTCCAGCTGATCTACATATAATAGGAGATCTTCTGATTGCTCACAGTGCCTTTCCTTTATGGTTATTTTTTACTCCCTTCTAAAAATGCTCCTTTGCTTCTATTTCATGTGACATTTGATTTCTATACGTCCTGACTTCATTGCTCTAGATGAGATTGGTCCATCAATCATGAATTGGATGTGGATTTTTTTAAAAAAATCAATTTTTTGTCATTTGATTGGGCAATGTTTCCTACAATTCCAGGGGCTAGAATAGAGCTTTCTGAGAGCTTTCTCCTCAAGTGTAGCATTTTTTCCCAATAAAGGAATACTTTTTTTTTTGCAATCATATCTTGTTAGTTTGCATAGTATCTGCATATTATATTCCAAAACTGCTTGGAAGTTCACTGAGATCTTTCTGGTCTTGCGTTTGCTGTTGTGTAGCTTGTGTAGCTGCTCTTTGGATTCAGAATAAAACATCTGATGGGTGCAATCCTAACCTGGAGTTCGGCCAGCACAGTTAGGCCAGCAAAGTTTGGCTGGCACAAAGGACAACTTAAAGTATGTTTGGACCTCTCTCTGAGTCAGAGAGGCCAGCACACAGATGTGCACCATCCTCCCTGACCCCAAGAGTGGTCCAAACGTGCTTTATGGTGGCCCTTGTGCCGGCCAAACTTTGATGTTCTAACTGTGCTGGCCTAATTTCAGGTTAGGATTGCACCCAATTTGTAAATTAGGATGTATTAAGAAAATTATCATGTCAATGTCATTCACATTTACCAGATGGCATTGAAAAGGTAGATCCAAATGCTTCTTCAGGAAACTGGAAAGTGCCCTTTAGTCAGAGATTGCTTTGCTTTTTAATATTTCCCCTATAGGTGTAAGTGAAGGCTTTCCAGTAAAATAAGACCCAAGACTCAGACCACTCCATATTTTATGTGAACTGAAATTCATTTGTTACATCTTTGGGCAATTCTATGCCTGATTATGTTAGGTCTTAGGATGAATTATTTCAACCCATGGGGCAATAAACTCTCCACTTTAACATTTACAGGGGCTGATATTAGCAGGAATTTTTGGTCTTAATTTCATTCAAGGGTCAAAGGACTTTCTATTTCCATTTTCCATTGGCGGTCCCCTTCAACAACCTTACTGTAGAGTTCATGTTTTATAATCCCACAATTCTAATGATCTTGGACCGTTTTTAGTTATCATGATTTCATAGAAAACCCAACCATATGGCGATTGCATTCCCTGAAAGCCAGGCAGCCAATCCTATGGTGCCAGGCCCCCTTACAGGAGCAGTAGCAAAACGACTACCACTGCATTCTACAGGTGCCACAGCAGCCATAGTGGGCACCTCGCTATTCATCCCCTTCCCCTGGGTAAGGATGCTGGGCTGCCAATGGGCCTCCTCAAGTTTGCACTGCTATTTTGCCAGCGCGGACTTGAGGGCCTCTGCGTCAGGCCGTGCGGCCCAACGTGAGGATCCTACAGTGGAGGCCACTGCCAGTCCAGCCCTCTCCTGCCCAATTCCACCCTCTGCCTGCCTTCCTCCTGCCCCAGGAAGCTCACTTCCAGTGGAGGTGAGACATAGCACCAGGTGCCTCTCCATCAGGTCCTCCTGGCACTGGGGTCTGGCACCTATCGTAAGTCCTTCCCGCCAGCAGTAGAAGTGTCACTACAGCACTTTTGCAACACTTGCAGTGGTACGGTCTGACTGCCGGCACTGGCCCACATAGGATTGGGCCCTAACTGGGGGTGGGGGTGGTTGTTACTATTTGGGGGGAAAATGATTTATTTGTTTTTGCCATTTTTATCTGTTCTTTTCATGTTGGTGTTCCCTATACTACATTACTTCTGCTTCTTCCAAGAAGAAATGCACACAAATCCAGCCCTTGGCTACAATTCAATGACAGCATTGTCCACAGGGTTTCAGAGATATCCCAGAACAATTTGTCTTTTCTCAAGTGCTTATAATCACTCTCTAGGAGAGATGCCTAATGCATATGCTACCTCAGCAAAACCCTGATTTGTTTTCTTAATTTTTAGGCACAAGAAAGATCAAGTCAAGATAGAATTGAAACAACAGGTCTATGTGTAGTGTTACCAGATACAAATGGAGACAAGTACCTACACATTTAAGCATTGCGTAGAAGAGGGAATTTCGGCAGGTGCAGCTTTTTAAACCCTTTCAGGTTGAGCTGCATCTGCCAAAATTCCACCTACTATACAATGATTAAAAGTGTAGGCACTCTGTCTTTGTGTCTTGTCTTTGTATCTTGTAACCCTATTTATGTGTCTGTTGTATTTTCGTTATAATGGGATCCATATTGTGATCCAGGTGAAACTAACATCTAAAGAAATCCAATGAGTAATTGATACCACCCTGCTTTTGATGGGCTGCAAATGTTTGTTTGCTAAGCTAGGGC
This sequence comes from Lerista edwardsae, assembly GCA_029204185.1. Taxonomy (NCBI): domain Eukaryota; kingdom Metazoa; phylum Chordata; class Lepidosauria; order Squamata; family Scincidae; genus Lerista; species Lerista edwardsae. The sequence continues at coordinate 14,740,167 of JAJKFI010000018.1, read as the reverse complement.
TGCAGTTCTGTCCATACTGTACTTCCCTGGAAGTAAGTCCCACTGAACTCAATGGAGCTTACTTCTGAGTAGACATGCCTTAGACTTGTGTTGTAGGAAAATCTTGTGATGCTTGCTGAAATAGAGATTTGAATTTGTAGTAGCAGCATAGTGAGAATGGGAGTCACAATGGTATTGATGGCACTGCGATATGCTGTGTAGTAATAGGCCCCTCCCCCTCCATCAGGGTCGTACTGGGGGGCAACAGCAACATGCAGAAGAGACATGCATTGCTCTTGCAGGCGGTATGGCCCCAACAGAAAGGGGGAGCGTATTGCACAGCATATTGCGGCACCACCAATACTTACCTTAGTGCCCCACCTTTGGTTATGCTACTGATTTGTAGGCCAGGAAAACAGAGAAACATAGTAGACCACATCACCCCATTTAAGACAAATTATGCCTAACTATGCCAGCTGCTTCAGTTTGCCAGCATCAATGTATGATAACAGCAAAAGTCATCCACAGAATTTAAAGAGAGAGCAATATTTTGTATTGTACCATATCACGTAGGTCTTTTCCTTTTCCTACTCTTGTACTGTGAAAGTGCAAAGATGTCTAAAGGTGCAGTCCTAACCAACTTTCCAGCACCAGGGTAAGGGAAAAGCAACTTTGAGGTAAGGGAACAAACATTCCCTTACCTAAGGAGGCCTCCGTGACTGCCCCTCAACTGCAGGATGCAGCATATAGTACACCCAACTGGCACAGCTATGTCAGTGCTGGAAAGTTGTCTATGTGCCCTAAATGCTCTTGAAACGGTATAGCTAGCTTATACAGAAAATAGATGTGAGAAGGCCAAAGTATAATTCTTTAAAGCATGAGCTAGACATACATTATGAAACAGGGTATAAGGGCCACGAGCAGTCTGCTGATTGCCTAAGTCAGTGGCTTCCAAACTGTGAGCTGTGGCTACCTGGGGGAGCCACGGAAATCAGCCAGGGGAGCCACGGAATCCTCATGAAAAACCTGCTGCCCTATACAATGTTTCGGATTGTAGCCCTAATGGTGAGCCATAGCCAATGGCCCAGTAAGTCAAGGGAGCCATCAATCAAAAATGTTTGGGAACGAATGACCTAGCCCAGTGGTATTCAAACTTTTTAGATCAGGACCCACTTTTTAGAATGGCCCTCATGTCAGGACCCACCAGAAGTGATGTCATTAATGTTGTGGCAGGAAGTGACATCATCAAGTAGGACGTGCTGTCACTGTAACATAATAAAATGACACTCCTAAAAGGCAAATAGGTATTCTTGGACTACAACAATTGTACAACCATGAAACATTCCTGACAGAAAGCAAGATTAGGACAAAATATTACCTAAAAGCCCTGAACTAAAAACAAATTTTTTTAAAAAAAACCCTCACTTGAAAATTCAAACTGTTAACACTCACAAAAGGAATATAACAAGAGTAAGGCCTGCAGTTTCCAAGATGGCTGCTCCCAGCTTTCTGTGACCTGCCTGACATCAGATTGCAATCCACCAAGTAGCTCTCAACCCACAGTTTGAATAACACTGGCCTAGGCTTTCAAAGTGAGTTCTGAGTTTCCCAATAATTTAGAAGGAAGGTTAGATGTTCTAGCCTCAATAGTTAACCAGGTAAAGATGGCGGTGGAAATTGGGGTGAGGAGGAAAGAGCAGGGGCATGTATGATCCTGCCATCTGTTCTCAAGTCCTTAAATCCTGGTTTCTTTTACTTCCAGGCCTATGAAGAACACAGAGCGCTTATCTATTTTATTTACTTGAGAAAAAAGCCTTATATAGTCGCTGGAGTCCCTTGTGATAGGCCATTCCTCTCTAAGCTATTCATCAGATACCTCTCAAAATACAGGCACAGCAGAGCTGCAGTAATGGCATTGCTTAGTCCTATTGTATAGATCAATTTTTCTAGTGCACACCTGAGAACGAAAATTTGCCACTGCAAAGGGAATTATTGCAAAGTATTTTGAATTACCCAATTTGCATTTGTGCAATCAACGTGCTATGATTTCTAAGAGCAAAACACAGGACAATTGCTGCATGTTTGTATAACTCATTAGTTTTATTATGATATAACCTTATATGAATGCCTATGCACTGTAAATGCTTTAATACCAGAATACTGAATGTTTTGTACCTCCTTTTTGTAACTATTCTATATTTATTGCATGATTCCATCCTTGTTCTGTTGTTTGTTGACTGCATAAAGTGCAACCAAGAAACATGTGGTATTGATAACATATCAATTACACTCGTTAACTTCAATCCATTACAAAACATGGAACCAAGACATGTTTGGGGGGAAAAAACACCACAATATGGCAGGAAATGTGCTTCCTACAGACAGTGGGCTCGGTTCACAGCAATACATGATTCAGTGATTTGTGTGTTTGTAAACATCAATGGTTTTGTATCAATGGGACTAATGGCCTTATCGGATCCTGGAGACACTTGCATAATTCAGTAGGGCTGTAGAAGAATGAATGTTTCCAGAATGAAAAGGCTTGGCTGCAGGCTAAACTGTTGAAAAAATAAATAAATTCCAATACAGAGCAGACCTACTGTATGTATATCGGATAGGATGGTGTCACACCATTCTGTCTGATATGGAAGACATGGGTGATATAAGCAATATCAGTAGCTGTTGCCACAGTCGTTGCCTGATATAGAAAGTGATTATAGTTGTACCTCTTTCTCCACTGGGGGTTCCATTCTGGAACCCCCAGTAGATACCAAAACCAGCAGATACTGAAATCAATGGAAAAAGTAGCTTTCAAGATAGGGTTACCAGATACAAATAGGGACAGAGTGCCTGTACGTTTAAGCATTGTATAGAAGAGGGAATTTGGGCAGGTGTAGTTTTTGAAACCCTTCCATGATGAGCTGCACTTGCATGATGAGGCACCCTGTCCTCATTTGTATCTGGTAACCCTTTTTAAAGACCCACTTCCAGGTTTCCCGCTCCTCCATTGTATTGTTGCCCTAAAATGCATTGGCATAGACCCTATACCACATTCAGCCGCTAGATTAGAGTGAATAATGGAATTTAATGGAATGTAGGAAAGTAGGAAATTGGATTGGGGCTCCTATTTTTCCTAGATACAAGGCATTTAAAGATGGACCCCAGTATCAGTGGTTAGTCAAATCAGTGGATACCAAAATCCCATTCTGCTACATTGTTGGAATAAAACCGTTGCACATAATTACGACCAGGCTTGGCCCAAGCCCTCCTGGTACTGATCCCACCCCCATTTTTCCCCTGGCAAACCAAGCACCCCTGCTTACCTGTCCCCGCCCCTGTTCCCAACCATTTTTGGTGGTGGTGGTAGCGGTAGCTGCTGTGACTGCTGCTGCCCTGGCAACACAAGGACATCTTCACTTCCTGCTCCTTGTCCCACTTCCGCAGTTTGCAAAGAGTGCCAGGAGGAAGGAAAAAAGAAATGAGGGGAGGCCTAGTGGTGGCTGCTTTAGCCAGAGGGACCCCTGTTCCAGCCCCCACTCCCACTGGGACCCATTGGCATAGCTCGTGCATGATCGTTAATGTGAGGATCGATGTCTACTGGGAACAGGTATATTAAAGATCATCAAAATTGACTTTATTTCATTTACATTGCAAAAGAAGTTAATCCAAAATCCAAGTACTGTTGGACATGTGAGGCATTTTAAAAACATCCACAGGGATCCAAAGAGCTACTGGGGCTCTTTCTTTCTTTCTTTCTTTCTTTCTTTCTTTCTTTCTTTCTTTCTTTCTTTCTTTCTTTCTTTCTTTCTTTCTTTCTT
>JAJKFI010000018.1:14724014-14736360 GCA_029204185.1 Lerista edwardsae | reverse complement strand
CTTTCTTTCTTTCTTTCTTTCTTTCTTTCTTTCTTTCTTTCTTTCTTCCCATTCCAACAGCTTCCCAACAGCTGACTCCCATTCCATACCCAAAATAATTTTTGAAACAGCCCTCAATTTCAAAAGGGGTCTGTTGGGCAGCGGGGGGGGGGAGGGGAGGAGGCTGCTATTGAAGAAGGCACATTATCTGAGAATCTCTCAGAACTGGTTGGTTCTTTGGACCCTAGCCACACTTTCTAACTTCAACAGTTTTGCCCCAGTCAAGTTTGGGTCAGACTGCTGGTGACATTCAATGCCTCATTGGCTCCAATATACTCAATGCCTCATTGGCTCCATTGGGCCGGCACTGTATCCAATGCAGGTTGGGACTGTGCTGCGGCCCCCACATTTGCGCCCTTGCCCTGGGGTAGGCACCAGACAGCCGTATGGGCTACTTGAATCTGCACCCTCTATATAGCAGGTGCAGACCCAAGTTCCCCATGCAGCCCGAGGACAGGGGTTTTGATGCAGCCTAATGGTCACATCCAAACTCCACCCCCCTCCCTGGGCTGGCCCACCTCCCCAAAAGTGCAGTTGGGGAGGGGCAAGAACTCTGCATCTAGTACCCCAGATTTATGGACAGTACTTTGTACTGCAAACACATGGCCTGGCCTCCCAGATGACTTGCATCACACCAGTCACAAAGTGGTGAGGCAGAAAACAACAGTGGTTTTAATCTCACTTCCCTTCTGCCTGCCTGCCTAAAAGGACATGATCACTGGTAGAACAAAGGGGATAGAGCTTCTTTCTGCACAACTGGTGCCTTGAATTAGGGCCAATAGGTTCAGTCTTGAGTCCACCGCGGTGGCAGCATCTGGTTGTGAGGGGGCCTGTTGTTTACAGTGTTACTAAATGTCACCAAAGATCAATATACTTGACCAGTTGTTGGAAGAAAAAAATCATTGAACGCATGAGAGGGCCAGGATTTTGGTGTTAGATTTTGAAAAGAGGGTGGGCAATTTATTTGTACTGCTGCAAACTAAGTTACCAATGATATAACACAAAATCAAAATGTTGTGTAATGCATTGACTGAAAAGCTATGTAAATATTGATTTTAATGCCGAAGTATCGCTGACATCCTTTCCCATGGCTTTGATATTTGAAAATTCCTGATACTACGCAGAATGTATTCCACACATTTGATTGGGTCTTCTTATTTTATTCTCCAGTGCTAGTTTTCATGGCAAGTGGAATCGTTTTCTTTTTACTTCACAGGAATAAAAGAATCATATTTCAGTATATGAAGATGCCTTTTCATTTCTCTGCAATGTTCTTACAAGTCTTAAATCCGATCTTCCATTATGTTGTTTGTTAATGTCATGAAGACAGGATTGCAATCTTTTTGGTATACAGTGGAAGATCAAAGAAGTAATGACATTTTTATTAAAAAATTCTGAGGTAAGGTTGAAGTAATTAAAGTCCATGGTTCCATAGGACCTACCCATTTGCTCTAGAAAACTTCCATCTGATGTGTACTGAAGACACTGTTCTAAGTGAGAGAACCTAGGAGCTGATGATTAGTTCTAAAAGTGAATACAGGTTGAGGCTAATTATCTGCAGATTTTATATCCGTGGATTTGCTCCCGTAGCTCCCGTAGTGCCCAGAGGTTCTTCTGAGGCCACATGGGGCCTCCCACAGCCTCCGTGGGCCTCAGAATGGCCATTACAGCAAAAAAAAACCCAAAACATTACTTCCAGTTTTCGCAAAAACCGGAAGTGACATTTTTAAGTCCTTATAAGGCATTATGAGGCATTACAAGGCCCAGGGAAGCCCTCCGGGGATGGAACCTCACAGATAAAAAGGCTCCTCCAGTATATACAGTAAATACACTGGTATAGTGAGATGTACAAAATTCTGCATGGGATGGATAAAGTGGATAGAGGGAGGTTCTTGTCCCTCTCTCACAATACCAGAACCAGGGGACATGCATTACAATACATCACAATACCAGAACCAGGGGACACTCCATAAAATTGAGTGTTCAGAGAGTTAGAACAGATAAAAGGAAACACTTTTTTACCCAGGGGGTAATTAAACTGCGGAACTCCTTGCCAGAGGAGATGGTGATGGCATCTGGCCTAAGTGCCTTTCAAATGGAACTAGACAGATTTCTGGAGAAAAAGTCTATTGCAGGCTACAGGCCGTGATGGGTAGTGCAACCTCAATACTTTAGAAGCAAGCCACCTCAGAGTGCCAGATGCAGGGGAGTGGCAACAAAATGCAGGTATCCAGTTGTCTTGTATGTTCCCTGCGGCATCTGGTGGGCCACTGTGAGATACAGGAAGCTGGACTAGATGGGCCTTTAGCCTGATCCAGTAGGGCTCTTATGTTCTTATACTGTAGTGACCCATCAATGCAGCACACAGCAGTGGTACAATGTAGTCTCTGTAGGAGGCCTGATGTACTAGTGCATCTTAGTGGTGCTTTCAGCCCATTAACACTCAGCTCTATAAGTCTGAATCAGAACATTTTTCTGATCCATCATAACCATCTCAAGGGCAATTCACAGTCCCAGCAGAGATCACAATTGTCAAACAGTAAATGCAGCTGCTGGATGACCTCCAGAGACAAATATTATATTCACATGATGATGATGATGATGATGTTGTTGTTGTTGTTGTTGTTGTTGTTGTTGTTGTTGTTGTTGTTATTATTTCGTATTTATATACCGCCTTTCTTAAGATCACTAGATTACTCTAATGACTGTAACTCAAGGCAGTTTACATAGGCAGACTTTATTCACAAACCTGAAGGTTTTTACAATTATACAGAAACGTTCTATCTTTCAAGAACACTCATACAAATGGATCTTTCTGGATTTAGTCTTCTTTCTTAGCCACCCGTCTGTCTTCTGCTGGCTGATAAGAGACTTCCCTGCTCCCACCAGAGACGCAGCTGACCAGCACACTCCTCCTCCCACGAGGCAGCTGGAACTCAGCTTTTAATCAGCTGCAGTTTGCAAGGTCTGCCGCTCACAGAGACTTCTGGTAGTCCCGAGCTGGCAACCTTCGGATCTTCAGCTCTTATCTTCAGGCAAACGGAGGCATTAGCCCTCTCGACTAAATCTTCATGATTTGGATCTGTTCAGGGTAACTGATCTGTGCTAACCTTTTTACACAAAATATCCCAGGCAATTTGATTTCACTTACAAAGAGGCTACTGCTTTAAATGTTGGTTTGAAGAAAATAGAGAAAATGCACACAAAATGAAAATACGTTCAAAGCCAAGTGGTTTCAACGGAACATACCTGGTCTGGGCTTTAGAAAGCATCACTAACAACAAAGCTAGTGGAGGTGACAGCATTCCAGCGGAATTACTGAAAATCTTAAAAGATGATGCTGTCAAAGTGCTGCACTCCATATGCCAGCAAATTTGGAAAACCCAACAGTGGCCACAAGACTGGAAAAGATCAGTTTACATTCCAATCCCAAAGAAGGGCAATGCCAAAGATTGCCCGAACTACCGCACCATTGCACTCATTTCACATGCTAGCAAGGTGATGCTCAAAATCCTACAAGCTAGGCTGCAGCAGTATGCGAATCGAGAACTACCAGATGTACAAGCTGGTTTCCGAAGAGGCAGAGGAACTAGAGATCAAATTGCCAACATTCGCTGGATCATGGAGAAAGCAAGAGAGTTTCAGAAAAACATCTACCTCTGCTTCATTGACTATGCTAAAACCTTTGATTGTGTGGAACACAACAAACTGTGGCAAGTTCTTGAAGAGATGGGAGTACCAGACCACCTGATCTGTCTTCTGAGAAACCTGTATGCGGGTCAGGAAGCAACAGTTAGAACTGGACATGGAACAACTGACTGGTTTCAAATTGGGAAAGGAGTACATAAGAACATAAGAACATAAGAAGAGCCCTGCTGGATCAGGCCAAAGGCCCATCTAGTCCAGCTTCCTGTATCTCACAGCGGCCCACCAGGTGCCCCAGGGAGGCATGAGACAACAAGATGCTTGCATCCTGTTGCCACTCCCTTGCACCCGGTACCAGTAGCCCACCACCTTTGTAAGGAGGTTGCACAATCCATCATTGCCTATAGCCCACGATGGACCTTTCCTCCAGAAATCTGTCCAATCCCCTCTTAAAGGCATCAAGACCAGATGCCATCACCACCTCCTGTGGCAAGGAGTTCCACAGATTAACTACCCGGTGGGTAAAAAAGTACTTCCTTTTATCTGTTTTAACTCTCCCAACCCTCAGTTTTAGTGGATGCCCCCTGGTTCTGGTGTTTTGAGAGAGGGAAAAGAACATCCCTCTATCGACTTTATCCCTTCCGTGCATAATTTTGTATGTCTCAATCATGTCCCCTGTCAGGCGCCTTTTTTCTAGACTGAAGAGCCCCAAACGCTGCAGTCTTTCTTCATAAGGGAGGTGCCCCCAGCCCCGTAATCATTTTTGTCGCTCTCTTCTGCACCTTTTCCAACTCCACTATGTCCTTTTTGAGATGCGGCAACCAGAACTGGACACAATATTCCAGGTGTGGCCTTACCATCGATTTGTACAATGGCATGATAATATTGGCTGTTTTATTCTCAACCCCTTTTTTAATGACCCCAAGCCTGGAATTGGCCTTCTTAATTGCTGCCACACACTGGGTCGACACCTTCATTGAATTGTCCACCAGCACCCCGAGATCTCTCTCCTGAGCTGTCACAGACAGCTCAGAACCCATTAGCCTATAGGTGAAGTTTTGGTTTTTTGCCCCAACGTGCATCACTTTACATTTGTCTACGTTGAAACGCATCTGCCTTTTGGCTGCCCATTCCTCCAACTTGGAGAGATCCTTCTGGAGCTCTTCACAATCCTTTCTGGTTTTTACCACCCGGAAAAGTTTTGTGTCATCTGCAAACTTAGCCACCTCGCTGCTTATCCCTGTCTCCAGGTCATTTATGAATAAGTTGAAAAGCACGGGCCCCAAGACAGATCCCTGGGGCACTCCACTTTTCACCTCTCTCCATTGTGAAAATTGCCCATTGACCCCCACTCTCTGTTTCCTGGCCCTCAACCAATTCTGGATCCATAAGAGGACCTGCCCTCTTATTCCCTGACTGTGAAGTTTGTTCAGCAGTCTTTGGTGGGGGACCGTGTCAAATGCCTTCTGAAAATCTAGGTATATGATATCCACAGGTTCACCTACATCCACGTGCCTGTTGACCTTTTCAAAGAAAAGGTCACACACACACTATGTGAAGCCCACCCTGAATCCACTGATGTGTGCCATAAGGTGCATATCTAAGTTGAACTCCAAAATGGCTTTTTAGAGACAAGAGCTTGGATCCAAAGAGATGCCGACAGACCTCACCTCACCCGCCTCAAGAAAAGAGGTGGCAGTCAGATGCCAAAATCCTTACAATTTCTCTCCACCGCCGTTTTGCGGGTGGAGGGATTCTGGCCAAAATTGTTTTATTAAAATTCCTTTCCTTTCGCAATTGCAAAAGACTTTAGTACACCCCACTGCATTTGTTGTCAGGTTCATTCCCTGTCACCATTGCCCCCCTCAGCCTCTTCTCTCTACTGTCAAACTATAGCAAATATATGCAAACATCTGGTGATTTTCTTAAATCAGAAAGCAGCCATGAGAGGCTGCAGTTTGAACATAGGAGCTCCAGGGGGCAGCAGAGAGGGCTTCCCTCCACATGCCTCTGCTTGAATGCACAACCTCCCACTTCTATTATAAGTCTTCCGTTTATTTAAAGCAGGTGGGTGTTGTTGTTTTTAATACTTTGACACTTCTGTCTACCTTGTCATGTCTACCTTGACACTTTGACTGGCAACTTTGTGGATCAGGAAGCTGTAAAATTACATGTCACCAAACCATCAGACGCCCTTAGTATTTATCCCAAAAGGCAAACGGCTGATTTGTTCTGCTAGATGTACATGTTCCACGCACACGTCTTCAGCGTTGGGGTATAGAGTTGTTGGAATAAGGAGTGGATTACGGTAAGTCGATGCGTTTCAGGGGATTATTAGCAGAGCTAATGCAAACAACACGCTCTCTGACCGCAGCAAAGGGCTTGCAGCCTAGACATCAGTAGCAACTGCACAAACAACAAGGAAGATAAAGACATTTTCTAAATACTTCTTAAAGGACGCCCTTGACTCCAAATTTGACGTAGACCATAGTGAAATGAAGACTGGTTTCCACAAATTGACTGTAGTAAGATTAATTGCAGCCAATAAGACTCTGACCTCCTCTGCCTAACAGAGAATGTAAAAAAAGAGTGAAGTTAATCCCTGTTGTTTTGTAGTTTTTGCAGGTGGGGGGCAGGGGAAGGATATTATCTCTGCCACGAGATAATAAAGTTCTGTGTAACTTCTTTTTCAAATCAATATTGCCAAATCAGCTCTACAGCTTCGGCTGTTCTTCCAGGCAAGGTGATTCTCTTACAAAGATGAAAAATGTACTGTCATAAGAACATAAGAACATAAGAAGAGCCCCGCTGGATCAGGCCAAAGGCCCATTACATCTAGTCCAGCTTTCTGTATCTCACAGCAGCCCACCAGGTGCCCCAGGGAGGCATGAGACAACAAGATGCTTGCATCCTGTTGCCACTCCTTTGCACCCAGTACTCTGAAGTAGCCTACTACTGATGTAAGGAGGTTGCACAATCCATCATGGCCTATAGCTCACAATGGACTTTTCTTCCAGAAATCTGTCCAATCCCCAATTAAAGGCATCTAGACCAGATGCCATCACCACCTCCTGTGGCAAAGAGTTCCACTGATTAACTACCTGCTGGCTAAAAAAGTACTTCCTTTTATCTGTTTTAACGCCCCCAACCCTCAGTTTTAGCGGATGCCCCCTGGTTCTGGTGTTTTGAGAGAGGGAAAAGAACATCCCTCTATCGACTCTATCCCTTCCGTGCATAATTTTGTATGTCTCAATCATGTCCCCCCTCAGGCACCTTTTCTCTAGGCTGAAGAGCCCCAAATGCTGCAGTCTTTTTTCATAAGGGAGGTGCCCCAGCCCCGTAATCATTTTTGTCGCTCTCTTCTGCACCTTTTCCAACTCCACTATGTCCTTTTTGAGGTGCGGCGACCAGAACTGCACACAATATTCCAGGTGCAGCCTTACCATCAATTTGTACAGTGGCATGATAATATTGGCTGTTTTATTCTCAACCCCTTTTTTAATTACCCCAAGCATGGAATTGGCCTTCTTAATTGCTGCCACAAACTGGGTCGATACCTTCATTGAATTGTCCACCAGCACCCCGAGATCTCTCTCTTGAGCTGTCACAGACAGCTCAGAACCCATTAGCCTATAGGTAAAGTTTTGGTTTTTTGCCCCAACGTGCATCACTTTACACTTGTCTATGTTGAAACGCATCTGCCATTTGGCTGCCCATTCCTCCAACTTGAAGAGATCCTTCTGGAGCTCTTCACAATCCCTTCTGGGCTTCACCACCCAGAAAGGTTTTGTGTCATCCACAAACTTGGCCACCTCGCTGCTTATCCCTGTCTCCAGGTCATTTATGAATAAGTTGAAAAGCACGGGCCCCAAGACAGATCCCTGGGGCACTCCGCTTTTTACATCTCTCCATTGTGAAAAACATCCATTGACCCCCACTCTCTGTTTCCTGGCCCTCAACCAATTCTGAATCCTTAAGAGGACCTGCCCTCTTATTCCCTGACTGTGAATTTTCTTCAGCAGCCTTTGGTGGGGGACTGTGTCAAATGCCTTCTGAAAATCCAGGTATATGATATCCACAGGTTCACATCCATGTGCCTGTTGACCTTTTCAAAGAATTCCAAAAGGTTTGTGAGGCAAGACTTACCCTTACAGAAGCCATGCTGACTTTCCTTCAGCAATACTTGTTCCTCTACCTGTTTTAAGATTTTATCTTTGATGACGCTTTCTACCATCTTACCCGGAACAGACGTTAGGCTGACCGGCCTGTAGTTTCCAGGGTCCCCCCTTCTCCCTTTTTTAAAAATTGGTGTGACATTGGCTATCCTCCAATCCTCTGGCACCGTGGCTGTTTGAAGGGACAAGTTGCATACTCTAGTTAAGAGGTCAGCAACTTCATTCTTTAGTTCCTCAATAACTCTTGGGTGGATGCCATTTGGGCCTGGTGACTTATTTATATGTAGTTTATCAATTTGATCTAAAACATCTTCTTTATTAACCATTATCTGATTTAATTCCTTAGTTAGGAAGGGCTGTTTGGGCTGCGGTATCTGCCCAAGTTCTTCTGCTGTGAAGACGGACGCAAAGAATTCATTTAATTCTTTTAATGTCATTTCCTGGATAGAATTAATACCTGGGACGGGTGCCCACAGAAATGCCTACTCAGGAGCTCTGTGACAGATGAAAAGAACTAATGTAGGGGTGTACCATGCAAAAGTGAGCAATGAGGAAGATTCAACTCATCCTCTGCAAACTGTATGTTTGGGCCTCCTCACCCCCTGCATGGCTGCTGTCCAGGCCCTAGGGAGGCAGATGCCACCCTGGCCTGTAAAGGCTAGACACACCCAGAGGCAGGTATGGTAAGACCCTGATTTACCCTGGGTATGGCCTCAGTTGGTCAGCAAAAGAGGGCAGGGGATCCTGGATCCTGCTCCTCTTGTGGGGCCTGTTAGTCAGAGGACTGCCAGCCTCTGTCTTGGCCAACAGCTGAAGCCCCACTGACCCTCATCACAGGCCACTGGGGTTTTTAAGCGTGGTGGCTCCACCTCCCTCAGCCTTGCCCCACCCTCCCTCCTCATCAACCCTGCCTTCCACGCAGTGGTGTCATTCAAATGATTTAGGAACAGGAACTCACTTTTGATTGGCACTTGTCGGGAACCCAGAACCAGCCACGGAGCCCGTTAGGATCCGGAACGCCCGTTCTGGTCCGTTCCCCGGATGTCCCCGGTCATCATTGCTTCCACGTCTCTCTCAGCTGGAGGTGCCTCAGGAGTAATCCCCTGGGTGGGGCTGCAGTGAATGCAGGTGCTCCGTGCCCTGTCTCACCTGCTGTGCGAGCCTTGCTGTGTGTGGCTGTGTGCACAGCAGCTGGTGCCAGATGTGTGCCTGATGTTGGCCCCAAGGGCCGGGCCTTTCCGGTGTCAGCCTTGCTTCTGGATGGACCAATCACATGCAGCTGCATCCACTCGCTGCTTGTGGAGATGGCTTGGCTGCACAAAACAGCATGTGATGCTCTGCAACAGCTGCCAGAACACTACTTCTGGCACTGTCCCATCCTCATTAGACAGGAAAATTAGTTAACTCCCAAACTCCCCACTCTGGAAGAGCTTCATTACCTTTTGCAGCCCTTTCAGAGGCAGCATCTGAGATTTTAATGGGAATGAACCCCTTTTCCCAGCATGCTTGTATATAAAGGGTTAAAGCCACAAGAATCTCAAGTGAAAGGCTATTGGTGAATGTTGAATATAGCTGGGAGGAGGACAAAAGAAACATGGCCAAACGCAATCCGCATGCTTGTGAAACCCACTCAGCCTCACTGTTAATAATTAGAGACTCTGATGGGTATGAAATTAGTTGTTTCTGGCCTGAGCATTACTGTGGCTGGTAGACGCAAGCCCAAGCAGCAATGTTAAGCCCAAAAACGTGTCTTTTTTAAAAAACAGACTGAGAATGTGTGCCTGGCTACCCACAGTTTATTTTCTCTGTGGAGCGCTGTAGGAGGTGTCCTTCACATTTCCCCTGTTGCCAAGTGCATAAGTGCTGAACACAGAGAAGCACTGAGGAAATACGAGGCAGATGGGAACAAGCTTACTGGAAATTACATTCCTGCAATTTCAGGGTCAAGACCAGCCAGCTAGTCAAAGAATCTCAGCTACGAGGGCTGGGAAGGCCTCTGTCCCTGGACCCTGGAGAGTCACTGCCAATTAGAGAAGGCCATACCAGGCTAGACAGACCAATGGTATGACTCAGGATAAGGCCATTTCACACAGCCATAAGTGACTGAGGGCACAATCCTAACCTGGAGATAGGCCGGCACAGTTAGGCCAGCAAAATTTGGCTATACTAGTAGAAAGGACACTGTAAAGAGCATTTGGACCACTTTCGGAGTCAGGGAGGATGGCACAGGTCTGTGTGCTGGCCTCTCTGAGAGTGATCCAAACATACTTTACAGTGTCCCTTGTGCCAGCCAAACTGCTGGCCGAACTGTGCTGGCCTAACTCCAGGTAGAGGTATCAAAGAGTAGAGGTATCAAAGAGTAGAGGTATCAAAGAAAGTACAAAAGAGCAAATGAAAGAGGGCATACTGCACCCAAAGACAATATCAAATGTGCACAGAATTACTAGCCCAATTTACAGTTGGTTCGGACTACCAGGGTGCTGCCCTGACAGCAGCCCACCACATGGGCTGTGGAGCCTCGGCCATCCAGCTGCCTGGGAGGACCCCCACTGCCCAGCCCAAAGAGCTTTGGCCGCTCCCGGAACTAGAACCTGGCACCTGGAACAAGGCTGAGTCTAGGGCTATGTGAGCCCTTAGTCAGGCCGTGCAGGTGCCCCAGAAGGGCTGGCCAGCTGGAAGTCTCACAAGACTTCCAAGGAGAACCGTGGCCTGAAAACGGTGGGGCTGCCTGGGCCGGCTGGTGGGTTCCAATGGAGGTCACTCTTCTCCAGCTGGCCAGCGGTGAGGAAGGCGACCTGGAAAGGCCTTGGCTCTCCCTCCCCGTGCAACCTTTGGGGGCTTCCAGCTAGGTGCCCACGAGGCCATGCATATCATCCTCCGGGAAAGTCTCTCACTGGCCCTGCCCTGGGTGACCCCAGCTTTGTGGACCAGCGCCTTAGCTACCCAGCCAGAGCATCTGCCCAAACGAGGAGTCCAGACAGACCCTCAGGACCCACCCAGCAGGACCCCCCATTCTGAGTGACACCATCGGGAAAGCCCGCCAAGGACTGCTAGAGCCATGAGCCGGAGATGCTGAATCAGACCATCTGGGACCCTGTGGCGTAACAGGGCCAGATGAATGTAAAAGTGTTGACCAGTCTATGTAGTATAAGTAGAATCGCAAAAAGGAGTCCAAGGGCCTTTTGGCATCAAGGTGAGTCCCACGACGGTGCCACAGTTGTCCCACAACTGTCCATGCTGTACTGGAAAAGGCAGGAGATACCCCGAGGAGATAGGGAATGATAGCAGCAGCAGCCCCTTGTCCAAATAAGCCAGGGATTAAAGGGTTAGCCCCCAAGGTCTTTGCTTGCAGCAGGAGCACAGCTGCAGGCTGATGGGGGCCCTGGTTAGGAACGGATTAGCACAGGTGGAGATGGGTGTGGCTGACGAATGAAAGCCTGCTCAGCAACAGACACCGATTGGCCTTCCTCAGTATAAAGTTGGAGGCAGGAGCTGCAGTAAGGGACCTGGGTAGGTGCTGGAGGAGAGCACCGGGTAGGTGCTGGATGGACGGATCATTAAAGGGTGATTAGCACCAGGTAGGTGTAGGAAGGAAGGTGGCTGAGTGGACTGACTGATGGAATGCCTGACGGACTGATAGATTGTTGGACTGGATAAAAGAAGGACTGGATAAAGGAAGGTAAGGTTGTTGTGGGAGACTATTAGGAACTGTTGTATGGCTGCCACCCCCCTGGAGCCACCAAGTGGAGGAGGCAGTTGTGGCTTTGGCAAGCTGACTGCCTATTGTTTGGTGGTGGGATTTGTTGGTGCTAAATTAGGGTATTTTGAGCTAAGCCAGTGATGAGGGCAGTCTGGAGGAGGCTGGCCAGCCAGTGATTCCAAGCAAAGCTGCTGGGAGAGAGGAGGCCCAGTGGGTGACTGAACCCCCTCCCTCTTGCCTATCTCTGAGGCTGCCTCTGGAGGGGAAATTAGTTAGCCTAGTGTGGGCATTGGGGCCCTTGGGGAGGCCCAGCAGGGAATTTGGCAGAATACATGCCCAGGAGTGATGACCAGCCCCCCCCCAGCATGAACTAAGAACCTGGGACTTATTTTCTCTGCTAAAGAACAGCTTCTTCTGTCACAGCTTCTTCAGTCTGGCTCTCAGCAGACTCTTGACTTTATCACATCTTGGATTTTTTTTTTCAGTGCTCCAATTATTGCGGGGGGGGGGGAAGGGTTGGTACCTTTTGTACTGTTCCCATTTACTATGTTTAAAAGGGAGTTCTGCATTGACAATAAACTCTCAAGGAGTATCATACAAGCAAATCCTGTAACAGTTGAATGAAGAGTTTAGGAGAACACAGGAGAGCAATACACTCCCAAGCCTGCTCCACTTCTCTCAACACATATGCAACACAGGTTCAGATGCAGATGTATGTGTACACACGAACGCATACAGAGAGAGAGAGAGAGAGAGAGAGAGAGAGAGAGAGAGAGAGAGAGAGAGA
>JAJKFI010000018.1:14709397-14724004 GCA_029204185.1 Lerista edwardsae | reverse complement strand
AGAGAGAGAGAGAGAGAGAGAGAGAGAGAGAGAGAGAGAGAGAGAGAATATGCCTCTTCAACGTTGCTGTTAGAATGTGAAATACTCCTCACACCAGAATGATTTCAATTTTCTTGATTTTCAGCTGACATTCATTCTCTTGCAAAATGAGGATGAGCCAAGCAACAAGCAACAAGAACCCTGTGCAATCGTCTCTGTGATCACCCTACTTGGTAAGAGGGAGTGGCTACTTACCATCCTTGGGAGGGAAAAAAGTCACCTTCTTGCCTGCATTATCCAGGCCATAAAATTCTACACTTAACAGAAACTTTAACATTCAACTGGTTAACCCACAGCACAATCCTAGATGGGGTGGAGCGCTGATGCAACATTGTTGTTTAGGATTGCGCCCCCGGTGACTGACCTGACCCATTCTCTTTGCTTCTGTTTTTCCCCCCTAAGTACTAATAACTAGGGTTACCAGATAGAAACTGGGGCAGAGTGCCTCTACCGCTAACCATTGTATAGAAGAGGGAATCTGGGCAGATGCAGCTCATCATGGAAGGGTTTCAAAAGCTGCACCTGCCCAAATTCCCTCTTCTATAAAATGGTTAAAGGTAGAGGCACTCTGCCCCAGTTTCTATCTGGTAACCCTACTAATAACTATTCCTCTTGGTAGCCTGCAATGAACACAGCAGGGGTGTATTCACCCTCTAATCAGTGCCAGGCCTAAGTATACTTACATTGTTGCAGTTTAAATGTATTTGTTTGTTTGTGTGCCGCCTTCCTCCCCAAAGGGGACTCAAGGCAACTATAATGTATAAGATAACATTAACACTCTATTCAGCACCAACCAGAATGCTAAACGCACTGGTTTATTTTGCTATGGCGATACCATGTGTGTGCATGGGAAAGCCACAGCATTTGAAGCTTTTTGGTGCAAGTACGTGTTGGGACAGAAACAAAAGTCAGGAATTTCCAATTGCTGTAACAAAATAAGGAAGCTGACCAAGAGCATACGTGCTTGTAACTAGGTCAAAGGCTACGTCTGAGGGAAGGAAAATGAATCAAAGCATGCGTACTGTAGATAAGAGCATACGTGTTAATAGATAAGAGCTTAAAGTACATGCGTACTGTTCTGTTTCTGTACTGTCCTGCTTCTGTACTTGATGCAATGACATCTACGCTTGTGCAGCTGTACATGGGGCAATGCCCCAGGAAGACTATAAAAGCCTTTCTGTAATTTTGTTCTGGGCCATCCTTGCCTTGTTGGGGGCAAGGGTGGACCTCAGGCTGAGTAAAGTTTTTCTCTAAACCTCACTCTGTGTCTGTACGTATTCTATCCGAATCACAAATACGAATACATAATCTGGTGCCGTGACTCGGATAGTTGCGAGCAGCCACTGCGGGCTGTTTGCCTGCCCCGTGGATTCTTTGTCGGCAGGGACGTGGGGTGGAGGCGCTGACCACCCAGCGGCCGCGCCCTTGCTTTAAGGGAAGGGTTCTCGTCGTCACCACCCCGGCGCAGTATGCCGTCGAAGGACCCCGTCTGGGCGCGAGACTGAGGTGTCAAGTGTCAAGGTGGAAGCCGGCTAAGGTAAGACCCTTGGGCATAAGGTAAAAGAGGGAATCCTCGCCAGATCCCTCTAGACAACGGAGTGGGGCTGTGGCTCAGCCAAAACCCTCCGGTTGTCAGGAATTGGGAGGTGCGCACCTGTGTGAATGAATGTGTGAGTGAAAGGAATCTGGAGTTACCCCCTGTGTACCGTGTGCGGCTGGCTGTTCCTATTTCCCATCTGTGCCTTTGTTTGTCTTGAAGAATGCATGTATTGTTTTGTGATGGATAAAAAGGGGGGAAACGCTGAAATAAATGGCTTAAAAGTGCATAGACATTCTTACAATGTATGCTAGGTAACGTTTAGGCAGGATTTGAAAAGATCTCCCCTTGCTTTCAGTCAGTTCCAACTCACAGGAAAAAAGTGGTTGTTTTAAAAAGGTGCTTTTCTTCCTTCCCCCGCTGCACCCCCCTTCCTTTCTCTGTAAGCAGTTTCGTTTTTCAAGCTTATCACCTCTGCAAACCAGCATGAATTCCTAGGGTGGGGGTGAGCTTGTGTTGCCAAATACCGTTGGAGGGAAGTCCGGAGCTGGTTGCATCTGTGGGGTAAAATTCCTAAACCTAAGCTACGTATGTTTAGCTATGTTTTTGCAAAAATAGTTGCAGGGAAAATTTAGTACGCTGCAAGATAGGTGGGTAGCAAAGGATAGCATCTGGTTAGGATGTAAACTTGCTGGTTAGGATTTAAACAGCTTGCTTGGTTTGAGAAGGAATGCACAGATAAGGAGAAAGCATGTTTACCTAACGGTCTGTCTTTAGACACCACAGGACCCTGTAATTGTTGGAAAGGGAATGAAATGTGAATCTTAGAGTGCACACCGAAAGAGAGAAAAAGGGGGGAGAAACTGGTTTTTGGAACAATTGTTTAGTATTATTTGCAAGTCTGCTTGTCTGGTCTTCAGTGTGTAAGGCAGAAAATCTAGGCCTTTTGCATTTAAGAGGCAGCTTTTAAAATGATTCAGTGATACTCACTGGCTCATGAATGGAAAAATTGTTTTCTTGGACATGGGTTCAAGGCATTCTTAAAGCTGGATATGTAGTAAAGGAGGAAAAGTTTTTACATCTATGTTTCAGTAATGGGGTATTTGCATTTGTTCTTCCAGAGAGTATGACCTGTGAAATTCTGCTTTCCCTCAAGCCAGTAATTTAACCCTGTAATTGCTAAAAAGAAAATAAGAAGAAAGTCTAGTAGGCAGAGCCAATGAAATAAGCCCTAGAGTGTATGATTAAGAGGACCCCTTCCCCACAACCTCCAGTAGGGAAGAAGTGTCAAAGAATTTTCTTTATTGTAGAGCTGTGATTTTAAGGCATGTTTGCATTTGTCAATAGCCATTTCCAATTCAAGCAGTTAATATACTGTTTCAATGTCTATTTAGAATCCTGTGTTAATGAATTTATAAATCTTTGTATTACTTGTGCTAAAATGGGTCAGCACAGGATGCTCAGTTTGTGTTCTAAGAAAATAGGAATTCTAACCCTGAGTTTTGAAACAGCCTGGTACCTAGGAGCTGAACCATTGTGGGAGGTTAAATTGCTAAAGAGATTGGTCTACCTAGCAGGCTCAGGGCAGAACCTATCCTTGCAAAGTAGTGCGAAGGACTAGTGTCTTGGATGTATGTGCTTTTGTAAAAAGCCTTAATGTGGTTTGTTTGCTTGTCTAAGGCAGCTTGCTTTTGTTAGAATTAGTGTGCTTATTGACCTATGTCATTTTAGTCTTGTTTCAATGAATTAATGGTTTTAAAAAGAAGGTGGCCTCACTCATGGCATTTAATTTCTAAAAAGAGTTGGAAGGGCTTCAGAAAAGGTGGAAAAGGCTTGGCAAGTTTGTTTTTGTATAGATTCTTATGTGTTTTAAAAAGGAGTTTTTTGAAATTCTAAGTTTGGTCTCATGTCAAGCAATGAGGCTTGAAAGCAGTTATGAAACAGTGTTTTCCATGTTTGTTTGTAAATGTTCTTAAGTTGTTAATTGTTTAACTGCTGGGTTCACCTTGTTATAATATTAATCAGTGTGAACAAAAAAAAAAAGAATTTTGGGGAGGCTCAAAGCAGGAATGTACCCCTTTGAAATGTATGCTAGATAATTTTGATGTATCCTTTGGGAAAGAGGATTTTGAGAAGACCGTTCGTACAGGGGTCATGAAAGAGAAAGAGGCCATGATGGAAGAAGAAGAGGTGGACAGCCCGGTAAAGAAGGAAAAGGAGCCAAAGACTACGATCACGCACCAGGCTGAGACTGATTGACGGAGCACCGGCTCCGTGACCAGCCCCCACCAGATGCCGGAGCCAATAAAAAGACACAGGACAAACCTTGACAGTAGTTGGCGCTACGAGAAAAGCAAAGAAGCAAGCTCTCCTGAACTTGGACCAGTGTACCGTTGCTGGAAAAGTATTCAAGCACACCTTTGTCTGGACCCCTAACTGCCCACTTAACCAAATGGGAAGAGACCTCCTTTGCAAGTTGCGGGCTCGACTAACTTTCGGCAGGGAAGGGCAGTTTAAACTTGAGGTGCCTGAAGAAGAGGCTTGCGAAGTGGAACTGCCTGTAACCAATGCCTGGAAGTACAAAACTGTATGGGAGCAGTCCGAGCCGATGGCAACCCAGTTGATGATGCTTTCAGCTGAAAAGGAACGTGAGATCCCAGAAGGGGTTTGGGCAGAGAAGGGGGGCCTCAGGAAAGCCCACAACTGAGCTCCAGTAGTCATAGCCTTGAAGGCTGGAGCAGCCCCAATATCCCAGCATCAGTATTACATCCCAGAGGAAAAAAGACGGGGACTGTGGCCAATCATCAAGAAGTTTTTGGATTGGGGAGTGCTTCGAAAATGCAGATCTCCATAAAATACAGTAAGTCTCCTAAAACACCTCCATAAGGGGGGTCACACTGTAGCAACGTAAAGAAGGCAACCCCCCCTGCAACGCCACCAGCTGAAGACAGTGCCAAAAGACGACCAGTGGACGGCAGAGCCCACAGAAGACCTGTGCGTAAAATTGACCAGACAAAGAGCTCCAAAAGGACTGACCAAGGAAAAAATCCCAGAGAAACCACCAAGCGCAGTTTCAGAAGAGAGGACAACCAAAGATCAGGAAGTCGAGGGAGAGCCCCTGGTGCCCGATTGGACGCATAAGCATAACGGGACTGTTTTGGAAAAACAGTTTTTGGTAAATGTGAAGGATGCTTTAAATTGTCAACAATGTTAAGTTGTTTAGCTGCTAGTGTTGTAGAAAAGTAATGTAAACAGTCATAAGTGATGGTCCCAATTTTTTAATTGGATAGGTGTGGCATCAGTCTGTTGCCTGGAAGTTCACAATGAACGTTGAAGGGTTAACAGCTGCCACCCCACAGGTAATTAGAAGCAACATGAATCCAAAACATGGAAGCCATTACGTTGCGAGGAAGTGTCTGGTAGTTGTTTCTTATCTGTCTAAAATATGTAAAACAAAAGTAACAGGTAACCCCCTCAGCAAAGAAAAATCATCTCAGACTGCAAGGCCTACAAGCACTAAAGAACATCTCAGCTGCGCATGGTGTTCAAAAGATCCGAACCACAACGTGGCCTAAAGTAACTGACCTCACCTGAGGGATCGGCTGGTCAGTTACCTAGGTTGAAGTAAAGCTTTGCTGGCACCACTCCAAAACGCTGGTGTCCCTGCGCAAACGCTGAAGCTTGAGGAGAACTACAAGCAACACGTAAATTGTAATTTGTTTTTTTGTGTATAATGTATTTTCTAGATGTGTATTTAACTGTACTGTATTACTAAAATATGGCGTTGTCATTCTAAAACTTTATAACTTTCTGTAGCTCATTCTCACATGTTTTAACCATGTCCTAGGCCAAAAGCTAGCCAACAAAATCGCCAGGCCCTGGACACAATATTAGCAAAAAAGAAAAAGTTTGTGCTTTAGTGCATAGTGTGTGCTAACACCTGCAGGATAAAATTAGAATTGGAAATTAAGGGAGGTTTGTTGGGACAGAAACAAAAGTCAGGAATTTCCAATTGCTGTAACAAAATAAGGAAGCTGACCAAGAGCATACGTGCTTGTAACTAGGTCAAAGGCTACGTCTGAGGGAAGGAAAATGAATCAAAGCATGCGTACTGTAGATAAGAGCATACGTGTTAATAGATAAGAGCTTAAAGTACATGCGTACTGTTCTGTTTCTGTACTGTTCCGCTTCTGTACTGTCCTGCTTCTGTACTTGATGCAATGACATCTACGCTTGTGCAGCTGTACATGGGGCAATGCCCCAGGAAGACTATAAAAGCCTTTCTGTAATTTTGTTCTGGGCCATCCTTGCCTTGTTGGGGGCAAGGGTGGACCTCAGGCTGAGTAAAGTTTTTCTCTAAACCTCACTCTGTGTCTGTACGTATTCTATCCGAATCACAAATACGAGTACATACGTGCTGATGAAATAGTAAACCATGGCTTGCTGGTTCAAGCAAAGGTTCATGACCTCTCTCCTTCCCCTTCCCCCCTATTCCATGCAAAAGGTGTGGGAATTAGAAGCTTGCAATGCTGTTGGGTGGCAAACCACAGCTTGCAGTTTCCTCAAACCCCAACAAACTTGGTTCATCCACGCCCCAGAATATAAAACTAGGCTCAAACCATCGTTTGGGATCCTAGTGTGTGCAAAACCATGGTTTACTGGTCTCTGAGGGAACATCAAACTACCATTTTTATAATATTAGAAGCTGGACCTATCCTTTCACATGGGGAGGGAGGGCAGAGCATACATGAGCTCAAGTGTCAAGGCTGTTTGTGCTCATACTTGCAAGTCATTGTCTGCCATCATATGTTTTGAATGTGTGAATGCAGCGAAATACCCATGTACAAGCATCACACATGACTATACCAGAATTCCATGCTCTTTCTCACTTGTTGACTGTATGCATGCCAGTAATCATACATACCTCACACACTGGTTACTTTAATTGTTAGAAGCATACTACCTTGCCTGTGTTTTATCATTGTGCTAAATTTTTCCTTAAAACGTTTCAGCACACTATAGCTGCTCTCTTGGCAAAGATCAGAACGTAGGTGTTACTTCCCCTAATTAGATTATGGAGCCAAGAAAATGCCAAGGGGTTTTTTTTTTTAAGCTGTAGAAGATACAGCAGGTAAGCTGTGTATATCGACAAAAAGAAACAGAAGTTATTCAGCCACTGTTAATTCCAATATCTGCTACTCCTGGCATGCAAATGCAGAAGATAAGTGTTAACAACAGCTGCAGCATTTTAATGAACTTAAACAAAAAAAAAAAGGAGATGAAGCAGGAGAAAAGCACAAGAGCTCATTAGCAGTGATTCCAGACTTTCATGGATCAGTTTGGGACACCTCCATTGGCAGAAATGGATGTTCGCGGCAGCAAGCGTTGCTGGTACAGTATATCTATGGCTGCCGGTTTCATTTGCCGAGCACTACACAACTCGAAAGCTTAGATTTACATTGCAGGGAGCTCAGCACTGCCTAAAGCCTCATTTGCCAGTTGTGACGATATGTATTTCAGCAACATTCCCATTTATGGCGCTAGTGTGATCTACGTGTGAAGCCCTGCATATAAATCAGGAGCACGTCACTGCCATTGAATATCCCCATGGTCTACTGGTGGTTTTCGTGACCTGTTTACCCAGTAGGTCTCTCCTAGCCAAAGTTAAAGGGGCCAGGTAGTCCATGATTGCAATGCATTGTTCAGTGCTTCATATTAAGTACATGTTGCATGGGGAAGCAGGCTGAGCCTGGTCTTAATGGAGGAAATGGAACTCCCCCAGAAGTTCCATATACGCACTCTGAGATGTGCCAAGGGGAGCCAATCCCACCCACCCACCCCCAGGCTGGACTGGCATTTCCATGAATCAGCATCAGTTTTTTTTTTAAGACATAAGAAATTTATTTGTCATTACACTCACAACTGGGTGCAACGAAATGAGGTGCTCTTCCCCAAGGTAAAACTGGACAACACCAAAACTAAAATATGCACAATCAACCATACAACAATCACTTATACAAATATAAATACCCCATTGCTCCCAGCAATTTAAATTTCCGAGTGGATCCCCCTTCCAACAAAGGTTCTCATAGTCAAAGCTCTGGTTTTCCCAGTAGCAATGTATGGCTGTGAGAGCTGGACCATACGGAAGGCAGAGTGCCGAAGAATAGATGCTTTTGAATTATAGTGTTGGAGAAGACTCTTGAGAGTCCCCTGGATTGCAAGGAGAACCAATCGGTCAATCCTACAGGAAGTCAAGCCTGATTGCTCCCTGGAAGGACAAATCCTGAAGCTGAAGCTCCAATACTTGGGCCACCTCATGAGAAGAGAGGAGGACTCTTTAGAAAAGACCCTCATGCTGGGAAAGATTGAAGGCAAAAGGAGACGGGGGCGGCAGAGGGTGAGATGGTTAGACAGTGTCACCGAAGTGATGAACATGAAGTTGGATGAACTCTGGAAGCTAGTGGAGGACAGGGAAGCCTGGCCTGCTGTGGTCCATGCTTCCACAAAGCATGTGGTCCATGTGGTCCACGAAGAGTCAGACACGACTTAGCGACTGCACAACAACAACAACTGAAAGAGAGAGATTTGAAAAGAGCCTCCAGGAATGTTCCAACATTTTTATCATGATGAGAAACAAACAGTCCTATATAAATTAACTCATGAGTCCCATTAAATGCAATTAGACTTGCTCCAAAAATGTGTATAGAGCAGTGGTTTTCAAATGTTTTAGCACTGGGACCCACTTTTCAGTGGTCCAGGACCCACCGGACCTGGAAATTATGTCATGGCCATAAGTGCTGTCATTGTGACAGCAGAGCATGCAGCTTTCCTGAGAATGCAGCAATAATGTTGGGTTATTCCTCAGCCATTTCCCAATAGCAAAGTGAATCAGAAATCAAAAGCCTATTTACAACCTTGACACAAGCAAAACAACCACACAGCCCTCCCCGTTTCCAGTGTCCCATCTTCCCATATTTTCAATGATGGCTGTGTTTGGTGCTACGTGACCCACCTGCAATTGGCTCATGACCCACCTAGTGAATCCCGACCCACAGTTTGAGAAACACTGGTGTAGAGGATTGCAGCCTTATGTAGCTTTTGTTGCTATAGTAATTGAAAGGCAGAATGGTGACATCATAGGGTAGCAGAATCTGATTGATTCTTGAGACTACCACTGCGCTCATAGTCATGGTGATGTGGGGGGGCATTTGTTGAGGGGCTCCTGAAACCTGGTGCTTCTCCCCCCCCCAAATGCACCATGACCCTGATACTTGGCCATTTAGGATAGTTGGTTTAAAGTGAAAGCTCAATCCTCACCTGGAGTTAGGCCAGCACAGTTAAGTCAGCAAAGTTTGGCCGGCACAAGGGACACTGTAAAGCATGTTTGGATCACTCTCGGAGTCAGAGAAGCCAGCACACAGACTTGCACCACCCTCCCTGACACCAAGAGTGGTCCAACGTACTTTACAGTGGCCCTTGTGCCGGCCTAACTGTGCTGGCCTAACTCCAGGTGAGGATTGCGCTCTGAGGCTTATCAAAGCACTTATTTTGTTCTTCAGAGTGACGAGCAGAGCTTGTATATGTGGGTGCTATTTATTCCAAGAGTGTATATAGTAATTACAAACAACCACTAACTCGTGGCTCCACAAGGCCCCCCCTTCCCATTCTATTTTTACTTTGTCAACAGCCTTGACTGCAAAGCCAGCAATTGCTGTTGAGAAGGCTTTGTTATGCAAATAGGGTTGTTTGTTCCATTCTTTGAAAAGTGCATGGTGAAGGTTATTTCAGGGCTGCTAACTCCCGACAGGAATGTTGCTCTAATAAAGAAATGGAATCCCATTTAGGAAAGCTAGCAAGTCATTGTTTCATTAGTATGGATCGAGCAACATCATTTTTTGATAATGGAGTTAAGCTGCAATGAAGGGAGAAAGGCCTAGACTCAGACAATGGAAGGATGTATATCTTCACTTGGTGCTATTGTGTCTCCCATCACTGAGATCCTGCAGATACCTTGATAAGTGGGATGACTCACGCTCTGTGGAAAGTACCTTCTGCTATAAAAGAAATTATGGAGTGCAGCAAAGAGCCACATCTGAAATGGATCTGAGTTCCAGCAATGTACCCTGGAATTCCTTGAGGTTGAAGATGCTCAACCTTCACTCAGCCAGGAGTATAAGAACAGCCTCTTCAACAGCAAACATTTTAAATGAGCTTGTACTCGGTGATTCCTCTTATTGAACTGTTTTTCTCACAACTCCATTCAGTGTCTCCTATACTGTGACCCAGGGCACAACCCTAACCTGGAGTTAAGCTGGGACCGTTAGGCCAGCAATGTTTGGCCAGCACAAGCGTCACTGTAAAGCACTTTTGGACCACTCTCGGAGTCAGGGAGGATGGCACACATCTGTGTGAGGGCTTCTCAGACTCTGAGAGTGGTCCAAACATACTTTAGGGTGTCTCTTGTGCCAGCCAAACTTTGCTGGCCTAATTGTGCTGGCATAACTCCAGGTTGCGACCTCAGTAGCATCCCTGGATGGGGGACAGGACACTAAGTTTTGAAAGGCCTCTACCTTGCTGTGTAAACCGTTCCTCTCCTTCGCCCTTGTAGCCAATCCTCACAAAGAAAGTAATGCCTCCTCTTTGCTTGCTGGCTACGACGGTGAGGGTGAGGAGCAGTTTACACGATAAGGTGCCTTGCAAAAAAATAGCACCCCACCCTCTCCAAGGATGCTACTGCCTGCACTGGCTCTCTGGTGCCTTCTTCCAGCCCTGTTACCTGGGATCCCTTTTTAACTGAAGATGCCAGGGAATGGGGTTGAAGCTGGGGTCTTCTCTGCATGCAATCAGATGCATAACTAGGGTGGAGCCTGAGGGGTACCTTCCCTGGCACTATGCAGGGTGGGGGTACAAAGCCAGCAGCACCTTCCAGGAGAATTTTATGCAAGTGCACAGCAGTCCTGGTTCTCTCTGGAGAAGGAGGTGCTGGTGGCTTCGTGCCCCCTCGGGGCACAAAGCTGCCAGCATCTACTCCTCTGGGGAGAACCTGGAAGTGATGTCACTATGTCATGTGACATAGTACCATCACTACTCCAGGCACCAGAGCTTCTAGTTACACCTCTGCATTCAATGCTTGTGCCCCACAACTGAACAATGGCTCTCTCCTTGATAAAGTGCTATCAAATATCAACTGCCACATGCCAAAGTCATAAGAAGAGCCCCACTGGATCAGGCCAAAGGCCCATCTAGTCCAGCTTCCTGCATCTCGCCACAGCCCACCAGATGCCTCAGGGAATACACAAGACAACTAGATATGTGCATCTTGTATTATTAGAAAGTCATCTAATAATAAGTACTGAGATCCAGGTCCTGTGGGAGGCGGGGAGGGGGAACAATTGCCATGAGCCTTACAGATGCTGAGGACTGTATCCAAACATACCCTCCAACTGTGAAGGGGGGTGCAAATGAACCTCTGAGTCCTGTTGAACAAAGTCCTGTTGAAATAAAATACAGGCCTCAAATCTTCACTGAGTATACGGCAGATAATTACAGATCCAGAATACCCAGCGAGTCTCGATCATTAACATTTGCAGAGGAGAATTTTGAAGCAAATTCATTGCAACTCCTCTCAGGCCCTTAAAAATGACGGTGTCAGCACTGAAAGCGAGGCTTGTGGAAAAAAGATGAGAAGGAAGGAGAGAGAACATCCTGCTGTGTTTGCTTTAAAGAGCAGCTGGACACAAGTGTGAAAATAAAAAACTGTACAGGGGGAACTGTGCAACTGGAACTGAATAAGGAGTAGGGTTATTTCATTGTTGGTGATTTGTATTTCATTGCAGTTCTGTAAACACTGCAGGTAGACATGAAACCCCTCCCTCCCTCCCATTTACCCTTTCCTCATTTGTCTCCTCTAACACCAGTAAATGCAATGAAAGTACATTTAAGATCAGTATTATTATTAAAACAAAAAAATAGGAAGAAAAATATATACATTTGTAAAGATCAACCAAGCTTTCAATCCTATAAACGAGAGGTTAACCCCCATTGAACTCAGTGGGCTTACTTCTAAGTAGACACGCAGATATGTTAAAACTATCTAAAATGATAGCAGCATCTCATTCACCAGCACCAAAGCTCAAGCACCGGCGATTTGGCTGGATTAGTAACTTTGTGACACTACTTGTATAATTCTAAAAATTTTCTCCATCTTCCGTTTGATTTGTTGGCACAGCCCTCCTCAGATATCTGCTCATGTGTTGCCTGAGCTAACAGTTCCTCAACCCACCACACAGTAGCATAGCTGGAGGCAGGGCAAAACGGTGAGTACTGGAGGTGCTGCAATGCACGGTGTAAGTGGCCCCTCCCATTCACCATCTGAGCCATTCTGGGCAGTGGTGGCAATGCATAGGTGCTCCCAGAATCCAATCGTGTCTCCGATGCATTTCCTTCACTGCCCAGACTGGCTCTGATGGTGTGTGGGAGGGGCCGCGTACACGGCGCATTGCAACACCTGCAGTGCTTACCATTTCCCACCTCTAGCTACACTACAACCACCGCAAGGAGTTGTCAACCCTCCAGGAGTCTCCAGGAATCATCATCAATCTCCAGGTGACAATTGAAAGCAGTCCTAGAGACTTGAACATGGCTTCCAAAAATGACTAACGTTAGATCATGTTTAGTTGGGAAAAAATATCCACGCATGCACAGTGGGTAGAGTTGCCAATTTGAACGACACCTGTTCGTGCTTGAATGATGGTTTGCTTTTCCAGTTGGTCAGGAAAACAATAAAGAATAATATGCTTTATTTGTAAAAAGAAATGGATAAAAAGGAGAAGATAAAAGAATAGAAAATAAAGATGAACACTGTTTCAATTTACATAATCTTATCCAAAAAGTATTATTAGAACCTGCCATGACTCTCCCATGCTTTGCAAAGCAGCTTTCTTCTCTACATGTTCTCATTTTCTTATCTGTCTTACAAAACTCCTGGAGGAAAACGTGTGTGTGCAGAGCCAGGAGAAGGGTAAATCAGCAATGGCACCCACTGTGCTTCAAAAGCCTCCCCTTCTATAATATCAGATCCCCCCCCTGCTTTATCCATTAGAATGAGGAAGTGCTGGTATAATACGTCTCTAGCACAGCTAAAGGAGGAACAGATAAAGAGGAGAGTGGCACAGAATAATCCGCATTTTTTCAAGTTCATCATTCCTAACTTCTCCTCCAATCTAAGCAATAGAAGATGGACAGAATCTGCTAGTTTTTCCTCTCAGTTTTGCAAGGTTGCAATGAGAATCTGAATCAGAAGCCCGGATTCCAGTTGGGAAGAAATGGGGTAAATTACTGAAACGACGGACTGTGGAGAGCAGAACAGTGGCGGGTTGGGGAGGGGCTGGGAGCAGGGAGCTGCAGGAGGGGGTGGATCCAGCAGCAATGGACCCACCCACCCCTCCAGCAGGAGCCTCCCTGCCCCTTTCCTCTCTTTAGATTTCTGACAGAAAAATTGCTTGAGCAGGTCTGAGGAAACCCATTGTGGAACAGAAAGGGAAGAGATTTAAATCTCCTTTCTCTTCTAAGGACTTCTGATCTCCCATCCCCACCCCAGATACAGCTGCACCAGAAGGAGGGAGAATAGAATTGGGCTGTTAGGCATGTCCAAAGTGGTAGGCCTGTCTAGTGGAATCTCTGACGTCTTCCTTGTGAGAGGCACTTCTCGTGCCTCAAAAAACCGCTTTTCAAACTTCCCTGTGGCAGGGAAAATCTTCCTCGGTGCAAACAGCATTTTGCATTTCACCAGCGAAGCCACGGACGAGCCCAACGACAGCTCCCAGGGGTTGTCACAACCAGCTGCCCATGCATGGAACGCCAGGTGCGCGGCTTGCTGTGGCGGGGGACCCTGGAAGCAGCTGGCCGCAATGACTCCTGGGAGCTGTAGTTGGGGTTGTTTGTGACTTGCCGCTCATGCCAGGGAGGACCAGAGTTTGGAGTCCCCTGACTTAAGATCAATGGGCTCAAGTGCCATGAACTCTGTGGGAGATCATAGCCGTCCCCTGAGCACAAACAAATGCACAAGGACATTCAATGACAAAGGCACAAAAGCACCAAAGTTCATTTGAAAGTCTGTTACATTATAGTCCTGTCTTTTAATTTTCCAGTACAGTAAAAGTACTGCTACAGTGTACAACCCCACCCCACTCCACTGAATGTCTGTCATAACAATCTGCAGTAACAAAATGGAATTATGTACAAATCATTCCCCTTTCATGCTCCATGAGCCTCAGATTTGAATGCTCTTAAGAGCCACGTGAACTGAATTAATCAGGAGTACCAAGCACGGCAGCCCTCAACAAATGTAAAATAATTTTATGTGTTTCAGAAATGATTGGATGATTATTGCATCTCCAACAAGTGCATATTTGTTTGTATGCTCATTCACTTTGTCACAACTTTCGCTGAGTAGATGGACTAAACTCTCAGAAGAAACACACACAGAGATAAAATCAAAGAAGTTGGTTTTTTTTTCTCTGAAGATGCCAACACCTTCAGTAATGGAGATAGTTAGGGCAAGTTCTTTTACTCTTCTCATAATTCTAAAGTTATGTAAAGTTTGGTGTACAGCTCAACCCAATTAGGTTTGCGCACTAGTGGGACCAATCCACACAAAGTTCCAGTGCTTGATGCAGTCATAATGCAGTCCTGAGTAAGGGAACAAACCTGGAGGAGGCCTCCATGACCTCCCCTTCCCCACAGCAGGATGCAGCACACACCCCTGCTGGCAAGTTGGAAAGGGTTAACATCCTGATAACATCCTGGCCTTAGCCCATTTCAGAGGGAATAACTGTCTTCACCCTCTCCCATCTGCTCTTAAAATTTTCCCCACATTTGATAACAGACGCACAGTAGTAAATCAGAATGGTACAGTATCTATATATATAAAAACGGTATGTTTGTGTGTATGTATGATTGTGTGTATGTTTGTGTGTATGTATGTATGTATGTATGTATGTATGTATGTATGTATGTATGTATGTATG
>JAJKFI010000018.1:14623569-14707319 GCA_029204185.1 Lerista edwardsae | reverse complement strand
CTCTCTCTCTCTCTCTCTCTCTCTCTCTCTCTCTCTCTCTCTCTCTCTGTGTGTGTGTGTGTGTGTGTGTGTGTGTGTGTGTGTGTGTGTGTGAGAGAGAGAGAGAGAGAGAGAGAGAGAGAGGTTAGTGGTTGTTGTCCCCCGCGCTTTCCCAGTCCCCCTTCTCAGCCAGAGGCAAAACAGCTCCTGGTATGGAGAAGATGTCCTTGGGAGGTTTTCCTGCTAGAGGCCCCTCTATCTCGCTTTGGCCATTGAGCCAGACAAAACAGCCTCCAGGGGAAAACTTTCTCACTGCCAGGGTCCCAGAGAGGGGTGGAGAAAAACAGGCACAGACCTCAAAATGGAGCTGAGCCGGGCCTGTTTCCATGCTGTTCATGACAAGGTCCGCAGTTTCCAAAATGTAAGGTCCTCAATTTCCAAGGTCTACAGGACTATAAGGTCTGCAGTTTCCAAGATGGCTGCTCCCAGCTTTTTGCGACCCACCTGACATGAAGTCGAGACCCACCAAGTAGATCCCGACCCACAGTTTGAATAACACTGCTCTAGGTAAAGGAACTATTGTTGCCTTACTAGAGGAAACCTCTGCAACTACCCCTCACCACAGGATTCATTTTAGCACCACCACATCCATGGGGTGTGTGTGGAAGAATAAGACTGAGCTTAAAATCCAAGATCAGAGAAGGATCAAGAACAGGAAAATGAGCATGCACAAAGGGCTTCACTTGAGGCAATATTCCCGCAAACATCAGCTCCTCTTTATTTATTTGAAGAATTTATACCTCACTTTTACCATGCAGAAGCAAATGCCCAAGGCAGCTTACATGGGCATGCTAATGTAAACCACCATTTTTCAGTGGGTTTTTTTTTTTACAAATATACGGTATGTTGTGATTCACCAAATCCTCAGTCCCAGAACCCTTCGCTGCAGTCCCAGAACCCTTGTTCTCTCCTCTGGCTGCATGCCATCAAGCCTCAGCAGGCACTTGCAAGTCAAGCCATGACAGGTCCTCAAGGTCATACGCTGTTGTTTTGCCGGCTGGCCTTCTGAAACCCCCCTCCCATGCTGGCTAATCAGCTCCACAGCATCTCCATTCCGCCACAACAGGTACTGCAGCATGTCACAGTCTGACATTCCATCTCCCATCCAAAAACAGACCACAGGTTCTCTTGCTTAGCTTCAGGCAGTGCCAGCAGCTCAACCATCAGCCCACACCTCCTGCCTCTGTCAGGCAGGAATGTTCTGTCAAACTTTCAATGTGTAACAATTATGACATGTTGCAATGCTAAGCACATTAGCTTGGAAATCATTTTGAAATTAGTAAGACTTGTCCCCATGCAATGAATGTGAGGTTGGAGCACCAATAACTCAGCCACTAAATTAATGCAAGCAGTTTGGAGGGAAAAGAGCTGAGCTGTTCCTCTACCAGACATCTACATTATAAATGACTCTCTGCTTCTTGGGAGACTGTGCAAAGCTGGCTCACTCCAAGCTACTCCTGCCTTCTTATCTCTGCCATGCAAGCAATAAAAATGATGGAGCTCTATGAAAATCAAGAGGAGCATAAATATCCATTTTGGAAAACAAGAAACTCCCTTTTCTTTTAATACCGCTCTCAGTGTCTTCGCACGTCTGACTGAGCATTTAACAGCACAACGCTACTGCATAAATCTTGTATGGCTGGAGTTCATTGGCATGCACTGGACTGTAGGCTATTCGCGAAATGTACACAGTGGGTATCTGCTAAATCGGCATCAGCTCTTCTATAATGAGTTGGTGAGTACGGTGCAATGAAATACGGCACGTACAAGAAAGCAACAGACTCTAATCTTGAGGTTCAAATATGGCTCATCTCAGTTTCGAGCGACACATAATTCAAAACTGTGTCATAGATCCTCCTCCTAGGCAGAAATATGCTGTGTTCTATTATGCGTGATAAAATGTAGCATAAATGTATGCTGCCCTAGTGCAAACAAAATTTATGTGCATATGTTTACAGATATGAGCTAAGGTTTGAGCTCAGTATTGATACGTGGGTGGAGCCTGAGGGGCACCTGCTCCAGAGTCCAGGCGCTGGGATAATGGGGTCCAGGATTGGCCCCAGGCTCTATCCTCATCCTCATTACACCGCAAGCGGCAGGAAGGCAGCCACCTTCGGGCTGTCCCTGAAGGAGGCGGCGCTGGCGATCAAGTGCACCCCCTCCTCCGGGGGAGACTGCTTTCATGCTTGGAGTGCAGAAGCTGCCTTCCCCATTCCCGAAGGAGGCGCCACCGACCTGATTGGGCATGCCCCCTCCTCCGGGGAAATGCCGGGGGAGACTGCTTTTGTGCTTGGAGTGCATAAGCAGTCTCCTCCGGGTTCTCCCTGAGGAAGGAGGTGCTGGCCGCCCCTCCTTGGGAAGCACCTATGATGTCACTGCCCTGGGGGTGCAGATGGGCAGAGTCGTGACGTCACTGCCCCAGGCGCTAGAGCATTATGGCTCCGTTTGAGCTTTTTTTTATATAAAACTAGAATGATCTTTTTGACATAATACATTCTTTCGTGAACAGCCCAATCCTACTCCGCAACATTAATGACAATGCAGTTGCACAGACAAAATGGGCACTGAACCCAGGAGGTGGGGTGGGAATGATCAGGAGGCCTGTGTCAGTCAGCAGATTGCATTATCTGGGGATTTTGGCATACCAAGACATGACTGTATAGTTAAAGGTCATGGTGTTTACACGTGTTTCTAACCTGTTGTTTCTGGGCAAGGTGATCAAGGAGGTGGTTGCAAGTTCCCAACTCCAGAGTCTCCCAAATGAAATGGATTATCTTGACCCCTTCCAGAGGTGTACCTAGAGGGGGACCGCAGCACTAGTTTTGTAAGAAACTGCCTCCCCTCTTTTTCAGAGCCATTCATATTCAATGTAGCCTCTACTTTACTCTAGCCACTGGGAATGGCTCCGAAGAGGAGGCGGAACAGATGCTTGCAAAACTTAGAGTTGATGTTATGTAGGCAGGATGATAGCAAGGGGTTAAACTTCAGCTAAAGGGCTGGAGGGGTGGAGCCAGTGGTGTCATTCAGCCGGAACGGCCCGGAACTCCGTTCCGTTTCCTCCGCGGAGGTCCCGGGCCGCTCCGCTGCCTCGGAGGACGGGCGAGCTGCTGCTGGGCCCGCCCGCCCTCCCTCGCGCTTGGAATCGCTCTAAAATGGAGCGATTCCGGCGCGGTGAGGCTTGGGGGGGCGTGGCAGCCCTCCGCCATAGGGGCGGAGGGCTGTCAATCATCCGAGCGTTCCGGTACCTGGCGCGCTCAGATGACATCACTGGGTGGAGCTAATCACCCCTCCAATCAGCAGAGGCAGACCTCTCATGGAAGCAGGCAGCCAGCAGTTGGGTGGGGGCTATCCAGTGTTTTACACAGTGTGCAACATGTATGACCAAATGCCTGTGGGGCATGTCATGGGTGTGTCCTTGGTGCAAGGAGCTCCAGGGACTCAGGGAACGTGTCTGCTCCCTAGAGGCTTTGGTTGTGGACCTGGAGAAGCAGAGGCAGGCAGAGAGGGATCACGATGAGACCGCTGTCAGCCCACTGGATGCTGAAGGAGGGAAAAAGGAGATAAAAGGGGACTTGGAGATTGCAGAGAAATTAAATGAATTCTTTGCATCCTTCTTCACGGCAGAAGACCTTGGGCAGATACCACTGCCCAAACAGCCCTTCCTAACTAAGGAATTAAGTCAGATAATGGTTAATAAAGATGTTTTAGATCAAATTGATAAATTTCATACAAATAAGTCACCAGGCCCAGATGGCATACACCCAAGAGTTATAAAGAAACTGAAGAAGTTGCTGACCTCTTAACTAGAGTATGCAACTTGTCCCTTCAAACAGCCACGGTGCCAGAGGATTGGAGGATAGCCAATGTCACGCCAATTTTTAAAAAAGGGAGAAGGGGGACTGTTGTGGAAAGGTTGGTTTTTGCTAAGGACTATGGGATTGGGGAAACATGGGCCAGAACGAAGTAGGAGTCCGCTGCAATCAACTAACCCTTGCGCGACACGGCTGACCCTTGCGCAACACGACAACGCACGGAACAAGGAGATCGGAAACGGAGCAGCCTGCGCTGATACGGCCGGAAGATTGAGAAAGCGCTAAGACGGAAAGAAGATTGTAAAAAGTTAATGAAACCCTTAAACCCTTAAGCTTGTTAGCGAGACCGTTTAAGCTTGTTAGCGAAACCCTTAAGCTTGTTAGCGAGACCGTTTAAGCTTGTTTGCCGGGTTAAGCTTGTTTGCAAGGTGTTAATTGAAACTTGCCGGGTTAATGATGAATGACATGTGCGATGTAACCCTGAGGTATAAGTATGGCTTGTGTACAACAATAAAGTAGAACTTATGGATCATATTGGTCTTTGCGTTCTCCCTCGTTGCGCGACTTGGCAGGGGACCCTGGAAACTACAGGCTGGTCAGCTCCGTCTGTTCCGGGTAAGATGGTGGAAAGCCTCATCAAAGATAAAATCCTAAAACATGTAGAGGAACAAGTACTGCTGAAGGAAAGTCAGCATGGCTTCTGTAAGGGGACGTCTTGCCTCACAAACCTTTTGGAATTCTTTGAAAAGGTCAACAGGCATGTGAATGTGGGAGAACCAGTGTATATAGTCTATCTGGATTTTCAGAAGGCATTTGACACGGTCCCCCACCAAAGGCTGCTGAAGAAACTTCACAGTCAGGGAATAAGAGGGCAGGTCCTCTTATGAATTCAGAATTGGTTGAGGGCCAGGAAACAGAGAGTGGGGGTCAATGGGCAATTTTCACAATGGAGAGAGGTGAAAAGCAGAGTGTCTCCGGGATCTGTCTTGGGGCCCGTGCTTTTCAACTTATTCATAAATGACCTGGAGACAGGGATAAGCAGCGAGGTGGCCAAGTTTGCGGATGACACAAAACTTTTCCGGGTGGAGAAAATGAGAAGGGATTGTGAAGAGCTCCAGAAGGATCTCTCCATGTTGGGGGAATGGACAGCAGAATGGCAGATGCATTTCAATGTAGACAAATGTAAAGTGATACACATTGGGGCAAAAAAATTAAAATTTCACCTTTAGGCTAATGGGTTCTGAGCTGTCTAGACAGCTCAGGAGAGAGATCTCGGGGTGCTAGTGGACAACTCGATGAAGGTGTTGACCCAGTATGCGGCGGTGGTGAAGAAGTCCAATTCCATGCTTGGGATAATTAAAAAAGAGGCTAAGAATAAAATGGCCAACATTATTATGCCATTCTACAAATCGATGGTAAGGTCACATCTGGAGTATTGCATACAGTTCTGGTCTCCGCATCTCAAAAAGGACATAGATGAGTTGAACAGGTGCAGAAGAGAGTGACAAAAATGATTATGGAGCTGGGGTACCTCCCTTATGAATACAGCGTTTGGGGCTCTTCAGTCTAGAAAAAAAGCCCCTGAGGGGGAACATGATTGAGACGTACAAAATTATGCATGGAAGGGATAGGAGGGATGTTCTTTTCCCTCTCTCACAACACCAGAGCCAGGGAACATCCACTAAAATTGAGTGATTGGGAGATTTAAAACAGATAAAAAGAAATACATTTTTACCCAGCGGGTAATTAATCTGTGGAACTCTTTGCCACAGGAGTTGGTGATAGCATCTGGCCTAGATGCCTATAAAGGGGGATTGGACAGATTCCTGGAGAAAGAGAACATTGTGGGCTATAGGCCATGATGGACTGTGCAACCTCCTTACATTAGTAGTAGGCTATTTCAAAGTGCCGGGTGCAAGGGAATGGCAACAAGATGCAAGCGTCTTGTGTCTCGTGCCTCCCTGGGGCACCTGGTGGGCCGCTGTGAGATACAGGAAGCTGGATTAGATGGGCCTTTGGCCTGATCTTCTTTTGTTCTTATGAGCGATGCTAGGTGAATCCTGCAGTTAGTTAGGCCTGTTGCCTGTGTTCAGTCAGAGTTTGTTCTGTTGTTACAATAAAATGCTGAAGCTGCACCTGCCATGTCTGAGTTGAATCTGCAAACAACTCAGTATTTTACAGTTGTGATCCCCCTCTAGGTACACTTCTGACCCCTTCCAATTTCAGGTTCAGTTTGGGGATGGAAATACCTTTGTTGCACTACTAGTGGATGATCTGCACTGGGGGCTAGGTGGCAGTACTTCATCTCATCCCGTATCATTATGATAATTTCTCCATGCTGCTTTCTGTTGCTAATGGAACACAGCAACTCACAACACAATGTTGTTGCATCGTGTTGTGATTCCTTCTAGGTTGCATGGCTGCAGGACTTGACCAGGGCGCTGTGTACACCAATTAGTGCCCGCGTCAACAGCAAATACTTGTTGGCATTTTACATTTTCTAAAGAAGTAGCCAATGAGAGAGCAGCCAATATTGTTTCTATGTTCCTGTAGCATAACACCTGTCTTGAAATCAATGTCCAGCACTTGGTAAAACTAGTGAATGGACGTCTGCGGAAGTCTTAGAGCTGTGCTTGCATTCCATCCCATTGGGGCTGCCTGGCTTTTCTCCATGTTCAGCCCCCTCCTGCATGTATCACTTTGTCACTCAACCTGATGGAGAGCGTTGAAGAACACCAAAACGTGGGGCTCACAATTTCGTGCCATTTTTGTCAATCTTTAGTAAGATAGTACCGGATTGTGTCTTTAGGATTGTTTCTAATGGATCAGCCTGGCTACCTATGATTTGTGTCGTGCAAGAAGCCTTGCAGGACAAATACAATCACAAGATTTGATATAGCCATTGCCAATTAATGCCAATGAATCATTTGACAATAGAAAGAACATTAGTCTACAAGGTTCTAGCACAAACCCTTTCAAGATTTCCATACTGGAATTTACAACAGTGTCTCTTATCTGATGCGTTCCAACAACAAGGTAATCAACTTCACTCAGGCAGCAAGAGAAGGATTTCTTGTTATCATGTTTTGGTGTTAACTCCTGCTGATGTGCACCTGAAAACAAAGACTCAGTTAAATATTTAGCTGCGGTAATCAGATTCTCTTATAGTTTACAGAGGTCCCACCATAAAGCCACGCAGTTGTTCAGCCTACTCCCAATTTTGCACGAATACCAGAGCTTGTGAGACATTGTGAAATTTTTGAAAGAGATTTGATGACGTAAATATCACGTTGCAAGCGCCTACATGAGAAGTCCTACATCAATTTGTGACTCAGGGCGCAATCCTAGGCAGTGCCGGACTGGTGAGGCCGACAGGCCAACCCCATATCCAGCACTGCTTAGGAGAGCCTGGAGCCCCCCCCCCCCACAACAAGAGAGCGTTAGCTCCCTTACCATAGGAGAGGCTCCAGCCTCCCCTATGTGCTCCTTGAATCTGCACCCGCTAAAAAGCCACCTGAGATACCAAAATTAAATAGTAGAATGTAAGAACATAAGAAGTGCCCCATTGGATCAGGCCAAGGGCCATCTAGTCCAGTTTCCTGTATCTCACAGTGGCCCACCAGATGCCTCAGAGAGGACACAAGACAACAAATTCATCTTGTTGCCAATCCCCTGCAGCTGGAAATCTGAGGTAAAAGTTTTCCCTCATCACTCACCATATTTCACCAGATACATTTCTATGTTGGGCTGCTGTTAAAGGCATAGGAATAAGATCAGTAACAATGATGCAGAGCTGGATCGGGGCTTCGCCTATTAACAAGGGCATTTTTGAGTTGTCAGGAGTCTGTGACGCAAGAGCAAACCAAGAACTTTAGAAAGGCCCATAATTACAGCCATGAGATTGGAGTTGATAAGGGGACCTTCCATTCAATGCATTGCTCTGGACCCACGCAAATATTTCAGTAGCTTTCCACCAGAGGCGGATCTACAGGGAGGGCAAAGCTCTAAGTGTTGCAAGAAGCCTTACCCTGTCATGTAAATCCCTCCTCTCCCTTGCTGCTGTAGCCAGTAAGCAACGCCAAGATGTTGCTTTTCCCTGTGAGGATTGGCTAAAATGGTGCAGGAGAGGAGTGATTTCCACTGCAAGGTAAGGCTTCTTGCAAAACTTAGGGCTTTGCCCTCCCTTAGATCTGCCTCTGCTTTCCACATACAGAAATGTCTCTTTCCACATACAGAAATGCAGCTTCCTTGTGATGCATGCGAGATGGTGTAGCTGTCCTTCTGTGCCCTGAGCTGTTCACGTATTAGCCAAGGATCTGATCCTGTCTACACATTCAGTAAACTATGGAATAAGACCGTTCTTCTGAAGAAATACTGTAAATAATCTCTCTCTCTCTCTCTCTCTCTCTCTCTCTCTCACACACACACACACACACACACACACACACACACCAGTTTATTTCAGCTTTAGGAGATGTCTCTTTATTAAGGTGTTGTTCTTTTAAGGAAATAACAGATTACTGCTACTGCTGGAGATTACATAACATTTGACTTGCAAACTGCCTCTAAACCATTGTGTTCTTCTCACCACAGCCACGCACATTAACTTGCTATGTTACCAGGAAAAACTGGCCTGAAACTGTGCCTTTAATATCAGTTTGATGCGCAGGATTTGACAGGTGATGGTATTCGCAGCAGGGAGACAGACAGCATCATCTGCTAAAATCTGCACATCAAGTTACTGTAAACACAAAAATTGCTTTTGCTGGTTGATAAGTTGGCAGTCCTGCATATGTAGTACCTCCTCTGTTTTCTAGCCGATGTACCCCAAATTAAAGACAGGGGCTTGCCAATGGATAAGGCTGGACCTTTGCAAACGTCCAGCTTTTTATCCCCTAGACCACGTACTGACTCTCGTAATGGTTCCCCCCTCATTAGCTTGGGAAATTTTTCAAAAATCAACTATATGTTCCTCTATATGCATACACAACTGTATGCACAGAGACACATACAGTTTCTGTATAAATTGTATAATTGACACAGCGACTCTCTTCAGGAATCCTCCAAAACATAGTTTGGTATATCAGAAATGAGCTGCACACAACTTCCCTTTCTGAACAAAAGAAAATAAGAAGAGCCCCCTTGGATCAGGCCAAAGGGTGGCCCATCTAGTCCATACAGCTTCCTGTCTCTCACAGTGGCCCACCAGATGCCTCAGGGACCACACAAGACAACAAGATCTCTGTATCCTGTTGCCACTCCCTTGCACCTGGCATTCTGAGATAGCTTGCTTCTACTGAGGTACTTCATTCTGAAATAGCCTAGTTCTGTTTTCTCTTGAGAGCTTAACCATACTTTGCTGTCATGTCCAATACTAGTATTTGGCCCTCCCAAACCTGAGGAAATCAGAAATCATGGTTTGGAGGAGCTTTCTAGCTTGGAGGGTTAAGTGCTAACTGACAGCTTACCAATTTGGCTGTAATGACAAACTGTTTAGTGTTAAACAGGAAATACAGGGAAGCAGCACACAAAATGGAGGAGAAAGTATGAAAGCCTGCATCTCATTCACAACCCTCTTCGTGGTTTGGAAGATTGTCTGAATTAAGCCATTGTGAAGAAGAGAACTTGCAAGAAATGCAGGGGGGGGGGGAAGCAGGAAGAAGAAGCCTGGCCCTGCCCGCCCTGCTATTTCTAAACGAATATAAATCTTCATTCTTATGAATGAATCTTCTTTCTCTTGTGTTTGGAATCCCATTTACTGACACTTGTTACTTATCTAAAATACAGCCAGAGTGCAAAATTATTTAATTTGGACCAATTTGTGTTTCATAGTCATCTGCGTCATGCTCATAGCCCAGACTGATTTGAACAGCCATACAGATACTGATTACTGCATTCACAGACGCACAAAAAGAATGGGAGACGTTTTATCGCCAAAAAGGAGAAATGAATGCTTAGAAAATAGAAAGATTGTATAATAGCAAGGCTGAGAGTTAGGACATTTCTGGATGGAAAGCTGAAGAGTTAAATATTAAGCCTCTGTTGAAGACTTAGCAAATAATGTGGGGTTCCATCTCAAATAAAGTCAGCAATTCTTGGCTGAGAGGCTCAGCTTAATTAAACTGTTGGGAAATCCCCTATGATAGCTAAATGCTCTAAATGCTTTAAATAACACCTTGATGACACAAGCACTTATTCAAAGGCAAACTTCTGTTCATTTCTGATATTTTAGTAAAAGCATTGTGCCGTGATCCCCCTCCCCACTGAACCCTTTTTGACATTGTAAGTTTCCCCCCCACACACACACCTTTCTCCTAGCTCTGGAATAGACACATACTATACTTCTTAAAAAGAGGGAAATAAGAGAGGAGTACAAACAATTAACAATTGTGTCGGGGACTTTGGCAAGTCCAACTTGCCATGCAGAAATGTGCAAAAGCTGCATCTGCTGAAATACCAAGTATTGAAGTGCAGACACTATATTTTCCTTTGAATTTATTGTTCAGTCACTAAATTGTGTCCGACTCTTCGTGACCCCATGGACCACAGCAGGCCAGGCCTCCCTGTCCTCCACTAGCTTCCGGAGTTCGCCCAATTTCATGTTCATTGCTTCGTTGACACTGTCTAACCATCTCGTCCTCTGCCGCCCCCTTCTCCTTTTGCCTTCAATCTTTCCCAGCATGAGGGTCTTTTCTAAAGAGTCCTCTCTTCTCATGAGGTGGCCAAAGTATTTGAGCTTCAGCCTCAGTATTTGTCCTTCCAGGAAGCAATCAGGCTTGACTTCCTGTAGGATTGACCGATTGGATCTCCTTGCAGTCCAGGGGACTCTCAAGAGTCTTCTCCAACTCCTAACTATAACTGTCCAATTGCAAAGGGACCCTTCGAGTGCAATCCAGAGTGCTCTGTAGGCTAGCACAAGCTGGCCCAGGAGTGTCGCAAACATTTGCACCTCCTCAGGACTCAACTGG
The DNA here is from genome assembly GCA_029204185.1 of Lerista edwardsae. NCBI lineage: Eukaryota > Metazoa > Chordata > Lepidosauria > Squamata > Scincidae > Lerista > Lerista edwardsae. The sequence goes on along the minus strand of JAJKFI010000018.1, from coordinate 14,696,500 downwards.
GCTGTCACTACAACATGTGCCGGGTTGTGGAGACTGAATCAGGGTGGAGTGAATGTGGAGAGAGGGAGGGCCGGTGGGCAGACTGGGCCTGGGAGTGGGATCAGTCTCTGGCACTTAGGCTGATCCTAACTCCCCCTCCTGAGCATCCCAGCATTACACAGGCCTGCTTGGATCTATGCCAGTGATTTAACTGGTGCTTATCTGAGAAGCCCCATTGTGATGGCTGGGGCATTACTCAGGGTAAGGGGACATAAATCCCCTTACTACGTGTTGTACTGCTGCTGCTGCTGCTGCTGCTGCTGCCTCCAACCCTGTGATGGATACAGCATAGGCCAGTTGGCCTGTCTGTTCCAGTGCAGGCTAGGATTGGGCTGTTAGTAAAATAGATTTTCAATAAAATGCAGAGTAGGCTAAGGACGTGAGCCTAATTCTGCAGTTGCACTTAGAATACTCTTGCAGAACACTTGTACACTACACACTCATTTAGATTTCATGCAATCTCTGTGAAAACCTTTTTTAAGCAACCAGTGTTCCTGAAGAAGCAACACCTATGGATCATTCAAGACCAATCTCAATGTTCCAATACGGAGAGTAAAGGCAAAACATCATTTCTTATAATTAGTTTCCAAACCTTTACTACTGACATAGTTTGGATCCTAAAGGATTAGTCTTTGATTTATGCCCATACTGATTAAATGGGTTTGCATGCAAAGTTTATATGCAGATCCACTAACCAAGGTTTATTTAAAGATCAATAACTACTGTCTTATAAGAATATTATATAAAATATTATATTATATTAGAATATATACAGTATATATATATAATTGTGTGTGTGTGTGTGTGTGTGTGTGTGTGTTCCGCATAGGCTCCGCAATGCCTGGACCGACACGCACCAAACTCGGCACCCGTATGCCTTGTGGCCTGGCAACAAACACTGCGGGGATCAGACCCCCCTAGCACCCCGGGGGTGGGGGTGCGCAGGGGGTGCCGCATAAAAATGATCAAAAATGGCCAATATTTGTGTCGAATCCATAGTTTCCAGGGTCACCGAGAGGTGTGGTGACACTCCCGATGTCGTTTAAGTCCGAGTTCGGACCCCATCAGCATGGGGGGTGAGAAGGGGCGAAAAATAAAATGTCCAAAATGACCAACATTAGTGTCAAATCCGTAGTTTTTGGGGTCGCTGAGCTGATTGGTAGAATTCATTCCTTATAGAAGCTTGTGATACTTTGTTACCCGGACAACGCCAGGTAACAAAAAGCTAGTATTATATAAAATATAAGAAGTTTGTGAAGGGCTAGAATTGGACCCAGATGCACACCTTATAATATGTTTTTCCAACTTTTAAAGGTGGGCCATCCTCCTTGCAACATTGGCTGCCTAGCGCAAGCTCGGTACATCACTGGGCAGAAGCCTGGGCCGAAAGAGCTGTATCTGATCTGTGCAACATTTGCAACCAGTATGGAGCTCGCAGGATGGCTTTCCTGTCTACAACCACTCCTATTGTATAGACAATCACAACTCTTCTGCTCACCATTAGCTTATCATTAGCCCTCCAGCCTGATAAGAGGCAGTTAATTACTGCATCAAATCATCAGGCAAAAATGACACTACCCATCCTATTACAATGAGTATGAGAAAGGGGAAAGGGGGGGCAAGTATGATAAAAGAGTAGCAACCTCTGTCTGATAGAGGCAGGGGAAGCGAGGGTTGAGATTTCATTAACAAATACCAATGTGAGAATCTAGGGTGATATGGGAAAGTGTTCAGGGGGAAGAGGGGGGTTCAGAAGAAAAAACCTAATTAAAGAAAAGAGAGAGAAAAAATTAAAGAGAAACTGTTGTAGGCAAAGAGGACAGCATGGCAGAAAGCAGAAAATTAGAAGTGAGAAGCAAGCTAGGCTGAAGGATCTGGGGAACAGGGCTGGCCCAAGATCACCTGCTGAACTGGCTGGTTGAGGAAGGCTTGAACTCTATGCTCCCAGCCCAGCCTTTTGGACACTGTGAGCTGAACAACTGCCTTCTGAAGACTTCTATACAGGTCACATGACACTAAAATGAGCCCCGTTCCAGGATGCTGCCAGGGTTGGGCACTGAACAAGCTCCTGCCTCTTTAGGAATGTACTTGGGCACGTGAGCGTTTGCCCAATGGTGGCTTTTCTCATTGAAGTGTGGACAGAGGCGTACCAGGGCAAAACTGCGCCCATAGCACGCAACGTCATGATGTCATGACGTTGCGGGGGGGGGGCTTCTGTCCGCCATGTCAGCCAACATGGCAGGAAGAAGCCAAGCCCCCACCTCCTTGTTTTGTCGAACGGTGGCCAGGAGAGCTCCCAAACCGAGGAGCGCGGCGTCTCCTGGCCACCGCTCGAACAAAACCTGAGCCATGGCTGAGGGAAGCCGCGCGCCTCCCCGGCCCTGCAAACTGGAGATGCACAGTGTCTCTTGGCCACTGCTTGAGCAGTTTTGCTGGCGCCTCCCCGGTTCACAGAGCTGGAGGGGGCGCCGTGTGTCCTGGCCGCCGCTCAGGCAAACCCGAGCAAATGGCGCCCATGGTTCTTGCCACCCCATGCAACACCCTAGATACGCCACTGAGTGTGGATGTCCCTGGGGCAGCCATACATCTCCTCTAGCCTTCCATCTCCTAACAGCTGCATTCTTCTTTTCCGCTAGAAAAAACATGAGTCACGTTTCCAGCATGCTGCTGGCGTGCTTCCAGTGCAGTTATTTTGAAAACGACAAAATGGCGCCCCATCATTAAAATCAACTGTATGGATGGCGCCATATTCCTACTAGAGCTACATAGGTGAGGCTGCCACGTTCCTGACATCGCCCTCCCTGTGTTCTTTAGATAGGAAACTAGGCGGGAGTGGCGTAGGTATGGAGGCAGCCATCTCTCCTGGCTCCAAGCTCGCCTTTAGGAATTCTAGAGTGGCTAGCACGCTAGAAGCTAAAGAAAAAAGAAAAAAGAACGTGCCATAGCATGCTATAATTTTTTTTTTTAAACCCAACTCTAGCGATTCTAAAGAGAAGCTTTAAAAAAAAGCGTTTTTCCAACTTTTAAAGGTGGGCCATCCTCCCTGCAACATTGGCTGCCTAGCGCAAGCTCGGTACATCGCCTGGGCCGAAAGAGCTGGATCTGATCGGTGCAACATTTGCAAAGGTGGCGACACCCGAGGCGAACCGGTGTGGAGCTCGCAGGACGGCCTTCCTGTCGACAACCATTCCTGGACCACTTCGGTTCCTACTGTCTTACTGGGTGGGTTTTTTCTGTCTTTCTTTGGTCACTTCAGCGCAGATCGGATCTGCCATCCAGAACAGATCGCGACGCATGTTTACTGGGGAGCACGTTTCACAAGACCTTTCGCCCCACGCCAACAGGCATGGAATCGGAGCCTAGTGGACACGGAATCGGTCAGGGACACGGAGCAGTTTCTGAAGTCGGTCGATACGAGGGAACTCGAGCTAAGAGCCGGAACGCAAACTGCTTCCAAGGAAACGAAAGAACGTCCAGGCTGAAAACAAAGGGGCCAAAGAACCGGCACGTCGCTGTCGATTCTCGCCGGGCTGCCCCAAAGATTTCCTGGCTCCTAAGATCCAGCGCCGCAAAGAGTGGGATGCGTGCGGGGCAGAGAACGAACTCCTGCCCCGTGTCCGCCCGCAGCGCTGCCTTGTCGCGGCGCGGGGTTGTCACTCCGCGGGTTTGCTCTTCGTCCCAATCTTGGCTTGCACCAAATTGACCCCACCCCTTGCTACGGGCAGGGCAAGGAGCGAGGCTGGGCTCAGAGCTGGGTCTTTATAAGGGGGGTTGCCAGAACAGCCTCAGAGTTTGAAGGCGGCGGCGGCGGCGGCGGGAGGACACGAGTGGCAACCTGGAATAAGCAGCCCGGCTCTGAGGAGGGACACCATGCAAACTTTACACAGCTGTCATCAGCCCGTCAGACCTTTTAAACAGAGAAAGAGTTTTGGTAAGCGACGGAACAGCGAGGTGTTGCTGTTTTTTTTCTGATTCCGAACCGTACTTCTTTCCCAGCTGCAGGAGCTGTAATCATCTGTGCGTGTTTCTATGGCACTCTTACTGAAAGCAATAGTTTACTCCCTGGTAAATCTGGTTAGAGAATTGGGGGAATGGGCAGAGCATATCCCGCTTCCTGTGGGACTGTAGTCCTCTCTGCATGCTGACCTGGGCGTAAATCCTGCTGAACATAGTGGGGCTTGCTTCTGAGGAAACATGCAGGAGATTCTGCGGCGTTTGTGCACTCTGGGTCTATTCAAACCCCTAAGACATTAGCTGCCGTTCTGGATGGCACAGAACTCCAGCTTGTCCATCTTGGAGGATGTGACCCACCGTGCCCCCCCCTTAATCTGAAAGGCATATACAGGGGTTCTGTTCCAGACCCCACTGTGGATACCTGAAACTGTGGATACTGGGGATGCCTTTTAAAGACAGGGAAATATCAGTGGTTTTGCCGCAACAAGGTTAAAAAAAGAGATTTGTTTAATGTTCGCCTATCTTTTTAATAGGCATCCCATTATCCATGGTATCTGTGGCTAACTGAACCAGTGGATACTGGGGCACACTTGTACAGTAGCTTCCAGAGAGAATTGTGTAGGTGTGGGCATTTGAATGAGCAGTCCTGATGCATGTCTACTTCACATAACTTCTATTGCAGTGGTATTCAAACATCTTAGACCAGGACCCACTTTTTAGAATGGCACTTATGTTGGGACCCACTGGAAGTGGGTTAACCTAGAAGGGATGATGTGGCAGGAAGTGACATCATCAAGCAGGAAGTGCTGTCATTGTAACATAATAAAATGACACTCCTGAAATGCGTATTGGGATTCTTGGACTGCAGCAATTGTATTTGGAACTCCTACTGAAAGTAACTATGAAACATCCCTGACAGAAAGCAAGATTAGGACAAAATATGATGTAAAAGCACTGAACTAAAAACAAAATTTTAAAAAACACTCTCACTTGAAAATTCAAACTGTTGGCACTCACAAAAGGAATATAACAAGTGTAAGGTCTGCAGATTCCAAGATGGCTGCTCCCAGCTTTCTGCGACCCACCAAGTGGTTCCCGACCTATAGCTTGAAAAACATTGTAAACATTGTTCTATTTAGCTAAGTGGGACTTTCTCCCACTTGGGAAATACTGTATGGGGCTTGCAGCCTAAGTAATACAGATGGATGATTCATGCTTTCTTCTTTTTTTACCCTGTACAGCCACCAGAGTGGAAGAAGTTGCAGGTATTCGAGGGAAATTCCCAACCAAAGTCCCAGTAAGTACTGCACATCTATGTAGTCTACTTCGTTTTTTTTGCTACTTACATTTTCTGCAAAGTAAAACATGTATAGCATTCTGAATGCATGTTTCTACCAAAGCAAGTCCCATTTATTTAAATGGGATTTCCTTCTTGGTAAGCATGCTGGAGACTACAACCCCAGCTTCTGAATACTAGTAGGAAGATAATTTGCCCTTCTATTTTGGTTTAAAATAGGCTTGCTTTCTCATGAACAGGTCATCGTTGAAAGGTACCAGAAAGAAAAATACCTTCCACTGCTAGACAAAACAAAGTTTCTTGTACCACAGGAGCTCACCATGATGCAATTTATAACCATCATTAGGTATGTAGCATTCGACTGATAGACGGCCAATTCTCTTGGCATCTGGGCTTCTGTGCATGCTCTGGCCTATGGTCTATTTTTGCAATAGAAGTTCTGAAAAACTTGGAAAGTATGTGATAATATGTACTATGTTACTTGGCACCTTTCTGTGATTCCCCCCCCCCCAACCTCATTCCTTTGAGACATGATGATTTGAATCTTCTGGCAAACTGTTTGCACGAGACTGTTGAGAAATCTACACTCTTCTCTGCCCACCTCTATTTTTAAGAAGGCTTCTCTAAACCTTTGCTCCGAGGTTGCAGGCACCTCTTAGAAAACATCCAATGTGTGAGCGTGTGCTTCCTAAACTTCTGAAATTAGCACATACTTGTAAGGCTTTGGATCTTTCCCCTTTGTTCCGTGCTCAGATATGGAAGTATAACTTTACATTTTAAATATGTACAGCAGACTCATAAGAAGAACCCTGCTGGATCAGGCCAAGGGCCCTGGACATCCAGCTTCCTGTATCTCACAGCTGCCCATCAAATGTCTCAGGGAGCACACAAGCCAACAGGATCCTTGCATCGCATTGCCACTCCCCTGCATCTGGCATTCGGAGGTAGCCTGAAATAAGAAAGTTGCACCACCCATTACGTCTGTAGCCTGCAATGGACGTTTCCTCCAGAAATCTGTCCAGTCCCCTTTTAAAGGCTCCTAGGCCAGATGCCATCACTACCTCCTGTAGTAAGGAGTTCCACAGACTAATTACCTGCTGGGTAAAAATATTTCCTTTTTTCTATTCTAACGCAACACTTAATTTTGGTGGATGCTTCCTGGTTCTGGTGTTGTGAAAGAGGAAAAAGAACATCCCTCTAGCCACTCTATCCATCCCATGTGTAATTTTGTATGTCTCAATCATGTATGCCTATCTGTTCCCATAGGTCCCCCGTCCCCCCGGCTATGGTGCCTTTTTTCTAACTGAATCCAAAGAGCTCCGGCCCAGTGAGCATTTTTTGCCAACTGAAAAATTGACTTGGGTAGTGTTTCCAATTTCAAAAATTATTTGAATTCCTTGAACAGCTCATGGCAAATCCATGGCGAATCCAAACAAAAAACAAAAACCCTGGGTATGTAGAACTCTTTGTGTAGTTCTTTGGATTCTTGTTCCAAATATGTAGTAGGCTCCTCTGACCTAGTGGTGGATAGTGGCATTTATTCCCTGGCCTACACCCTTCTCCGGGAGATATTAGGACATCAGGATTAGACACATATGCAACCTGATAGCAACAGTTCTCCAAAGGTAGAATTAATACCCTGCTACAAGATAATCTTACTGGAAATGCTATAGGTTGGATCTAACCTTTTGCATTTAATAATTGTATTCTTTATTGCCAAGAGTTGTTTCAGAATTCAAAATAAGTGATGACCCTTGGAGCTTTATGGTGCAGTCCAATGCATGTCTGCTTGGAAGTAAGGGCCAAATCGTGTCCACCTTCCCAGGACTGGTGTAGCCATAATAATGGGGCGTGTGCTGCATCCTAAGGGGCCATCATGGAAGATGATGAAAGAAAGGGAACATTTGTTCCTTTCCACTAGAAAGGGAACATTTGTTCCCTTTCGTCAGGGCTGTATTTTGGTTGCACAGACATAGGATTGCAGTGTTTAACACCTGACAAGCTTCATCGGGGAAGCTTTAAGAGACACAAGTATGTCTGCCATGCTGCCTTCTGACCATTTGTGAGCAACAATGATTGTGAGCAACAACGAAGGCTTTTTTGGGCTGCATCCTTCAAACATGCATGTGCAAAGAAAGGAAACTAATGTCCAAAGTAGTTCTCTTGCTACAACAACTTTTCTCTGCAAAGTTTGGCTTGGCAAATCACTGTGGCTTTTCCCCCCAGAAATCTGCTCTTAAGCCTAAGCAAACTGACTAGCCTCTCTGACGTGGACTGTTTGCCTTCTCTGTTCAGCACCTAGAATGACATGCAGGGCAGGCCTCTGCTTGAACTGGAGTAAGAGTGACCAAATTCAGACAATCATGAATCAGCCTCAGGATTCATGCTTTGTTTTCCTTATGCTTCTGTGTATGGGAGCACAGGGGGGTGAATGCAAAGCTTCAAGGTGCCCTTTGTCAATGGATCACAGCCTCGCATATCTGGATAAAATGCCAAACTGAAATTAATATTCTTAAGAATTTTTGTGTATTCTTGGGTGCTGGAGGGTAAGAGGTTTACAGGATAATCGCGCAGATAAGCCCAAGGATCACCATGACTTCTTCACAATCCCTTTAGCCATAGTGTAGAATTGTCTGACCTTGGTCAGCATGCTGTCGGCTAGCTTGTTTTTCATGTGACTTATTACTATCAAAGTGATGAATAGCCAGAGTAGTTGGCACATCTTCCAAAGTCTTGTTCTGTAAGTGCTGTCTATCTCTAGGGTGTATTGTTTTTTTTTATTTTGTTTCGGCATAAAAGCTGATGCCTTAAGAATTACTTAAGTTCTGGCAATATTTGATTTTGAGGCGGGAGAGTGGTTTGGTCTTCTCCTGCTGTTGCACTACTAATTTTTTTATTTATTAAAGAAATACTGCGTGTTGTAACAACTGACTATCCCAGCTATCTCCAAACTGCAGGATCGCTGCATGCAGGAAAAACGCTTCCCTGTTCTGCACGACTGCTGCTTTTCTTCCCTTCTGAATTTCATAGAAGAGTTGCTTTGGCCAGCTGCTTCCACCCAGAAATCTGGATGCAGAGCCTGTGGTGCAATTAATCTGTGATGCAGTGGTGTTCCCAAGGGGGGGGAATGCTAAGTTTTGCAAGAGCCTGAGCTCCTGTGTAACGCAGACCCTCTCCATCTCCTCCAGAACCAATTGTGGCTCAGAGAGCAAAGCCTCTAATCCACCTCTCCATGCTGTGAATTGCTCTGGAAGCGAGGGGAGGGGCCACATTACACAGGAGCTCAGGTTCCTGCAACACTTAGTGTTTCTCCCCCCCACACACACACCACTGCTATGATGATCAGAGGGGAAGTACAGCAGCAGGGTGGAATGGTAAGTGCCATTCAGAACGGGAAAGGGTTCATGCAGACACCTGATCCAGCCTGTGGGCCAGGGTCTGGTGCCTGCTGGACTATCCTAGGCTGCTGCCCTCAGAAATGTTCTTGCGCATAGGAACAATCACATCCTGTAACTGAAGGCAGGTTATATGGGGTTCCTAGATGGTCTCCCCATCCAGGCAGTTGCAGGCCCAGGCCTGCTCAACCTTAGCAAAGTTGCTACACTATGTGCACAGGGACAAGGCCCTAACAATTGCTTCTGCTTGCATCTTGGGGGCAAAACCCTGCTACTGATGCCCTCACTTTATTGATGTAGGACTAAGATCTGATGTCACACCTTCAGGAACCATAGGGAGCCTGTGCTGGGTATCCTGTAGTGGGCTTTGTCTTCGGAGGCGCCAGTTAAAATCCTTAGAAGAACAAAGCTCCCTAAGTAAGGATTCTCAGGCAAACCTCACCCTTTATGGTGGCTAAGCCAGTGGTGTCATTCAAATGATTTAGGAACAGGAACTCACTTTTGACTGGCACTTGTCGGGAACCCGGAACCAGCCACGGAGCCCGTTAGGATCCGGAACGCCCGTTCTGGTCCGTTCCCCCTGAATGACATCACTGGGCTAAGCTAGGTTTGCCATGGAGTGCATTCTGAGAGCCACTGCAGATTGTGGCATATTTGCATGCACACTTGAGACATCTTGGGTATTCAGCTAAAAGAGTAAGGTGGAAAGTTCCCATCTAACTTGAGAAAACAAATTGCCACTCATGAGCTTATTGGAGGAAGGATAGAATACAGGTTTAATAAAGCTGCTGCAAGGAATGATGTCTGCCAGTTCTGATGTCTGTTTAACATAGATTAAGCAGGGGAGGAAAAATGGTTTTAATACTAGCCTATTCTATATTTGTGGCTACATATAAAAAGGCAGTTAGTTACCAGTCTTGATGTTCTAATGCTGTAGGTAACCCTGCCAACCAGCCCATGCTGTGAGGGACTCCAGTGCACTGTAGGAGTGTGTGGTGATGTCATTGTGTGTATTGGAATATTTAATACTTGGGTCTTGCTAAACTCCATAGCAATATGCCTCCTGCACTTGCTTGGTTATTCTGAGCCACCAAATGTCAGAGAGCCTGTGTGAACAACTACAGTACTGACTTGCCGGACCTAATGCTGATCTCCCACTTCCTACTCTGGGTTATGGCTACCCTGGCTTGAACTGATGCAGGACATGTTTTGGTCATCCCCAGTCATGCTGTACTTGGCACCAATTCATGTTCTGAATGCAAAATTGGAAGAACCTACATAACAAAACAGAGGCCTCTCTTAAGCTGCGATTCTTGGCACGCTCCATTTAAAAGGTGGCTTTTGCCACACTATACACCTAGATAGTGACTGGGAAAGGCCTGGAGGTTAGGCTGACTGGCATGGATGGAGTGTCTGCCAATGGAAATCTTTCGCTAAATTGTTTCCTGAATTGCTTTGACACTTTCCAATAGAACAGGAGTCTCTAAACTACGGCCCGAAGACCACATCCAGCCCACCACAAGATTTTATCTGGCCCGTAGCAACTTCTTTTTGTCGGAGCATTTCTAATGTTTGACACTTTTACTTGCTATCCATCATTTCTCAGTTTAAGCATGACATTGTTTCTTTATAATTATCACATTGCTTTTTCATGCTGAATCATAACATGCTGATTATCAAAAAGATTCAAGTAAATTTATTCATTTGTTTAAATTTCATTCGTGTGTAACTGATTTTTTTCAGCCTGTAAAAATATGTAAAATAACTTCATTATTATTTGCCTGTAAACCACTTTGTGAACTTTTGTTGAGAAGCAGTATATAAATATGATTGTTTGATATAAAACATGGCCCTCATACAGAAAGGTTTGGGGATCCTTGCAGTAGAACATGGGTATTCAAATTTTTTATACCGGGACCCACTTTTTAGAATGGCACTCAAGTCAGGACCCGCCGGAAGTGATGTCATTAATCTGGAAGTGATGTTTTGGCAGGAAGTGACATCATCAAGCAAGAAGTGCTATCATTGTAACATAATAAAATGACACGCCTGAAATGTAAATTGGCATTCGTGGACTGAAGCAATTGTAGAACCATGAAACATCCCTAACAGAAAGCAAGAGTAGGACAAAATATGATGTAAAAGCACTGAACTAAATTTAAAAAACAAACAAAACCCTCACTTGAAAATTATAACTGTAAATACTCACAAAAGGAATATACCAAGAGTAAGGTCTTCAGTTTACTAGATGGCTGCTCCCAGCTTTCCGTGACCCGCCTGACATCAGGTTGCGACCCACCAAGTGGGTCCCGATCCTCAGTTTGAATAACACTGCAGTAGAGCATAAGGACTTCTGTTTTGTTTTTTAATTTTTTCCCCCTCTTTAATTCAGGAGCAGAATGGCACTGAGTGCGACACAAGCTTTCTACCTACTGGTAAACAACAAGAGCTTAGCCAGCATGTCCCTGACTCTGGCAGAAGTATACCGGGATTACAAAGATGAAGATGGCTTTGTGTACATGACTTATGCCTCCCAGGAAATGTTTGGATGCCTCTCAGCCATTGGCAGCGGGGAACATAAGGGAATGTCTCCTCAGAACATAAGCCTGTCTTGGCAGCTATAGCTTGATAACAGAGCCATGAACCATTGAGCTACTTCAAGATGAGGGATGCTGTTTGTAAAGTGGGTTCTAGAGAAGGATTATTGGCCCAGGAGTTGGCAGGACCAACCCAAGAACCAAGAGCTGGAAGAAACCATCCTGAACACATGACATGGACATGTACTCTGTATTTGAATGGCTGCTTCCCACCCAAAAAGGAGTGGTGGTAGGCATGGGTCTTAATTTAAAAGTCTGTAACTGCTTTTAAGGGTGCTACTAAAACTGAAGCATGGTGAAATGCAAATAAAGGAATTTTAAGACCAGGTGACACTACCTGGGTCCGAACTGTCTGCTCTGCAGCTAAGCATGTGCACATTCAGAATTTACAAATGGGCTTGTGGTCCTTGCAGCACTCTTTGTTTCTAGTCTGTGTTGTTGAGCCATGCGAGGAGTTCTAGCTGTCCTATGTACCTGCTGTTTTTTTTGTTAAAGTCACTTGTTACCTTCCTCCAGGAGGAAGGCCCTCTCTAAGGGTGGCTTTCCAGAAACATTTCTTCACATCACACTTGGTTTGCTGTCACCAAATAGTGAGATCAGCAGGAAAGTGGATTTTATGAGATTTGATCTAATGGCATGTGGTGAGCCTTTTCAGACAACAAGTGCTTCCTCCTGCATGAGGCCTGTAAAACGATGCCATAAGGATGATGAGGGGTGTTGAGGAGCATATCTCCCTAAATGGGGTTGGCATCGGAAGGCAAATAGTTAGCTGGCATCTTGCAGCTGCTTGAAGTGGCAGGAGAGGCCAGCCTTGGTGCTGAAGCAGCAATTCTTGAAGTTTTTGGCTTTTAAACAGGAGGTGGGGGGTTTGCCTTTTGAACTCTGCTCTGATCTTCAGTAGCTGCTTGGTTTGGGTTAAAGATAAGATTACTATATGAAAAAGGCCCCTGTCAGGTGTTTCTCCCTACTGTAGCTCACAAAAGTGCAAGGGGGTTGAAAGGTGAGGCGCAGCCCCGCTGATAAAACCAACCCTCTCAGCCTCTAGGGATGTCGGGTTTAAGAGGACTGTACTCCTGGCTACCTTTTAAAGGTTGATACCGGCAACTATAACTTCATATCTTGGGCACATCACAAATGAAATGACTTGTGTGTGTGCGTGCGTCTGTCTGTCTGTCTGTGTGTTTAGCTGATAACTTTTTTACACAGGCATTTATCATGAGGTGATAATGGACTGTTGGGTTTCCTCATAGTAATAAATACTGCAAAAACATTACAACACAGCACTTCTGTTCGAATGAACCTTCAGTCAAGGAGTACTGAACTACTGTGGCTCCTCAAATGTTGCTATGGGAAAAAGATTATTTTTTCAGTTTGTGGAAAAGCTTCAGCTATGGGTTGAGATGTGACATCGCACCTACTCATAATTTTATCTACACATCGTCATAATATTTTGTATGACCTGTCCTTGCCTTTGTATTTTAAGACACGATTCTATTAGCATACTACATGCATTCCTGCTTTTAAACAACAAAAATACTTTGTTAAACATCATTTTAAGAATTAATGCTCTCTGGTCTACATCATGGTTCTTCCTGCAGCTGGTGTGTCTGTTTGTGTCGTATGTGTTTGGTTGCCTTGGAAAAGAGCCTCTTTAATCCACCAAGTGAGGTTTGGCCATCGTGGAGCTTAAGGCAACACCTGTTTGGCAGGAGCCACACTGGAAGAGCCGCAAGAACGTATAAAAAGAATAAGATGCATAGTAGCTGAAATGGAGGCTTCTTTACAAATAGATTTGCCGCAAGGACATCTTGCACTCAAACACCTGCATTTGTGCTTTTCTGTATGAGACTTGAAACTCGTTTCAAGTCTTGAGTCTAGATTGCTTTTGGCATGTTCACCCTGATGCCTGTAAATGGCTGAAACATTGCAATGTTACTTTGGCCTGAAGGAAAATTAAAATGATGAAATTACTTGTCTGGTCTCTAATTGAGGTTCTGGTTTCCTATTGCTGGGAATTGCTTTTTGTAGCTTATAAATGGGTTAGTGTTAAAATACATAGTAGTCACCATACTAATTTTTGAAACTGTAGCCCAGTGGTAAGAGTATGTGGAAGATGCAGATAATCTCCAGGTAGGGCTGGGATAGACCCCTATCCGAATCAAGGAGAGTCACTGTCAGTCAGTATCTAGATAATCTGGGGTTGGATGGACCAATGCGCGGTGTGATGTGGTTTAAAATGGCTCTCTGCATACCCAGCCACATTGTCCTTTTCATGCAGGGGATCAACTCAAAAACTTATCAATTTTTTTGATAGATACATGTGAGAATACAGTAATGGACAGCTTTCTCTGAAAAACAGCTTAACCACGGTCTACGGTTATCCTTTTCTGCCATTAGCACAACTAACTGCTTCAAGTGCAGGGGTCAGCAATCTTTTTGCACAAGGGAGCTAGACATTCAGCAACAATGTCAAGGCCGAACTTCAGAGCTCAACAGGAGTCAGCAACCTTTTTTGTGCAAAGGAGCTAGACATTCAGCAATGATGTCAAGGCTGATCTTTCGGCTTGCTGAACTTCTGGAAGTGGCCTACGTAGAGCTTGGCTTGGGGGAAAGCCTCCTGCCCAACTTGCTGCAGGCTGGACAAGGGCATGGCAGAGCTGACTGCCCAGGCTCACACAGTCCCTGTGTGGCACAGGGGTCTCGACAAGTCTGGAGAGGCGGCTCTACCATGCCCTGTTTGGTGCACCAGAGTCTTTGCCTCCTGAGCTGAGCTCTGCGTGGGCCACATGACTTTGGATGGTGGGCTGAATCTAGGTTGTAGGCTGCTGACCCCTGCCTTAGATGTTATCCTGGACTTTTTCTGCCAGGCACAGGAGCTCTTTGTCAGGTATTTACACAGGAAGACAAGATACACTAAGGATCAGAAACTGGAAACTGTAGACCCAAACGACGACTTGTATCGTTGTGCTGATGTTGTTGAGAAAAAGGCATGGCTCGCCTTTATATGAAGCATGCGGGAAAGCAGATGTGATTCAAGAATGCTTTAGTATTAATTGCCTGACAGGTGTGTAAAATGGCTGTGTGACTACTTTCTGGTTTAAGATTACACAAGGTGAATGGAGAATTAGAACTATGTAGTAATACGTGTGGCAAAGTTTCAGCAGTGTTAAGGATCAAGCATCCATAACAAGGAAATAAGACAAGGAAATAGTTTTGTCTTTTGGAGTAAGTTGTCAACTGCAGTGTAACTATTTCTTAAAGGTAGAGATCAAACGACACAATCATTCGAACAAATGGCAGTTTCATCCTTTGCAGACATATAATATAGTCAGAAAACACGGGTTTTGGTTGTGCATTAGTCATGATCCACTTCTTAATCCATTTCTGAACCATTCGTTTGCCCTACATGTGCTTAGTAAGGGTCTTGATTTTACTTTCTATTGCTCCTAGACCAAATATGTAAGGATGTTATGGTACTGCTAACCATAAAGCATTCTAGATGAGCTGATGCCTGTTTCTGCTACCATGGCAGCACTTTTGCCAAGCAGACTAGGTTGCCCGAGAGACAAAAGGTATGGACAGTACCCATGCTTAGGCTGTTGGTGGGTGAGACATTCTGGAAAAGGTGTCTGAAAAGACGGTCCAGGCCACCTAGCCATGGTGCAGTTAGATTTAATTCATTAGGCAAGAAGACCTGTGCTTGTGAATGAGATTAGGCCAAGTTTGGGAGTCTACATTTGCAAGGCAAAGGCAACACATAGATGCCCCCTAGTGCTATGTTTTTCCACACCTATCAATGGCCCTTATTTAGCAACATCTTGATTAGAGGGATATATGCCCCACTCACTCCTGCGTCACAGTCCTGGCCAACTCTCTGAACTGTCAGCTAAGGAACCAAGATGAGACTGTGCACATTTGGAAAGTCATTGGTAACATGAGTGTCTGGTTATAATTCAGACTTTGCCCCACTAAATGTTAGCTGTTTCATTTATGGCTTTAGCCCTGCAACATAGAGGAGCCTAATATCTTAATATGGTTATAAATATTTGTCAGTAAATAGATTCCTTACATGTACACATTATCGCAGCAGTTTTCAACCAATTTTCAACACAGTGGTGTAACATTAATGATGTGTGAATATCCCTCAGCAGTTTGGGGGAGAGTATTAGTAGGGCAATTGGGGGGATGTGAGCCCTCCTCCACCAGCAGCATGGTGTGCCTTGTCAATTGTAAAAAAAAAAAAAAACAAACCACAATGGTGTGCCATAAGTATTAGCACTTTCTGTGTGCCATAAGATGAAAAAGGTTGAAAATTGCTACATTACAAATATATTAATATATGGTGCTTGGGCTTGGGTGTATGTGTGAAAGTATCAGTACTAGGATGCTGAATTGTAGGGGAACTACAAGATCCTATGCATGCATATGTGTGTGTGTGTGCGTGCGGGCGGGCGGGCGTGCGTTTATACCTATCCAGTGATGGTGAACCTATGACACGCATGTCAAAGGTGACACACCACAACATTTGGGGTGACACACCAGCATTCACTAATGCCTGACAAAAACTGAGTTTGTTTTACTCGTTTTTCCTTTTTGTAATTATTTGATGTTTCTTTATGTAATACATAGCACCACACATGATTGGACTGTATTTTTTGTTTAAATAAATGAAAATATAGAATTGTTTCTCTTTTGTTGGGGAAGGGGATTGACCTGCTAGCAGAGTCAAGTTAAGCATTTTCCTAAATTTTGACATGCCAAGCCCAAAAGGTTCACCATCACTGTTACAAACTGTTCCAACTCTAGCAAGTGAATGAAGTTCAGAAGATAACCTGAAAGCAAAACCAAAGTGCTTTCACAGATGTAACAAGGCAGGAGAGAAATGTCAGTCTTGCAAGTGCTCTCTGCAAGTGGAGACCTGATCTTTGATAACTTGTCTCTGTGGGATCCTGAAATAGGTGTGAAAAGCTCCCATGATCACAGTCAGCATTTTACACTCAATTTGGCACAGCTGTTAATGTGGCTGTGTTTTTCCCCAGACAGCAGACATAGCAGCTTGTTTGGCTTTCTCTAGGCAGGGAAATATATTTTCGGCTGCAAGAGAGGAGTAACCGGCGCTGTCCTGAGCCTCTCCATCAATAAGCAAGTTTCTGGCTTAAGATTACACATGGTGAATAAAGAATTAGAACTATGCAGTAATAAATGTGGCAAAGCTTCAACAGTGTTGTGGATCAAGCATCCGTGAATGACACCTTACTCCAAAAGACAAACTATTTAGTATCTTTTAAAGGCAGAGATCAAATGACACAATTATTCAAGCAAATGGCAGTTCAGTCCTTGCCACCATATAATATAGTCTGAAAACACTGGTTTGAGTTGTGCATTAGGCATGATCCACTTCTTAATCCATGCATTTTTTTTCTGAACAGTTCTGGTGCTTGTGTTTGCCCTACACGTGCTACAAGTGAAGAAGTGTCTTGATTTTACTTTCTACTGCTCCTAGACCAGCCAAAATGTGTAAAGATGTTATGGGACTGCTAACCGTAAGTCAAGACACACTAGATGAGCAATATCCAGTGGGAACTAGAAATACTTTTTTAATGATATCTTAACAGGATTGGTTCAAACACTGCTGTAGCTTTCTTGCATTTTTAATGGCATTATATATTCTGAGCCGTGAGGGGAAAAAAATCCATCCACAGCCATTAAAATGGTTGTGAACAGAGTGGGAAAATGTGCAAGACCTCTTTTGGTTTGGGACCTTGAACCACTGAGCGCATGCCTTCGTAAGTGAATTTGCCTTCCCTCGTCTGCCCAGAGTGATCTTTACAGCACCTACACACTGGCACGGAAATGTCATTAGAGAACATGTGCATGCTGCAGTGACAGCCCCACCCAAAGCAGCTCTGGCTCATTGCATTTGCTTCATGTCTTGTATAAAGGAATGGAAAGCCTGAGCCAGAGAGTGTGACATCATTAATGCAAGCCTTAAACCCACCGCCTTTCAAGAAAACCAGACATGGCAAAGGGGCAGACAGGTTAATTGTTCCTATACGCATATGCTTATATGAGTACAAATGTATGTACTTGCCAGGTAAATAGTGAATGAAGGGGGAAATGATAAGAAGATGCCTGCATTTACTGAAAGCATTTAATACCTCCCCCTGCAGTTGAACAAGCTTCCAGGCTGGCTCAGTGGTGGTCCTACCATTTTACTGGAGGGGTCAAATGCCCTGAGTGCCACACTGGTGGAGTGGGGGTGGCAGTGGCGAGGCGGCTCACCTCTTGCAAGCCTGCCCTTGCATTAGTTAGGCTCCAAAATGGAGCCTGGCGTGGCGGGGAACCAGCACAGTGGGCAAGAAACTGGTGCAGGGGGCAGCCCAGTGGTGTCATTCAAATGATTTAGGAACAGGAACTCACTTTTGATTGGCACTTGTCAGGAACCCAGAACCCAGGGCACCTCGTTAGGATCCTGAACGCCCGTTCTGGTCCGTTCCCCCTGAATGACATCACTGCCTTCGCTCCCCTAGGAATCCGGAGTTGCTCCCTTTAACCCTCTGAGTGCCGGCCAACCAAGAAGAAAAGCTCTTTGCAGAGGAATTGGGAGGGGGGAGGAGGGAGAGTGAAGTGGGCGGAGTCAGCCCTAATTTTAACTAGTGGAACTGAGTTCCCCCGCGTTCCCCCTTCATGACATCACTGGGGCAGCCCCTCGGACCTTGCCCTGGGGTGGAGCCTCAACTAGGTCCGTGGCTGGGCTGGTTTAGTCAACATTTAAAACAACGAACAAGTAAAGAAACTTCCATTAAATGGAATGGGACTTACTCCCACCTACGTGCACACAAGATTTCAGCCTCAGAACATATGTCATCACCCACAGAAACACTTGTTTTCCTGTAATGTTAGTTACCTACAAAACGTAACATCTGTTAACAGGAAAAACAGCTCTTTTGTCACTGCTGTTCCTAAGCCTGATGTGTCTAGACATTCTGTAGTAAGCTGAACGGCAGGAGATAAATCTCAGCGTTATAAAATACAGCTGCATTTTATAAGCCTGTCAAAATGGCCCATGAGCAACTCGAGAATATTTTTTATTCAAATATTCAGAAGTTTGTGCCAAGATTTCAGTGTGCTGGCTTCCTTCTTCCTTTATCTTTTTGTAAAAGAACCATAGGAGCATGAAATTAATAAAAAAATGATATAGTGTGTTTCCAAAACACTGCTGATGGGTAGATCAGCACATAAAATGACTTGCAGTCTCATAGCTGACGCCAAAAAGTCCTTTTGCTAGTACCTGCCCTGTCCCTAAGCAACTTTCACATTGTAATTCTTCTTACATCAGAATCCCTTAAACCAATACTACACCACTTCGTATGCATACACTCCACTAAATCATGGCATTCTATGCTGCTTAGAAAGCAGGGGAAAGCTCACTGGAATCATAGATCCACAAGGTCATCTAGTCCAACCCCCACCTGTAACAGGATTTTGACCTAGAGCATCTCCAGCAGGTGCCTGTTGAGCCTCTGCTTGACGATCTCCAGTGAATCCACCACCTCCCTCGGTAATTTGTTCCACTGCCGAGCAGCCCAGGAATTTCTTCCTGATGTTCAATGGGAACCTCCTTGTGCAGTTTGTACCCACTGGCTCTAGTTCTACTCTCAGAGGCAGCTGAGAACAAACCCTCCAGGTACTAGTGGGGTTCCCAGCCCCTCCCTTTAGTCTGCCTCAACGTGTTTACTGCCTTCCAGGGTCCTATAGATCACCCCATTCAGGAATCTGGAATCTGTGCTTTTCCTCACAAATTGTCATTTAAAAACAACAAAAAGCCTCAATGCACTCAAGCCTCGTTCCATGTATTTATAATTTGTCATGTGACTAACTAGGCTGTGTGATTTAAGATTTTAAGATCTTTTTGCAACAATTCCTCCTCCATTTCCATCCTATAAGTACTGATCTCCCCTTTCTTCCATCATGGACACATGCCCGCAGCTCAGGGGTGATGTCAGTTTGGTGCTGGCCAGGGGTCCATGCCCATCAGAGGTCCCACCTGGCTGGGCAAACCTTTGAACCCTCAGTATGGGTAGTGCCCAATTTGCCAGCAGGAAGCATCATGGTGGCAGCAGTGCAGGGGTTTGCCTCCAGAAACTAACCAGTGGTACTGGTGCAGCTCCCCAGCCAGCCATTCAATCAATCAATCAATCAATCAATCAATCAATCAATCAATCGGTACTTATATACCGCTTTTCAACACGAAGTTCACAAAGCGGTTTACAGGCAATTAATAATAATAATAATAATAATAATAATAATAATAATAATGGCTTTATATTCAGGCCCACTTAGCTTCAGCATGGTAATTACATCATGTGCTTTCAGAACATGCCCATAATCCCTTCTGTTGTGGTTCAAACCTTATCCACAGACAGCCTCTTCAATATATATTCCGGTACAACATTCAATTGAGTAAAAGTTCCTGTTTAACATAAATCAGCATGTAAAGGGGTTCATCAAAGAAGCAGACATGAAATAAGAGACAGATCTTGGCTCCGGCCTCTGAGTGCTGCCCCTTGGACAAAGTAAGCCAGCCAGTTTGTAAAGCCCCCTTTTTAGAGCCTGACTGGGAAGTTTTGTAAGTCGAGTTGTGATTTGAATCCAGCTCTCACTCATAGTCCAACCATCCAACCCCTGCATCGCACTGCCTTTCCATTTTGGCTAGTTGCAGACATTTTGTCCACTGCGTTACCTACTGAGGACACAAGTCGTTTTAGGGCAAAATGACAGCATGTTCCAGATTGCAAAGTTCTTCACCTAGGCCAGTACCTATCATTCGCCGCAAAGACTCTCTAGCCCTAATGGAATTTATTGTAAGGAACGTTTAAAAAAAAAAAAAAAAAGCAAAGTAATCTTTGCTGAGGCATACTGAGAAGTTAATATTTTACAGGTGACTGCTTATATCACAGGTTTATGAACAACACAAGCAGCTATCTAATCTTTTCTCAGCTCACTCTTTAAAAAACTGTCCAGTACTATTCCACTGTTTATAGAGGATGGGTCTGTTATTTGCAATACCCTCTGAGAAACCTGGCAACACAATGCGACAGTCAAGGACATCTTTGAATGAACACATACCCTCTCTCCTGTCTGTAGCCCCAGTATCCAGTGATCTTCTCAAAGGACCACATTACATGGCCTGATCTACCTCACCAGCTTCTTGGGAGGCTAAAAGGAGGAACGTACACCGTCCAGAGCTCCTTGGAGGAAGGGCAGTATCTCAATATGAAAAACACAGAATACAGCTATGCAGATAGCCCTGGATCTTTCAAGCCAGCCACCTGCATCAGTGAAGGTTTGGAGGCTGATGCACAAGTTCCAGAAAAGGGATGAAGCCAGAAAGAATGACTAGATTTGCAATCTTCGCAAAGGGGGCTGGAAGACGCAACAAAAGAAAGACTACATTAAAAAAATGTTTTATTATATTTCATTCACTGAGAGTCCAGATGTTTTAAGCATTATTTGTGCAACATATTTTTTTCAAATACCAGAGTACGTTGCAATACTCCTGTAAAGCATGGGAATGATATTTTTGAATGGAAATTTAAATTCAAATTAAATTTAAATTTAAGCATTTACAACTGTTCCATTAGAATGATTTTTCAGCACACTAAAATATATATAGCAGTGGTTCTGAAAAGTTTTAGCACTGGGACCCACTTATGAGAATGGCAATCTGTCCGGGACCCACCGGAGGTGATGTCATAGCTGCAAGTGCCATCATTGCGATACCAGAGCCTGCTGCTTTCCTGACTGTACCACAGCAAGCCCATGTTGTTTTTGGAGCCAGGGTTCATTGGTTTAAGGAGGAGAAGCTTCTTCATTTGACCGATCATTGCTGCATGGAACAAATTAAAGGTAAAGGTTTCCCCACGACCAAATGGTCTAGTCGTGACCAACTGTAGAGGGCAGTGCTCATCTCTGTTTCAAAGCCTGTAGAGCTGGCGTTTTGTCCGATGCCAAGCTTCCATGGTCATGTGGCCGGCATGACTCTACGCTGTAGCGCATGGAACGCCGTTACCTTCCCACCGAAGTGGTCCCTATTTATCTACTTGCATTTAGGTGTTTTCAAACTGCTAGGTTGGCAGGAGCTGGGACAAGCAACGGGAGCTCACTCTGTTGCACAGTCTTGAACTCCCAACCTTCTGGTCGGAAAGCCCAGCAGCAGCGGTTTAACCCACTGCGCCACCACGTCCCTATATGGAACAAATTACAGCCATTCAATTAGCCTGCTTACAGTGCAATTCTATTTTTCTGCCCTGGTGGAAAGCATGTTCCAGTGGAGTGCACTGTTGCAAGGGTGCTGTAAAGCACTTTGCAACTGCTTCTAGCCAGCGTAAAGGCACTGATGCTCACAGGAACTCCTGCCAAACCAGGTAAGTAGGGGTGGGGAAGGGTGGGGTGGGTGAAACAGGGTGGAGGAGAGTGGTGAAGAGGGTGGGAGGTGGGCAATCAGGCCCGAGAGCATGGTGGGATCAGTAGTGCCAGGGCAAGCCAAATTTGATCCCCCTTCCTAGGCCTGATCCATCGATGTGAATCAACTTCGACTTGCGCCAGGAATATTGCTGGTGCATGTCCGGGTTGACCCATTGCAACTGCTGGGGTTTACCCCGGAGCAAGGGGATAAATGTCCCTTTACCCAGCGGAGACCTCCAGCATCCAAAATACCTCTGCAGGATGCAGCATAGCCCATGCCAGTACCACTGGATAGCCACAGAGGAATTCAGTTAGGATTGGGCTGTTAAACACACAGATAGAATGCTGTAAAGTCTCCACTAAACACTGAGATGTCAGACAGAAATTTGATACATTAAGGACAAATTCTATGTTTCGGGTTCATACCATGCCCATTGCCCCACCCACCCTCCCATTTGAAGGGAACAGGCAAAGTAAAGTTGAATGTGACACCTACCTTGAAGTACTAGAATAAAAATGGATGTACTCAATTATTCTTTCCATGTTTTGGATCCCAGTTCTAGCCCCATGGTCCTGAAAAATGGAGTCAGGAGAGCTGTAACGCAATGTCTGTCCATTTAGAGATGTTGACATGAGAGTTGGTGACATACATTTACAACATAATTTTACAATTGCAGTTCAGTTCTTTTCTGTACCCATTTGCTTTTTTAAAATATATTTTTTTTTCAAAATTCACCAATACATGTACAGACAGGAATTAAACAATAATTCTAGTTCTGTACTAAATTAAAGCAACCATTAAGTTTTTAATCCAGGTCTTACATTCATATACATATGCACATTCACATTCACATTCATATACAGTATGCACACTGTATATGTGCATACTCACATACATATGTGCACATGCAAGCACGCACGCACGCACACACACACACACACACAGACAGACAGACAGACAGACAGACAGACAGCGAACTCAACATGGTTCTGTGTCATCCTCTTGTTGAAAAAAAGCGTATTATTGGTAGACTCCATGTCAGACACAGGAAACCAAAAGCAATTCAGTGATGAACCACAACCACAATTTCAAATGAACCACATCTGAAATTACACCATGTGTGTAGTTTAGGGGAAAGATGGATGTGTTCATTGCAGCTAAGCTCTATGAACTTGCTTTCTAATCCAACACAAATATAAATTTATGTTACCAAGTCTTTAACATCCCACATGATATTAGACACAACATACTCCAGCTGAGCTGTGATTAAGTTTTTGGACCATTAGCCAATCCACAAGTTGCTTAGCAACCTATTAAAAGGGGTCATTCTTAAACATGTGCCAGCTTAGCCATAGCATTACCTCAGCCTTTGCCACATGGACAACAGAAATTACAAGCAATGTGCCTGTTCTGAGGGAAATTCATTATTCCTTTATAGTGTAATGGGTCTATAACTACAAATAGAAGCATACCACCTTAAAGTAATTAGACAGGTAACCAGTACAACCAGTCCACAAAGGCATTATAATATTATGACTTTTTAGTCTTCCACTGAGTTCAGGGCAGCATTCATGGTTCTTCTGTGCCCTGTGAGGGATACTTGGCTTAGAGGTTATGACTAGCCCAGGGTGCCCAATGAGCTTCAGGCCTCCTTGCTTCATCACACTCTCCATTACACCAAATTAGCACTCATATCTTGCAGATGACTAAACATTCACAGATACAGAGCACAGTGGGGGACAAAGGGGATGGCTGGGGGTGGTGGCAGCCAGGTGCTGGGGGGTATTGGAGAGAAGATGGTAGTGGGGGTGACCGTGGCTGCAGCTGCAATTTGGATAGCGCTGTCTGCAGCCACCTACAAGAAAAGTATGTTTACTGGTTTGATTGCATATAAGAAGTTACAAAGTTATATAAGGTAAAAGTTTCCCCACGACATGAATGGTCTAGTCGTGACTGACTGTAGGGGACGGTGTTCATCTCTGTTTCTAAGCCGAAAAGCCGGTGTTGTCTGAGGACAGTTTCTGTGGTCATGACTATACGCCAAGGCACACGGAATGCCGTTACCTTCCCACCGAAGTGGTTCCTATTTATCTACTCACATTTTTACATGCTTTCAAACTTCTAGGTTGGCAGGAGCTGGGACAAGTGACGGGAGCTCACTCCGTCGCATGGTCTCGAACTGCCAACCTTCCGGTCAACAAGCATAACAGCTCCGCGGTTTAACCCGCAGCGCCACCACGTCCCATCCAAAGTTATATATAACTACACAAATATAAATATACAAACTTACAAAATTATATATATACACATACATATATATACACACGTATAGATATACACATACATACTGTATATACACATACATATTTATACATATATGTAAGTTTAATAAAATAAAATGTTCATTGCGTTTGTTCTCTGGCCATTAATAATAATAATAATAATAATTATGTCATGACTATTACTGAAAATAATTTTGTCATGGGGGATGCCAAAAATGTATGGGCCCCGGGTACCAAATGACCTTGATACACCACTGACAGAGCATATACCAGAGGAAGTTGGAGGAACAAATTCCTTTTCTAACATATCTTCTCCTGTGCTTACTTTCTAGGAAAAATAGGGAATGGGCCACATCCATTCTTCTGGTCTGCAAGAACTGCCAGAGCTTCTCTGCAGTGAGATGAATGTATATAAGCTAATGCTTAAAACATTTGTATCCCATTTCCCCCTTCCCCCGAAAGAAACTTCCGGGGCAGTAAAATCTATAGATATAAAAACGGACGTGTTTATGCGGCCGGGTATGTATGTTCTGAATAGGCTCCGCCGTGCCTGGACTGATCAGCACGAAACTTGGCACGCATACACCTTGCGGCCTGGTGACAAACACTGCGGGGGTCAGACCCCCCTAGCGCCCCCGGGGGTGGGGGTACGGGGGGTCCCCACGTGACAACGGTCAGAAACGGCCAAAATTGGAGTCAAATCCACAGTTTCCAGGGTCGCCGAGATGAGCGGCGACGCTCCCGATGCCGTTGAAATCCAAGTCCAGCCCCCCCCCCCCGACGTGGGGGGGACAAGAAGGGGTGCGAAACACAACGTCCGCCATGCCCTGCTGGAACGCCTGGACCGATTGGCACCAAACTCGGCATGCGGAAGCCTGGCAGCCTGGCCACAAACAATGCGGGGGGCCCCGTGCGCCCCCTGGGGTGGGGGTACGTGGGGGTCCCTGCATGAAAATGGTCGAAAATGGCCAATATTGGTGTCAAATCCATAGTTTCCGGGGTCGCCGGGACGAGTGGCAATGCTCCCGATGCTGTGCAAGTTCAGGTTCACCCCCCCTCGGCGTGGGGGGCGGGAAGGGGTGCAAAACACAACATCCGCCGTGCCCTGCTGGAATGCCTGGACCGAGCAACACGAAACGTGGCATGCATGCACCTTGTGGCCTGATGACAAACACTGCGGGGGTCAGACCCCCCTAGCGCCCCCGGGGGGGGGGTACGCGGGGGCCCCCAAGTGAAAATGGTCGAAAACAGCCACAATCGGCGTCAAATCCATACTTTCCGGGGTTGCCGGAGCGAGCGGCGATGCTCCTGACACCGTCGCAGTCCGGGTTCGCTCCCCCTTGGCGTGGGGTGCGAGAAGGGGTGCAAGACACAATATCTGCCTTGCCCTGCTGCAATGCCTGCAGCGATCTGCATCAAACTCGGCATGCGCGTGCCTTCCAGCCTGGCAACAGACACTCTGGGGGTCTGGCCCCCCTAGCACCCCGGGGGCCCCCAGGGGCCCCGCATGAAAATGGTGAACAATGGACGAGATCGTCCTCGGTCCTGTAGTTTCTGGCCTCACTGAGGCGAACACCGACACTGTGGGAGTTCGGGTCCACACACCCCAATGTGGGGGACGGGAAGGGGTGCGATACGAGATGTCCACCATGCCCCACTGTGACGCCTGGAGCAATTGGCGCCAGACTCGGCATGCGTATGCCTTGCGGCCTGGCGCCAAACACTGTGCAGGTCAGGCCCCCCCCGTGCCCCCGGGGGTGGGGGTGCGCAGGGGGCCCCAGGTGAAAATGGTCGAAAACACCCGAAATTGGGAGATGGGTCAGGGATGGGTCAGGGATGTGAGATATAAACACCCGGGCGAAGCCGGGTACATAAAAGCTAGTAACTATATAATTATGAACAACAACGCACCAGAATCAAATACATACACCCCAGAGAAATCCGATGATTTCCACAAGATCAGACAAGGTGCAGACCAGCATAATTTTTAAAACCCAGTTTAAGGGATAGCAACAAAACAACCTAAAAGAAATTGCAATTTATTAAAGGGGATATTAACAGAGATTACAGGAAATTTAACCATTTACGAAACAATGTTCCTAATAGTGAATGGTCAGCCCATGTATTGAGCCCGCTGAAAGAAGATATTTTGACAAATGGAGGAAAGGAACTGAGTTTTTGTGGAAATCCTGCTCTTTTATGCTCATCCCTTAGCTAAGATGGGGAAAGAAAGGAGGGACGGAGAGGGAGGGAGATTTTAAAAAGCAGAGTGTGCAGCTACCTATATGAAACGTCCCAGCCTGAGGGCGCAATTCTAAACTGAGTTAGGCCGGCATAAACTAAGCCAGCAAAGTTTGGCCAGCACGAAGGACACCGTAAAGTATGTTTGGATCACTCTCAGAGTCAGAGAGGCCAGCACACAGATGTGCGCCATCCGCCCTGACTCTAAGAGTGGTCCAAACAAGCTTTATGGTGGCCCTTGTGCTGGCCAAACTTTGCTGGCTTAGTTTATGCCGACCTAACTCCAGTTTAGGATTGTGCTCTGAGACACTGCCCCACAAGGTGAATTCTTGCTTCACAAACTGCAAACTGAAACTTCCTAATACTTATGGGGTGAAAGAAAAATACTTTGATGAGGTTTGAGGCCTCTTTCTGGGAAGGGGGGGGGCTTCTCACTACTAAGAGCTCCATCCTGAGCGCTCATTCAGCCAGTGCATGTCTGTTGCATTGGATGAAGAATGCTGTAAATGCGCCAGAAAGCACGTCTGCGCCATTTTGAGAGGAAGAAGGGCCGGCGTGGGCAGTTGCACTGGCCTGCAGAGGCTGAACACGGCATCCGCACCACCCAGCTAAGGCAGAGCTGTGCTTGCTGAGTTCAGCCGGCAGTGGGGCGGGCAGGGAGAAGGCAGATGGAGGCATAAGGAGGGTGGCGAAAGGGCAGGCCCATGGGTGGGCTGGCCTGGTGAGGGGTGGAGTGCAGATCCAGTACTTATTCTGGATCCTATCCTGGTGGGCCTTGCAAGGGCCTCTCAGATTTGCAATTTCACTGGTGCAGATCCAAGAAATCCTACTGGGGCTGCTGGGGTTTATGTGGGGGTAGTATAGGGGGAAAATATCAACTCATCCCAAGGCACCTCCAGCTGCCTCCTACACGGCACTGCATATAGCACAGTGTAGGATTGGACTGTTACCCATTTTGTTACCAGAGCACCTCAGGTGCAAGGTTGATGAGCTACTCCTTGCACACACCCTGTACCTGCAGGGCTTCCAGCTAGCTGACCCTGCACCAGTGGTGAGCTGGATGCTGCTGCTGCTGCTTCTCCTCCACTCCAGCCACCACTTTCTTCGCAGACTTCTCCCTTGGTTCCCCTCTGCCTGCTTACAATCCCACGTGTGGAAGGAGGATGGGGTACCAGGGCTCCTTCTGGGATGGAAAAGGGGGGCATGGATGTACACATAGCCAGCTGGGCACCCTTGGGAGTGGCAAAGCACCCTAACACAGGTCCTGCTTATTTTCACATTTGAGGTATTAATTAAAGCACAAGTACATGATACACTCCATCGATAGGTGTGATAAAGAATGCAGGCAACTGATAGTCACACGTTAATTTTTTTTGTCCATAAAAGTAAACTTTCCTGCAAATCAGCAACCCATTGGTAGCAGTGGCTTGCATGAGGGTGTCTGGCTCTCCCTTCATCCAGCTGTATAAACACAGAGAGATGCAGAGATACTTTGCACCATGAGCAAGAACTAGTCATTCCATCATTTACGTCGGTACCATCAGGCAGACCAGACAGGGAGGAGCAGGAGAAGCGTCTGGCTGCTGAGTGGTTTGGACCACAAGCAGGTTGGGCTGTAGTCCAAACTGTTAGCCATTATGGGACTTCTAACCACTGTTGTGTGCGGGCAGAGCAGAACCATGGAACTGTTCTGAATAGGGACAGGCACCCTCACAAGAAGGAAAGCAGGCACCCAAATGGGTCACAGTGAAAAGAGCAAGAGGAAGCATCTCTCATATTTATGCAATTATTCCAAAATCCCGACAAAATCCAAAATCCGGACATCTTTCCTTCCCAAGCAGTCTGGATAAGGAATTTTGTTGTTGTTTAGTCGCTAAGTTGTGTCCGACTCTTCGCGACCCCATGGACCACAGCATGCCAGCCTCCCTGTCCTCCATTAGCTTCCGGAGTTCGCCCAATTTCATGTTCATCGCTTCTGTGACACTATCTAACCATCTCATCCTCTGCCGCCCCCTTCTCCTTTTGCCTTCAATCTTTCCCAGCATGAGGGTCTTTTCTAAAGAGTCCTCTCTTCTCATGAGGTGGCCAAAGTATTGGAGCGTCAGCTTCAGGATTTGACCTTCCAGGGAGCAATCAGGCTTGACTTCCTGTAGGATGGACCGATTGGACCTCCTTGCAGTCCAGGGGACTCTCAAGAGTCTTCTCCAACACCATAATTCGAAAGCATCTATTCTTCGACGCTCTGCCTTTCTTATGGTCCAGCTCTCACAGCCATACATAGCTACTGGGAAAACCATAGCTTTGACTATGCGAACCTTGGTTGGCAGGGTGATGTCTCTGCTTTTTATTAAATTGTCTAGGTTTACCATAGCTTTCCTCCCAAGAAGTAAACGTCTTTTAATTTCATGGCTGCAGTCACCGTCTGCGGTGATCTTGGGGCCCAGGAAGATAAAGTCTGTCACTGCTTCCATTTCTTCCCCTTCTATTTGCCAGGAAGTGATAGGAGTGGTGGCCATGATCTTAGTTTTTTTTAATGTTGAGCTTCAAGCCAATTTTGGCACTTTCCTCTTTCACCCTCACCAGCAGGTTCTTTAAGTCTTCCTCACTTTCTGCCATTAGAGTGGTGTTGTCGGCATATCTGAGGTTGTTGATATTTCTCCCAGCAATCTTGATTCCAGCTTGTGAATCATCCAGCCCAGCCTTCCTCATGATGTACTCTGCATATAAGTTAAATAAGCAGGGTGACAGTATACAGCCTTGTCGTACTCCTTTCCCAATTTGAAACCAGTCGGTTGTTCCATGTCCAGTTCTAACTGTTGCTTCCTGGCCCACATACAGGTTTCTCAGAAGACAGATCAGGTGGTCTGGTACTCCCATCTCTTCAAGAACTTGCCAGTTTGTTGTGATCCACACAATCAAAGGCTTTAGCATAGTCAATGAAGCAGAGATAGATAAGGAATAATCAACCTGTAATACTTTAGCTGCTAATTTGTAGCAACACAAAGAGCCAGTTATCACCTTCAAATGAAGAAATGTAGGGACTGAAAGTCCCGGCTGCCTCCATTAGCCAGTGGAGTGGAGAAAGGGAGAATTATTATTATTATTAATTAAATTTATACCCCACCTTTCTGCCCAAAGGCACCCAAGGCGGCTTACAACAATTAAAATACAATAAAATCATTATGTATAATAGTTAAAAACAATAGCTAAAACAATATTAAAACAATTAAAATTTAAAACAGCCAACCCCATGGATCATAAAATATATAAGGGTGTAAAAAGAGGATGCAAAAACCAGCCAGCCTGTTAACAACTAAAAGCCTGCTGAAATAAAAAGGTCTTCAGCCCCCGCTGAAATACCGCCAAAGAGGGAGCAGTTCTTAACTCTAAGGGGAGGGTATTCCAAAGTTGGGGGGCCACCGCTGAGAAGGCCCTATTCCTGGCCGCCATCCCTCTCACCTCTCCTGGTGGCGGCACAGTCAAAAGTGCCCCCCCCCCCAGATGACCTGAGTACGGGTAGGATTATATGGAAGGAGGCGGTTTCTTTCTGCCCACAGCCAAGGCAGGGAGTGATGCGTTTGTCCATGGTGGGCAGACAAGGGCCTGGAGCCATCTTTTCTCCTTTGCAAAAAGAAGGGCAACGGTTTCCTACTCTAGCAGCCAACAAAGGTAGTACCCGATTCACCAAGTAGTTTTTTACATTATCAGTGCAAGCTTATATTAATGTCCAGGGCAAGAGATTAAAAACAAGCATCGACAGGCATGATAAAGAATGTAGGTGACTATTCACACGTTAATTTTTGTTGTTGTCTTCCATTACTTCTCCCGATAATTAGACATTATCCACTTGCAAGCTTTGTACACAGCTTCTGACAAATTCTTGTCTCTGTAGCAGCTGGGTAAGCAGGCTGTTTAATGGAAAGGCTCTGAGTAATGAGTTGCTTGCATGCCAAATGTTATCCATCTAGCGAAAGATAACATTTTTTCCCCTCACATCAACTCATTGCAACTCACCCTTTTCAAAGATCCATTACATCCTCTGGAGACCCAAGGGGGAAAAATTTGTGCTTTTAGATCATATGGAGTTGTTTTTTTATAAAGTTGCTGAACAATAGAGCATGTGAATTTAATTGCAGCCCCGACACCATCTCGACTTGGGGATGCATACTGCTTTTCAACTGGACAACCTTTGCAATGGATTAGACCACAGGACTTCAGAGAACATGTGCTCATTAATTCAGCTTCAGTTTTATTATGTTTCTGGAGCCATTTGGAACCGCTAGGCCTACAGATTAAGCAAGGACCACAACGTTTATGGCCGAAAATGTTCATTCATTCAACCTGTTTCCCTTCCCAGACTGTTGACTAAAAGCATTTGGCTTTTGCTTTAAATTGGGGGGGGGGGAAGGTAAGCAATCAAACTGTATCCAAATTGTTTTATTCAAGCCAGTATCAAACACTGTACAGTCCGTTTTGCTTCTTTCAAAATAGAAGCCGACAAGGTATCGGATGAGACTAAAATATACAGCTCGTATCCAAAATATATACAAAAACTACTTTGATCCAAGTTGGCGAGGAACACTCACTCCAAATCTGTTTGGAATTTATGTTAATCAGAGACTATAAAATTGCTCAGGTCTGTGGCATCAGTTCATTGAAATATCTTCCGTTGCGCATGGCTGAATTCGTGTTTATTGAAACAGTCATCTGCATCTGGAGTGAGCTGAATGTTATCCTTGACTGGAGACAACGGTTCTGATTTTGTGCAAGAGGGCAGTCTTTCAGACTCTCTGCAAAGTTAAAGGAAAGGATTACTATCCAAAAGTACTAAGTGTGCATTGAGATCATATACTTTTCATATGCTTGTTGAAGACTGAAGCACCCCACAGCATGTTGCCTGAGAAGGGAGGAAGTTGAGGTTCCACCTAAGGTGTTCAACTGTGCTTTCTTTCCCAGTGGCATGTGGCAGTGCAGATGAATCAATGGGGAAAAAAAGCAACCTGCAGGTGATACCAGAGATAAAAGTATTGTCACCCATACCCAATGCAGACAAGCAACTGCAGGGTGCTTTGTTCAACAGGAGGTGGCAGTTGCCCAGTGGATAACAAGAGGACACACCAGTAATGCTATAGCCACACATGTGAGGTGTGTCTCTCTATATCCAAGGAAAAGAGGCTCATCATGTTTTGAACTTTGTCTATAGTCGCCCCAAATTCACTGACGTGAGAACCTAAAGGCTATCATGATACTGGTCTAAGATAAGTATAGAGAGGTACAGGATAGTTTTAATGATAATCTCATATCTACAACCACTTTGCTGTGCAAGTTAGAAAAAGTGAAAAGGGTGCTTTAATTGCCTTGAAAGGTTAATGATTTCTTATGAAACTTGGAAGATCAACTTTTTCCATTAGAACTTGACCAGGGCTTTACCATACATAAAACTGTAAAAAAAAAAGGGGGGGGGGTCTGACACTGAATCCCCCTTAGGGTGTCATCCAAAAGGCAGCCTTGGCTGATGCAAGGTGCCTAGCTGCTTGTGCTGGCTCTTTGATGTTGCAAGTGTGCCATGAGGAACACTGGACCAGGAGAGGGCATGCTGGGTTTGGCTAGCGTGGGGGCTTTTCTGGCGGGGGGGGGGAAGGGAGAAAAGGGAGGGTAGCCCCATGGCCCGGGGAGGAGCCAGGAGCCAGCAGTTATGCTGGATCCAAACTCCCATCCCCGGCTGTGCAACCCTGATCCAGGCCACTGAGGGTGGGTCAGACTTGTGCCTGTGTCTTGTGTCAGACTTGTGCCAGACAGGTGCAGGTTCGACCCCATCGGGCTGCCTGCGGCTTACTGTGGGTTAAAGGGATGAACATCCCCTTGCCCCATGGTGAGCTCCAGCCTTCACCTACCTTGGTTAGGATGAAACGCAGGCCAGCCGGCCAGCCTGCTCCTATTCAAGTTAGGATTGGGCTGCCCAGCACATTTTGCCTAAACTGTGAGCCGTCCAAACTTGTTTTTAATAAGACAAAACACAAGATTTATATATCACTTAACATGTTCACAAAACGGTTTACACCGCCAAAAGCAATGAAAAAAATGGCTCCCTGTTGTACAGGGGTTCACAATGTAAAAAGGAAAACTCTTCTGTGATGAGGGAAACAGGTAAACAAGCTGAAAGGAACTTTTCACTGTATTTTTTTTTTAAATCTCTCTCTTCAACTGGCTTAATATTTCTTATGGAGCATGTTTGTTTATGAGACTTACATCCCACCTTTCTCTCCAAATAAATAGAGCATTCACCAGGCGAGCTAAAGTGTCTGTTTCTTGGCAAATGTTATACTAGTGGCTAGGAATAAACAAAGGAAGTGGAATTTTTCCACAAGGACTTGGGATAGAGCAGTGGTTCTCAAACATTTTGGACTGGGATCCACTTTTTAGAATGGCACTTGTGTTGGTACCCCCTGGAAGTGATGTCATAGCCAAAAGTGACATCATCAAGCAGGAAGTGCCACAACTGTGACACAATCAAATGACACTCCTGGAATGCAAACTATAGCACTCAATTGCACTCAACCGACTGCTGCAATTGCACAACCATGAAACATCTCTGACAGAAAGTAAGACTAGGTCAAAATATTATGTAAAAGCACTGAACTACAAAACATTTTTTTAAAAAAACCCTCACTTGAAAATTCAAACTGCTAACACATAAAGGAATATAACAAGAGTAAGGTCTGCAGCTTCCAAGATGGCTACTCCCAGCTTTCCGCAACCCACCTGACATCAGGTCGCGACCCTGTGGGTCCTGACCCACAGTTTGAATAACACTGGAGTAGCATATGAAATCTGTGCAATGGTTGCAGTACATTCTTACTGGATCTCCTCCATTAGCTAAAAGAGAAGTAGCCCAGCTCTTATCAAGCCCAACAGGTTCAAGCCTCTGGGGACACGAGCATGCTGACTGACATAGCAGCATTTCAACAGGAGGACATTAAGCTAATGTGGGTGCACAGAAGTCATCTGCAATCTCATCACAACCATGTCCTCAGCCTTTGCAATATTTCAATAACTTCATTGAAATCTTGTAGGAGAAAGGAGTCCTCCTGGGATATGGGAACACCATTTACCTTTTGAACTGAAAGCTCTTCCATAGGTCATTAATTGTCACCTGCAGCCCAGACTTATTTTCAGCGTTATGATGATTTTCCTTCTTTGCACTTGCCATCTTTTTGCTTAAGCCACTGACTTTGGCAGGCATCAAGGACTTGCATTTTGTCACGACGTGGGATTTCAGTGAGCGAGTTTTATATAATCCAGGAACCTGAGGATATAGCAAGAAGCAACAACGACGTTTCATAGACGTGACAGTTACGTTTCATAGAAATTACGATTTTCCAGTATAAAGGCTACACTGCGTGTATGACAAAGGAACAATTAATTTCACTTCACACAAAAGGCAGGTTTTAGAAAAAAATCAGAAACCCATGATCAAGAGCCATCTATTTACGAGATGTCACCAGCCCTCTGCTCTTGAAGTGCCTCTTCAAGGGATACTCCCTTGCTCCCCTTTTTAGCTTGGAGCTGGGGAGGGGAGTCACGCTCAGAATCAAACTGGACTACAGCACAAACACAACTCCAGTGCTCCCCTCTAATTTGGAGCCGTTCGGGGAGTGGGGTGGGGTAAGAACCAAAACGATCATGGCAGTTGCTCTGCACCTCAGTGTTCCTGGAGGGCCTCAGCATAACTGTGGTGACAATTCTAGGCCTTCCCTAAATCCAACCTCAGGAGGAGGCTTGATGTTTTGCTTGTGGGCATCACAGGCGCTTTGAGCACCTCAGAAGTGCAGTAACAAAACAGGCCAAGATTACCTCCCAGCCCTGGAGGTGTGGAGCAGAGCACCTCTGAAGTCCTGTACGAAGTTGGGGGCAACCCCAGTGATAAGGTTGGGGTGAGGGTTGGGGTCTCTCATTTCACTCCAAACAATGTAGTGCAGTGGTTCCCGAACTGTGGGCCAGGACCCATCAGTAGGTCACGAGCCAATTTCAGGTGGGTCACAAACAACCTAGAGCATCCATATTGAAAATATGGGAAGATGGGATGCTGGAAAGAGGGAGGGCTGTGTGGTTGTTTTGCTTGTGTCAAGGTTGTAAATAGGCTTTTTTCTTTCTGATTCACTTTGCTATTGGAAAATGCTGCATTCTCAGGAAAGCAGCAGGCTCTGGTGTCACAATGACATCAGTTCCCCAACAGACTGTCATTCTAACAAGGGGATCCTAGTGTTAATGAGCTTGAGGACTACTGGTGTAGTGAATTTATGAGAAATGCGCAGCAAGAAAAAGAGTGGTCACACACACCACAAGCCCCATTCAGCTATGCTAAGGGTGATTGACCCTAGTCCTGAAATGAAAATTGGGTCATGCTGGCCAAGCTCTTCTGTCCAAACGGATTCCTGCACCTCCTCTGAAATTCAAGAATCCTTAGGAACCCCAACACTCTCATTTGGGCCGACTGTAGCAGAACATGATAAGCCTCCAGAGGGGTTGTGTTGCCTACAGATTGCCAAACCAGAGCCGAGCAGGCTTTCATATTTCAGCTAGCCAATGAAAAAGCAGTAATCTACATAACCACACCGACCGTTAAGGACCAGAGCACAAGATGAGATGTCCTAAAGAATGATGTTGTAAGAGCATACATGCACACACATAGACAATCATTAGGAAAATGAACCTATTCTAATGGAGCTAACAGTGTCAAGATGTAAGTCCTACTTAGCTTAATTAAATAGGACTTCTTCCCAGGTAAGCATGTATAGGATTGCAGCCCATGTCAATAGCCACAAGGTGTCAGTATTATGCTAGGGAACACAGGATTCCATTTGCATTTATGTTAACATTCTGTAAAGAAACTTCTGGTAGATGCAAGTCCTTGAAGCTATCCATCAGATTCTTCCACTGGCTCTTCCTTTAAGCATATAAATCCAAAGAACCAAAGAGGTCTCTCCCAGTCACGAGGACCTTTGCAGGGCCTTCCGCACACATGGAGCATCTTTCAAGATACACTGGTGGCGAAAAGACTCCATCTGTTCCACAGAACAACCTCATCAGTAGTTCTCAGCGTTAGCTTATAATTACCCAGGGAGGCCAAGGCTGACCTCATATTGCAAGAAGGAAAGGAAGCATTACCAACGCACCAGATCAACCGGAGAATCTTACTACATCAGTTCCTAGATGCCAGCATCATTCCTAGAGCACACAGCATACTACCCATTTTGCATACCGCAAGAATGCCCAGGCGGGAGGAAGAACGTGATAACATCCCATAGCTACATCTTAGCCTAACACAGGAAAACGAGGACCACCTCCTCTCATGCAGGCCTGCCAATCATTTAAGAACTTCTGAGAGGGCTCTTATGGGTGCTGCTGCCAGTGGAAAGCCTGTTTGTCAACTACATGGGGAAAAGGTCTTTCCTGTGGCAGCAGCTAGAGGTCAGCAGCATGTTTGGGGTTGGGTACCAACCAGGGGCACAGAAGGCTCTGAATGCCCCTGGGGTGGTACGGTGACGAAAGCCTTCACCGCAACCCCAGCAAGCCCCCATTGCTCCATTTCAGAGTATAACAGAGGAAAGGGCAGGTGGGCGGGAGGGTCCAGCTCCGTGTCGCTTTCTTCCGCCGTTGCCCCAGGTCCCTCTCCAGTGCCCTGGCAGGTGCTACACTGCACCCTATGGGCATGACACCTCTGGTGCCAGCTAAAAAGACTCTCCGGTGTCAATTCCATGGCCACTTACCATGCCTGCTGTGTATTTGTTTTCTGCTGGTTACACTCTTCAATGGTTTCTTCTGCCATTACTACAGTGGTTTTTATAATGGTTTTTATGCTTTATCCTAAGCTGCCTCCCCTCAAGGGACGAGCAGGTGCTCATTTTAACAAAGAAACGAAGTTACAGGAGTCTTGCGAGCATAAGTCTTGTGAGCAGGACGTCTAGCCGAGAGGGTAAAAGCCGCAGTCATGCCCGAAGATAAGATCCGAAGGTCACCAGTTCAAGAACACCAGAAGTTTCCGTGAGCGGCAGACCTCAAGAATGCGGCTAATAAGACCTGAGCTATGTCCGGCTGCCTGTGAGAGAGGAGTTGTGTTGGGCCAGCTGTTTCTTGGTGAGAGCAAGAAGTCGTTTATCAGCCAGCAGGAAGGCAATTGTGCGACTAAGAAAGAAAGGCTGGACTTGAAAGTGTCATCTGAATGTAGCAGTTCTTGTAAGATTAGAACTTATTTGTGATTGTAAAAACCCTTTGGGTTTAGAAATGCCTGCCTATGTAAACCGCCTTGAATGAAGTCAAAAGAGCAATCTAATGACCTGGAAAGGTGGTATATAAATATTATTATTATTATTATTATTATTATTATTATTATTATTATTTTAATAAATAAAATAATTCTTAAGAATAGGGGAACAAAGTAGTCATATAAAGAATAGCGCAAATGGTCCTTACTCCTAAACATTTATAATTCAGTTATTTCAACATACCTGCTCTCTGAAAACCAAAGAGAAACTGAAAATATAGTAAAAGGTAAAAGAACTTTATCATTACTACATGCTAGGTCAAAGAATGGAGAAATTTGACAATTCCAATCTGGTTTTGGTCTACAACCAGATTCCTTCAGTTAAAAAAACAAAAAATGAAAAAAAAATCTTATATCAAACCAAACACTGGCATTCATAAACTAAACCGAGAACTTCATTTTTGTCTAAAAACAAGAGGTATGCCCAACAATAGAAATGCAAAATATTTACAGCCCAGAATTGAGAATTATTCTAGTAAAAGAGTAATGCTGCTCATGGACCACCAAAGAGAGACATTTAAAAATGGCAGATGTTGGCTTAGGGCGCAATCCTAACCTGGCGCTAAGCCGGCACAGTTTGGCCAGCACAAAGGCCACCATAAAGCGTGTTTGGACCATTCTCGGAGTCAGGGAGGATGGCGCATGTCTGTGTGCAGGCCTCCCTGTCTCCAAGAGTGGTCCAAACATGCTTTATGGTAGCCCTTGTGCCAGCCAAATTTTGCTGCCCTAACTGTGCCGGCCTAACTCCAGGTTGGGATTGCACCCTTGGAGCGCAATCCTACACTATGCCGGCCTAGTAAGGTTGACATAACAGGGCTGTATCCTAAAGCTCATTAGGAGGCAGCAGCAGCAACATCCAGGACAAGGGGAGGCTTTCCCCTTGCACCCGCGTAAGCCCCGGTCGCCCCTATGGGCCTCCTCGGATCGGGGCCTGCTGTTTTGCAGGCACAGAGGAATGTGCACAGAAGTGACCCAAACTGGGGCCACCCTGGCTTGGGACGTGCTTTAGAATATGCCACTACAGCCGTCTTGTGTCACAACTTCTGTCTCCGCCCACTGCGACGCCCAGTTATGCCCCCGGAACACCTCTGGAATGCCCTCGTGGAGGCCCTGCACTGACCGAGCGACGCTTGACTGGTGCATGGCCGGCAGTTGCGCCCAAGCACTAACACTGCTGCTTGCGCCAGTCCAGCGCCACAGCACCGACGCGGATGCGCTTGATGGCACATTTGCGACAGCATTTGGCCGGCGCAAGAGCTTAGTGCCAGTGCAAGGGGTTTTTTGGATTGTGCTACCAATCTGATTCCTGATCAGAAAAGAAATGCTTAGATGCCACATATTAAACCAATACACTGGATTATAGCCGTAGGCAGACAGTCTTGCAGGCAGAATGAAGGTTTCACCATTAGAAGACAGTTTATGGTGCAGAGGCAGGTGTAGAAGTATTGGGATAAATAAGGAGTGCTCTGGACAGCCTTTTGAGTAAATGCTGACAATTTAACTGCTTAACGGAAACAAAGGGCAATGAGCTTACTCTGGCACCAATGGCGTCTTCGTTGGTCCCTGATGAATGTGGTGAAGGGTTTGGGCTGCTTTGCGACAGCTTGTCAGACTCTTCCTCCAACAAGCATCCCGATTTTTTCAAAGGTGATGATTGGTCATGCGATTCATTACTTGCTATGGGGCTTAATGTTTGGGGCCCAGACCTCTTACATTCCTGCGCTGTGGCTTTGCTGGGTGCTTGCCAGAGAAACTGCTTCAGCAGTGTGACGCCTTGAGGTGGGCTGGGCGTCCCCGGACTGTCGGCAAAGTTTCGAGACCAACTGAAACAGCTGGCTCCAAGCGGGGTTCCCAGAGATGGCGAGATGGTTCGCTCCATTCCTTCAGCCTCTGGTGAGCCAGCGCTGCTATTTTCACTTATTGCACTTTCAGCTTCCAGCGACTGACAGTCCACCTCATTGCCCTGGGATGGCTGGCAGTTTTCACCCTTTGATCTGTCATCAGGTGCGTCCGCGATTCTACAGAAGAACCTGAAGTGCATGGTAATAGGTGAGAAACAATAGGAGAACAGGGAAAAACACGTTTTCAATGACTACGTTAATGCAGGCACTTAATCTAAATCCTTGGACTGTGCCCTTCCCACCTCATGTGACACCAACTGCTTGGTGAGGAAGAGGAGGAAAAAATGCTTATAATCCAGAAATGTAGGGGGCGGAGCAAGGGTGCACAAACTCAAACCTAACTGGCTAAAGTCAAAGTAGTAAACTTCAAATTAGTGAATGGGTGTCAACAGCTAGGCCTACCTTCTCCTTACCATCCTTAGAACTAATGTTTTCACCCATGAGCATGTATACATACGAGAGTTTTAGGGCTCAATCCTGAGCCCCTCGGCGCGGGCTGTGTGAGTGGACCACCCATGCTTGTGTTGCAAAAGGTGCTGCAAGTCACCTCTTGTGCCAGCGGTAAGCCATTACTGCTGGTGTTGGGTGACAGTCTGGCCAACACCCACTCTGTGGCACCTGGGAGCAGCACCGCAAGCTGGTGAGGTTGCCAGCATTGCAGTCTTTGGGGACAGGATGGGAGGGCATTACTGGGAGGGGGAGGGGTGGAGCGGGGGATTCGGACTGGTGGCAACATTCACCGTCCATCTCCACCTCCGTGTAGGACCATGCTGCCCTACATGGAGGGCCTCGCCTCTATGCTGGCTAAATAACCTCCCACGCTGCCTGGCTGCAGCGGCTGGGCAGCTCAGGATTGGGCTGCCCGTCAATTCATGTATTGACTAAGATTTATTTACCTGGGCAAGAGTCCTATTTCTTCTAATCGTTTCTTGAACATGCCAATTCCAATTTTTGGGAAGGCAGCCTGTCTATTAATCCTGTCTTAAGTGATTTGAGTTCCTTCATCAACTTCTATCTGCTGTCGGAGACCATACTGCTACTATTTATAATACTGGGAAGCTGAAGAGTCAAAGTTCTTAAGAAGTTTGCCATTGAGTAAACATTAAACGGAACGCACCTGCTTCTTGTCCCAGGAACAAAGACTGCTCCGCTCTCTTCATTCTTCTTGTGCAGAGCAAGGGCAAATTTGTTCCTAAGCCTCGGTTGAGAGTTTGGGCTTTCTTTGTGATGATCCAGGTCCTTTGAAGAATGAATCACAGATTCTGCCCCGACAACCTCATGCTGCTCACTACCTTCCGTGTTTTCCACCTTGGGCTTTTTTGAGTTTGAAAGGGAATACTGGTTCAATAGATCTTCTTCCGATGGTCCTTCTACATACAAAAAAAAATAAAAAATCATATTTTCAAATAAAATTGACAGGTTGCTTCACCTTGGTTCACTGCCTCAGCAAATCCTGTTCAAGGAGAGACTCTGTGTCCCCATACGGGCAAGGGCCTGTGGAGATAGCGAAGGGCCCGGGCTACCTGTCGCTGCAGGAGCAGGGATGGACTCCCCCCCCCCCAGGACTGGACCCTCCCACGTGCAGTGGGCAAGAGTTTCCACCCAAGCCTGGGATGGCATCCGGAGGTTTCTTCCTGCCCTTTGCCCAGCCTTCCACTCTCCCTGGCCTGGCCCATCTGTTCCTTCTCCTGCCTCGTTGGCTGGGCCTCATCCACCTTTGCCGCTGCTTGTGTGATCTTCCCACTTATTCCAGCTACTCCGGACTTGCTTCATTTGAGCTCTGCCCCCATTGGCATTTTCCTCTCTCTCTGGCTCCCCTCTGCTTCTCCTCTCCCCACCTCGTTTCTCTCACTGCTCTCTCACTCCCCCCGCTTTTGCTCTGTCTCGCTCTCTCTCATCACCCCATCTGCTTCCCTTGCACCCTTTTTAATAGGCAGGGTCCCTCCAGCTCAGCCCATTGCCAGCCACATACTGGCAGATGTGGCTTCCTCGCCTCTCCCAGGCCCACTGACACTCTCCGCCCAACTGGCAACCAGCAGTGACAACACGGCCAAGAGTGACAGCATTCAGGCAGCCACTGCCCAGTCCCTGCTCTGCTAGCATAGCAGGTGCAGGCTTAGAAGCCCTCGCAGTGTACCTTGTGGCATAATTCTAGGACAGTCTGCTCAGATTGAAGGTGCAATGGCATCAAAGAGATTTCAGGAGAGCCTTGGGACAATGATCCAAACCAAGCAAAGGCTCATTACATGAGCAGTTCTCCAGTCATGAAAAAGACCTGTGCCCCATTTGGGAGAATTCCCTCCTTCCCCTGAAGCTCCCCATGCCCCATCTTACCCCATATCCCCAGACTGTGGGAGTGACTGTTTGGGTGATGCCAAGGGGTGCTGTAGGGAGGAGAAAGCAGGGAAGTTTGCATAAGCTGTTGTCTAGCCATGAGTCTTAGGCTGTATTTTTAACTGTTTGTTTTCTGGGGAAATGTTCCCAAAGAAACCGTCACAAAATAAATTTGTGACGCTGTACTCCAATGTCTTTAAATCTTATAATCATACGGTCACAGAAAAACTGAAAAAAATTACATGGAATGAAAATATTATGGAAAAATACACAAATTATCTTTGGTGTGGTTGAATCCACCGTGCTACTGATTCTTTTAAAAAACAGAGTCCTGTGACACCGTCAAAGCCTAACAAATTTCAGTCAGCCCTCTTTTTATGCGAATTTGCTTGTTTGCAAGGGGCAGAATGGCTACATTCCTCATTATCTGTGCCTCTGTCCTGGTTATCCACAATGCAGAGACCTTCTGAAGGCTGCAGGGACCTTCAGAGTAACACTGGCGACCAGCATGCACTCCTTTAAAATGGCTGGCAGAAGCATCCGCCGGCCATGTTTAAAGGGTCCATGCTGGCCGCAGGTGCCATTCTGAAGATCCCTGCAGCCTCTGGAAGGTCTCATTGAGAGATCTTTTGGCACTTCCTGCTGCGGTCTGCTGGTTTCCTGAGGGGGTCTGCTGGATTCTTCTGATGGCAGAGAAGGTACCCCTTGCATCTAACCCCATTGATCCCATAGGATCAGTGGTTTGTTATCTGCCAATCTGAGGATTTCTAGGAACCTAACCCTAGCGGATCATGAGGACTGACTGTATGCGTGGCACACATTTTCAGACACAAGCTCACCTCATCAGATGCTAGTTCTTTCAAAGCATTAGCAGAAAGGAATACACCAGGAAAACATGCTGTGTAAGCTTTGTAGTTTACACTACACTGTCAACACAAGTTTAAACTAGAAGCATTTCCCTTGCCCTTGTTTTCAGAGATTAGTACATACCGTCTCTTGCCCTCTTTGCCACTGGCGTTCTCCTTAGACGTTTCAGTCCTTTCATGTTAACTACCCTCTCTATGCCTCTGGTTGTGGGCTTCTCTAAGGACACCTCAGCATGTGAGGCACTCTGAACTGTGAAGTCAGGCTTGTAGTCTCTGCTCCAAATGCTCTTTAAATAAGACGGCCTCTCACCAAGACAGTTCTCATTCCAGC
Organism: Lerista edwardsae; assembly: GCA_029204185.1. Taxonomy (NCBI): domain Eukaryota; kingdom Metazoa; phylum Chordata; class Lepidosauria; order Squamata; family Scincidae; genus Lerista; species Lerista edwardsae. Next base: position 14,654,471 of record JAJKFI010000018.1, on the reverse strand, counting down.
CGCGACTTCTTGGCCGTGTGCTCTACAGCAAAAGAACACAGAAAACAGCAAATATTGGAAGAATTACTCAAAGACGTTGTCCCCTTGAGCGACAAGCCAGCAAAATCAGGATAGTGGCCTTAACCATGTTCAAACTTTTCCCAGTTCTTTGTTATTACATATACCAATTGACTTTCACTGCTTATCTTAAGTACCTCTGCAGCTCATTTTATTTTTATTTGCAACTGGGGAAAAAAAATCATTAGCAGGTGCTGCAGATTCATCACTTTGCTTCGCCATTATAAAAGGGGAGTCAGATTAAGCTCTTAAGTGATACGTAAATTTTGTCTTAAAAAGGAAGCTCCTATGGGTGGCCTGTAACCCACCATGTAACCTATGGAATAAGAAAAAAAAAAAGGAACAGTAATATTCTGGACGTCACCACAATGCATTACAACCATGCAATTGTAATAATATTTTATTTTACTAGCATTGATAATATTTGCTAGAAGCTAGTGTAAAAAAAATGTTTTACACTATCAGCAGGGAAAAAAAATAATCAGCCAGATTCACAGCCCAATCCTAAGCTGCACTGGCGCAGGAAGGCCAGAGGGCCTGCGTTGCATCCAGCACAGCTTGGGAGGCACCAGGAGCCTCCCTGGCGCAAGGGCACATTTGAACCCTTGCACCAGGGGAGGCTCCAGCAATCCCTATGGGTTCCTCGGATCTGTGCCCCCAAGGATGTGCATGTCCAAGGAAGCTGTGCGGCCTGGAGAGGAGGCCTGGGATGTGGCCAAGTGGCCCCCACACACCCCAACCCAGAACCTCCCCTGCATCAGCCAAGTTTGACTGGTGCAGAGGCAGCTTGGCGCCTGCACTCCCAAACTGATACTATTGCGCCCTCAATTTCATATAGGTCTGGAAATGCAAACAACAACAACGACAAGAATTTTTTTTTAAAAAAGCACAATATCGGCTTTGAACTGAGGTACATTTATACAAAAGGACAGTTTGGGAAAGAGCAAATTTCCTCTCTTTCAACTAAGGCCTTATTTAAAGGCCTCTAATAGTTATTTTACAAGTTAAGAAGATTAATGTTCAATAGTATTTCCAACATGTTCGTAATATTCCCATCTCCCCACAATCCTTAATGCTCCATGGAAAGAGCAACATATATGCTTCTATTATGTTCTTTAGAGTATCCTAATAAACACAATACAATACACCTCTGGTTCTCAAACCTTTCAGCGCTGGGGCTCACCTGAAAGAAGTTCCCCTTGATCAGCCACTCTAGCCTCTGTGGCTATAATGGTGATTGGGAAGCAGGGCTCCCCCCAAGTAGCAAGTTGTTTAATCCTTGATGCACATAGCCTGTCTGCCCTGTCAGTTTCACGAACCACCCAAAAACTGGGTCATTTGCGGGCCATGGACCTACAGTTTGGGAACTATTGCAATATACTACTGTGATCAAGTACATCAAATTTGAAAATTCTTCAAATAAAATAAAAAAATCAGCAGCTCTTTTTTCAACTGGGAGATTCTGATGGGGGTTCCGGGGTGGTGGTCAAACCTCTCCCTGAAAGTGGCTGCCTTGTACACTGCTGGCCTTTTTATTCTCATCCCTGTTACTTGGAGAAAAACAAAAGACAGGAGGAAGAACTGCTGATTTGCCAAGTAGTTGCCAAAATAATTAACGCCTCCAACCTTCTTCCATCATGGAGCTCAAGATAGAGTATGTGGACTCCTAGATAGTCATCCACTGAGTGATCAGACCAGGTCTATTTTACTCCAGCACGGTTACTATGGCTTCAGTAACACGAGACTCCATAACACTATGTACCACAGCTTTTGCGTGATGCTTATAGCACCCTTTTGGGGTCAGATTTGGCCCAGGAGTCACTGTTGTTCCCTAAAGTTACATGGATCTGCAATAATGTTCCAGGAAATGCTCAAGGACTTGCGTAAAAAAAAGTAAAAGCAACAGCTTCCTTTTCAATCTAGCAAAGCTTCTTCCAATCCCTTTATCCTTGGCTTCCTTAGGCAGACTTCAGCGACAAGAAAGAGTTAAATGATCAATATTTGATTCTTAGGAACCCAAATGCTGACATTCAATGTTCAACCTCCAAAACTGGACCAAGTGTGTTTGTGCCCGATGGTTCTCCCAGAAGTCAGGGCAAGGTACCACTTCATGTTCCCCCTTCAATCTTGAAATCAATTCAGCTTGGACATTTTAAAAGTAAGGCATTACCTGCGATGCATCAGGGTTGTAGTCGTCAATCTGCTCCATTGTATTGATGTCTTTGTTTCCAAGTGCAATTTGGAAAGCATTGCCATCGCCCAGGTGTCTGAGTTACATCAAGTTCAGGGGAAAAAGCGGTTCTTCCAGTGGGTGGAAAGAATGTCATTACTGCCTAACAATCCCCGCCTCCCTAATAATCAATCCAAAACCCCATGCAACCATGTGAAATGTGAAAAAGAAACAAAAAGCAAAGCCTCCACGGTTTGTTCTAAAAATACGAATGTCTCCGAACAAGTTCAAGCAGATGGCAAGGCTCCATTATAGCCAAGACATTCATTTTCAGGTACGCTGGAGTTTAGGCATTTTTGTCTGGCTGAAAAAATTGAACGTGGTCTGAATGTTTGCACGCAAGCAAGGAATCAGAGGGGAGACTGGCCATACTGATCACTTCTGCTGTGATTAAAACATCACAAGAACCCTACCCTGCAAACAGTAGCTCTCGCTTTATACAAGTGCTACCAAGGAAAAAGAACAGGAGTGTCTGTATTACACTTCTGCAGCTTTTAAAAACTGACTTTCAAAATGTGCCTTTCTATTCACCTGGTACAGAAATAGAAGGAACAACTCTGTGACGCCACGGTGCTTATTACATGCCATTGATTTCAATGAGATCATGTGCTTAGCTCTCCTTCTGAAGTCAATGGTACTTATACCCTTACCTAGATATCTAGGACTGCAGCTTTAGAAGTGAACATCTTTGTTTGGATTCCCAGAAAACCATGAAAAGGAACTATAAAACACACAATTGATTTTTTAGTAATGAAAGGATACTTCCCTGCATAGAGGAGAGTTTCTGGATCAACACCATCCTCGTAAGCATTCAAAGGAACAAGTTTCCTTCTGACTGGGTCAAAGACCAACTGATAGAGGAAGGTATTATTAGCACGTATAAATCCTTGTATGTAGTCTTCTGGAACGGATAGATTCATCTTCAAGTACTGCCCCATTTTTCCAATGATCTGGCACAGAAATGACCAGGTTATTTATTTATTTATTTAGAACATTTATACCCCACCTTTCCAAAAGCTCAAGGCGGCTTACAATACTAGATAGATACAATCCAAAATAAAATTCAAAGAATTAAACATTTAAAATCTAACACACAATTGAAAAAGCCAGTGCCACAAAAGATAACAATTCTTAAAACCCATACGTGGTGGTAGGTAAAAAGGCAATAACAAGCTAAAAATAATGAGGCAGCAAACAATAAAAGCAACAGGACAGATAAAAATAGCCTGAGAGCGCAATCCTAACCTGGAGTTAGGCCGGCACAGTTAGGCCAGCAAAGTTTAGCTGGCACAAGGGCCACTGTAAAGTGCATTTGGACCACTATCTGAGTCAAGAAGGATGGTGCACATCTGTGTGCTGGCCTCTCTGACTCCGAAAGTGGTCCAAACATACTTCACAGTGTCCCTTGTGCCAGCCAAACCTTGCAGGCCTAACTGTCCCAGCCTAACTCCAGGTTAGAATTGTGCCCTGAAAAAGCCCACCCTTACCCACCCCAAAACCTACTGTAAATAAAAATGTTTTACACAGCACTGGAAACTCTCTACAGAAGGGGCAGATTTTAGATTTTCTGACACAGGCTTCTATAAAAGTGGTGCCACAGCTAAGGCCCTGTTCCTTGCCGCTGTACCCTTAACTTCTCCTGGGAGTGGAACTCTCAGCAGGGCCCTCTCCAATGACCAAAGAGAATGGACAGGATTATATGGAAATCGGCGGTCCCTCAGATACCGTTCCAGGCCATATAGGGCTTTAAAGGCAACTACCAGCACCTTGAATTGGGCCCAGAAATGACTAGGCAGCTAGAAGAAACCCCAGAGCACTGGTTCAACTGAGTCAAGCCCCCTGACTACACAGGCCTCCGCATTGTGCAGTTTTTGTAGTGGTGATCATGTGGGCCTGATCCTAGCCCCCATTTCTGCCAACTCTCTGCCCTTTTTCTCTCTTTGGATTTGCACTAGCGAAATCGCAAATGAAGGTCCAAAGAGAACTGCTGCAGGTCAGGAGGCTTACAAAGGGGTAAAGGGATTTAAATCCACTTTCCCTGCTCGAGTCCCAATCTTACCCCCCCCCCACTGTTTACAGCACACCTGTTGCACCAGTGGGGGTGGGGAGGACTGGACTCTAAAATGAGTGTTTATGTATATTCCCGAAAATTTAAATAGAACCCCAAATTTTATTTTTATTGAGTTACACACATTGGGCAGATGGGAAAAGTTTTAAGGTAATACTTTAGAGAAGAAAAACACTTTATAAGTTCCATGTGCCTTTTGGCAACAAGAATCATACGCCTACAAATTTGGACCCCAAATTGCACTAGTCCAATGGCTCTCAAATGTTTCAGCACAGGGAACCACGTTTTACAATGACAGTCTGTCCAGACCCACCAGAAGTGATGCCATGGCCAGAAGTGCTGCGATGCCACAGCTGGCTGCTTCTCTGATAATGCAGCAATAAATTGGGTAGTTTCTCAGGCATTTTCCAACAGCAAAGTGAATCAGAAAGGAAAAGAGCCTATTTACAGCCTTGACACATGCAAAACAACAACACAGCTCTCCCCCTTTCCAGTGTCTCATCTTCCCATATTTTCAACGACACCTGCCCTAGGTGCTATGTGACCCACCTGAAATTGGCTCATGACTCACCTAGTGGGTCCTGACTCGCAGTTTGAGAAACACTGCACAATTCTACCTCTAATTTTTGCTCTTTTCAAATATCAGAAAGTTTTAATTTTTAAAAAGTGGGTGAAAATGACTTAATTCCTAAATTAATTTTGACTACACCCATTAAAAGAGAGATTCTTTTCTTTTAAGTCCTGAAGGAAATAAATGCAGAAACCCATTAAAAAAAACCCTATTTATGCTGCAGTTTTTGGACAGAATCTGCATATTACACATATTTAGCCAGCGTTTACTAATAAGAATTTTAACAGTAACAATTGAACAATTAAACTAATTGATAACAATTAGTAACAATGATGCTTATAGATCACAAAAGCTGAGCTTTGAATAATCTCTCATAAGACAAAAAGTTTATTTCCATCTCTTCCAACAAGATTTAAGCAGAATGTAAATTATCTGGAAATGCAACCACAGACATGCTCTAAATTCGTTTCAAAAACAGCTGTAACCATGTACCAAGTTCATTTGGAAGAACCCCACTGTGTTCGCTGGTAAATAAGGCACAATCCTAACCAACTTTCCATGACTGGGGTAAGGGAAGAGACATTCCCTTACCTTTGAGGAGGTGTCCATGGCTACTACTCCACAGCAGAATGGAGAACATACCCCACTGGCACAGATATGTCATTGCTGGAAAGTTAGTTAGGATTGTGCCTTTAAGGAATTAAAAAGTTCATGAAGTACACGTGCTTTATTGCTTCACTCTTTGACTAAAACTATGTGATCTGCAAAAATATTTATTCTGATAGCTGTTTAGTCATTGAAACAGCTAAAGTAATACTTCCCCTGCTAAGCAATGTTTCTACGGATTGATTTTAGCCTGTGGAGATTGGAAAACAAGACTATTGGATTTTGTCTGAAAACAAATAATTGATTCTTTGTTTGAAAACAAGATAAGGCGATTATTTACAAGATCCAATGGAACGTTGCATTACCTTTGTAATATCAGGGTTGTTGGCTATTTTTAATAGTCTGCATGCTTTGCCTAAGCCAATCCCATGAATGGATGGAAGGTAGTCACAGCCGGACAGAATACACATGTAACGGAACTTCTCTTCTGTAAACACATCGCCAAGCTGTTTGCACATTCCTAGCCGAGCCTGGTCAATCTCCAAGCCATTTCCAAACTTGTCAATTTTTAGAAACACCTTGAAAGAGAAGCAAGATGACAGATGAGTCCACATTTTACATTCAGACATGAGGAGGAGAGACTTTACTCTGGTTAGGAGATTATCAACACTAGGCTTCCATGCACTGGGGGGCCAGATAGGATGAGGGAGCCGGGCAGTGGTTCTCAAACATTTTAGCACCGGGACCCACTTTGTAAAATGGCACTCATGTTGGGACTATTGGAAGTGATGTCATTAACCTGGAAGTGAGATCATAGCCGGAAGTGACATCATCAAGCAGGAAATGTGTCATTGTGACATAATCAGATGACATGCCTGGAATGCAAACTGGTATTGTTGGACTGCAGCAATTATACAACCATGAAACAACTCTGACAGAAAGCAAGATTAGGACAAAATATGATGCAAAAGCTCTGAACTAAAAACAATAAAAAAAAAACCCTTACTTGAAAATTCAGACTGTTAACACGGACAAAAGGAATATAGCCAGCATAAGGTCTTCAGCTTCCAAGACGGCTGCTCTCAGCTCTCTGCGACCAACCTGACATCAGGTCCTGACCCACAGTTTGAGAAACACTGCCATATAGATATGAACCTTGACATTGCTCTCATTAGAAGTTAAGGATTGGCTCCGTCCTACCTTTTTACACCCAAATGCAAGAAGATCAGAATCCTCAGTAATTACAGCTTGGACAATGCCAGACTTGTTAAGGTAGGCTAGCTGAGCATCAGCTTCATATGGAGCAACAATGCAGTCTATTCCTTGCGCTCGAGCCACCTGTATAGAAACAAAACATACCACCCAAGACTGAATACACAATAGAAGTTCACATCAAATCAACATATGAGACATTGACCACAGGCTAGTCTTATAGAAAGTGGATCTTTAGGCGCACAGTTCTGCGATTCAAGATCAGGAACTGAAATGACGAGGGAGGGGTCTTCTGCATGCAGACCATGTACTATGTCTCCTTCCTAAGGCACCACTTAGTTCCTTATAATAGTCTTGCACTTTTATAATTATCTCGGATTTCACTCTTTTATGCTCAGCTAAACTGGAGCCTCTACAGCAGTGGTCAGGGAACAGGGGTAAATTACCCCAAATGGGGTAAAAATGAAATTCCTGGGGGTAATGGACAGATAGGAGTATGCCCCGCCCCCTTTTCCCTCATCCTTCCTTCATGACCAACGTTCTCTCTTCTGACCAATGGGAAGTTCCTCTCATGCTTGATGGATTTCCCTTGCTTCCAATAGGAGATTAGAAGCGGCAAGGTACTTGGCCCCCAATAGGCAGCGTTCCCCTCCCTTCCCAGGCAGCGAAGAAGGCAGTGGTTATCGATCCCGCTGCTGGTAGAGGGAGAAGGAAGCAACAGCAGAGAAAATGGCGGCCGTGGCTGCAAGTGCGGCAGTGCCAGGTGATGGGGGAGCCGGCGAGGCCAAGCCTATTCCTGGCAGCGAGGCCGGCACAGACCCGTTCCTGGCTGGCACTCAGGCAGCTGTGGAGTCGGTGGTGCTCAACGCCAGGGAAGAGCCCAAACCAGCTCCGGGTGGGGAGGCCGAGGAGCTGCTGCTGTCGCCGCCACCCAGGAGCCCGGCAGGGACGCGAGACGTGCAGGCGTGGGGGAGGCTCTGGTGAGCGGCTGAGGTGTGTGTGTACATGTGCCCGCAGGCGCGCACGTGTGTGTGTGTGTGTGTGTGTGTGTGTGTGTGTGTGTGTGTGTGTGTTGAGAGGACTTCTGTGGACATGCCTCTGCTTGTGAGCAGCTAGGGCTCTCCTTGGGTTTGCCTTGTCTTGCTGTCCCAAGGAGTGGGGCGGGTGGGTGAGCGAGCGGGGGGAGGGCTGGGGTGCCTGCGCAGGGAGTCAGGGACACAAAGAGGGGCGGGAGGCACACAAGGCAAGGTGAACAGCAGAAAACGAAAACAAAATCAGAACTGCTGTTGCTGGCCTGTGTGTGTGTGTGTGAGCGAGAGAGCGCCAGCCAGCCCGCCCCAATCTGAATTCATTATAGAGAAAAATCTTGTCCAAGCACCTAAACCTGTTGCTTGGGTAAAAAGGTAAGCTAGTTGTAACCCAGAAGGGTTGAATTCTATTCTCTCAAGGTCTGCAGGTGTACTCAAACTCTTTACAACTTCATATTTACATAGCATTAATTAAGCTCATTAATTACTCAAATAAAAAGCAATGGGTTCCAATATGTAATTTTTTTTCTTTTGTTCTGGCGGGGGGGGGGTTAACGTCAAGGGGGTAACGTCGGCGTATCTAAATATATTTTGGGGTAAAAGGTAAAAAAGTTCCCTGACCCCTGCTCTACAGCAACGGTCACTAAACTCGCAACCACAGCATTACAGAAAACTCTTCCCTGGATCCTAACCACTGTTGGCCCTACATTGGCCACTCGGATTTGCCCAGATCCAAGTACACCAGGCTGGGGCCTGGTGTAAGGGGACAAACTTACCCTTACTCCAAGTTGTGCCACAGCCACCTCCTAAGTGGGGCTGGGAATGGTACAGGCCATTGTGGCCTGCCTATTCCAGCTTTGGTTAAGATTGGGCTGTAAGTTACGAGCCTCACTCTAAGGTCATGTAAACTTCAGTTATAGGAAAGACAAATATTGTACCAATTACAATACTCCCCAATACTCCCCCAGTAAATTAATTACTCCCCCACATTTGAAAGGGGAAGAACTTAGTAGCAGACACCAAAGGTAGTACTTACTTTAATAACTTCATGGGCCATTGCGTGTGTAATGTTAATGCTACGGGCAAAACATTCTCTGGCTTCTGACAATTTTCCTTCACGGAGCAGCTGCTTCCCCTTCAGAAGATTGGTCTGCCGTTTCCTTCAGGGTAACAAAAGAAATCCATCTTTTCAGCAGTCTTCTCAGAATTAAAACTGCCTCCCACCCCACTGTTTCTATCCTCACAACAATCTTAGACGACAGCAGTTCACAAACTCGCTGGGAGTCCAGGAATGGCTGTAAATACTTGCGGGGGCGGGGGGTGCAGGGAATGGCAGTGATGTGGTCACTATGATCGTATCACTTCTGGCCACATAATGGGGCTGGGGTGACTTGCCACTGCCTGCCCCAGCATTTGGGAGGGTTGGGGAGCCCTGCAAACCCTTCTGTACGGCTCCCAGTGCGTTTGAAATGTTTGAAAAAACTATCACAACCCACTTCCATGTTGCAATTGCGAGACCAGAAGTGGGTCGTGATCATTTTCTTCCAACATTTCTAATGCATGGGGAGCCCTGCAGAGGCTCAGGGCTCCCCAACCCTCCCGGATGCCGGGGCAAGCAGTGGTAAGTCCCCCCCGCCCCGCCCCATTATGGGGCCAGAAGCAACATGATCGCTTCATAGCAATCACATCGCTGCAATTCCCCTGCCCCTTAAGGGGAAAGTAGCAGGGCTGTTCTGGCTGGGGTGTTGTGATGTCCCAGTAGGAAACCACTGTTATATGGTAAGTTTTGTGAACAAGTCACTGAATCAAGGTCAGTCAAGGAGCTTAAAGGATGACTAGGTGTTGCCTGACACATTTACATGCAGGTCGGTCCTCTTTATCCACGAACTTGGGATCCGTGGATCCCCAACCCGCATTGGGAGGGCTGGCCTGTCTCCTTCAGATGCAACTGAAGCTGCTCTCCAGTCATGTCCGAAGGTGTTCCGAGACCTAAGATGTGGGAAGGCCAGGCATGCAGAACACTTAAAGGAAGGCTTTAATGGTATAAACAGCACCTGGAGTCACTTGTGCCAGCCCAGGAGTGTTGCAAATGCATCCAAAGCACGTTTGCAACACTCTCGGAGTCAGGGAGGCCGGCGCATGTCAGAAAATTGCAGAAAAACCTTAGCGGTTTTTCTTAGACATTCTGAGACACAGGCAGTCTCCCACCCAATGTGTACAATATTGAGATGTTTTTGAAACAGTCAAGCTAAAACACAGCTCACAGTATACCTTTACAGAATCAGATTTCGCATTCTGAAAATGGAAGATTGGACTGGGGTCCGGAGCTAAGCACCCTAGATTTTAACACTGCAATGTCGGTAACTGTTCCATTTTCTGAAGTCAGCTCTCATTAAGCAGATCAAGATGTCTTTTACAGGTTTTATCCAGGAAGAAGACATAGATATTCTGCACAATTTAAAGCACTCTTATATCCCAATCCACCACTGCCTCTGTAGAGCGAATGGGTACAGCACATTACTTATAAACATTAAGAGCTACTCAAAAAGCTTTATAAGGTGTGTTTTTTAAGTATCTGATCCTGTACTGTAATGTGCATTTCTAGAGTTCTCCCATGCCCAGCAACTTACAAAACGTAAAGAGTGACTTACTCTCTTCGTGTCTTTTCCACTTCCTTTTTGGAAGGCAGGGTACATCCATCAAATACCAGAATCGGTTTGACCCCAAATGACAGAAGCATATCAACCAGTTTCATGCAGTAAGCTACGTATCTGTAAATAGGAGCAGAGCAATCACCGCCAAGCACAGTGTCTTTCCTAACGCCAAAATACAAAACCCCTAGAGCAGCGGCTCTCAAACCTTTCGGTCTCCAAACCTTCGCAGTTCTAAATGGAGTCTCAGGGAGCCCTGCTGGCACATGCACAGAGTTTTGGGGAGCCCCTGAAAGGGTCTCGGGGGGAGCACACTGAGAAATACTGACCCAAAGGAAACCCAGTGAAATTAAGGCAAGTTTCCCCCAACTTTGCTACAATGCCAGAACTTCACCCCAGTATCCTAATCTTGTGGACTAGCTAAAGTTGCAATGACAGTGCTGCCTCCGAAGCACAATTCAACAAACTATGCTATCCAAACAGACAGGATTTTGAAGGCTTCTGACAAGGTAAACATGCTGCCAACCATTTTTAAAGCAATATCAGCAATGTAACCCCACACTGTGCACATCCATTTTCCCTGTCTCTCTTGCTGGCATTTACCCAGATCACAAAATAGCACGCAAAAATCATTTTTTCCCTTTAAATACACATGCACTGCAATTCATAATCTAATTACCCCCAAAGAGCCCACAAAGCAAATTCACCTGCTCTGTGCCTTACACAAAAAGAAGTCCCTTAAATTGACCAATTATCAATTTTGCCCGTCGAATTGCTTTGAACCTACTGATCGGTGGGTTCTCCTTTGGCCAGCTTTTCAGAACACGCATAGGCTCCTTTGTGCAGCCAGCAGTAAGTATCCACAGCAACAACTTGTCCTTTGTACTTCTTGACGTGGGCAGGTTCAGCAGCATCTCTGATAAACTGGAGCAACCCCTGGATTCCCATGGTTCTACTTTAATCGGAATCCAGGCACTAGGAAAGGAAACACAAGGCAATATTGAAACAAAGCAGTTACTAAAATTAAATCTTTCTCTAGGCAAGATGTCAAGCAGAAGAGAAAAAAATACCTTGTGGGTACAAAAGAGAACTATAGATCTGGGGCACGCACAGTTTGAAAAACCCATATTCTACAAGGAAATGCAGAATTACCCATCTGAAGGCAGCAGCTGATCTAACAAAGTTGGGGCACAGCCAAAAGTTAATAATCCCCAGATTTAGCTAAGTACACATCATAGTCAATCATATGAAACAATCACATATTCCTTCTCCTCTTCACAGACACCATTTCCTTCCTCTTCTATTGTTGTCTCCCTGTGTGTCTTTTAGATTGTAAGCCCCTTGGGACAGTTTCTTTTTAATTGTAAAGCTTCAGGCACACTGATGATGCTTCATAAATATTATTATTATTAGGATGATGATGAGAAATGCTTTCTATGTGGGGAAATCGTGACGTTGGGAACTTTAGATCTACTATTATGGCTTCATGTTGGTGAAGGAGAAGAAAACCTGTTCTTCAAGTCATCTCTTTGTATCTCTGCCTTCATCCTATCTTCATGAGCTGTCAAATCCCACCTGACCCAAATTGGTAGAACATTACATTGCCAATACAGCACCATCCCTGGGAAACTGTTAGTTGCTGTTATTTACTTATTTTAAAATAGTTACTGAATTACTTCCCTTTCCAAGTCGGTATCAGAACACTTTCTCCTAGTACCGCCTGTATCCAAGAGTTGGCTGAAAATGTGGAAATTCAGACACTAACCTTCTTAAACCTAAGAAAATTATCCCTGACATTTAGCTCAGTAAGGGCAGACTAACAAGCCCTTCATGCATTTTCACAGCAGAGTTGCAAGAGGCATATAAGAAAAGTCCCACTGCATCCAACGGGGCTTAATCCCAGGAAAGTGTGCATAAAATTGTGTGCAATCTGCAGATCAGGGTTGTTGTGTTAGGCTGCTGCACTAAATCATGCTTTCCTGGAAGAAAGTGCCAGTACATGCAAGAGGACTTATTTCAGAGGACAGGTGCTTCGAACCAGGCTGCAAATAGTGGAGGCGTGCCCTGGTATCTGCTGGGGTTCCATTCCGGACCCCACCGTGGGTACTTGAAACTATGGATTCTGGAAACACCTTTTTAAAAATAGGGGAACATCAGCGGGTTTACTGCAACAAGTTAAAAAAAGAGATTTGTTTAACATTCCCCTAACACCTAACTAGGTGGCCCTGTACCCATGGATAACTGAAGTCATGGATAGCGAAACGGTGGATACTGGGACACGCCTGTATATGCACTGTATATGCACAGTGGTATTCAAACTTTTTAGCCAAAAGTGATGTTAATAACCTGGAAGTGATGTTGTGGCAGGGAGTGACATCATCAAGCAGGAAGTACCATCATTGTGACATAATAAAATGACATTCCTGAAATGCAAATTGGCATTCTTGGACTGTGGAAGTTGTACAACCATGAAACATCCCTGACAGAAAGCAAGATGAGGACAAAATATTATGTAAAAGCACTGAACTAAAAACAAAATTAAAAAAAAAAACTCACCTGAAAATTCAAACTCACAAAAGGAATATAACAAGAGTAAGGTCTGCAATTTCCAAGATGGTTGCTCCCAGCTTTCCGCGACCCACCTAATATCAGGTTGCAACCCGCCAAATGGGTCCCGACCCACAGTTTGAATAACACTGCACCAAGTGGTTCGTAATAGGAACGCCACATTGCTTATGCAACCTAAGCGATTGGGGGTGGGATTGCACCGGGCACGCACACGCTCCCATCCACGTTGCCTGGGGCTCGTCAGTCACGGACAGTCGCTTCGACTCCCCTCCATCGATCCGTTAACAAGACCCTCCCCCCGACCAAGAAAGCGCACGGGTGGCGTCCCCTACACTGGAAACGGAAATCAAATCTTTCAACCAACCCAAAACTCCGGGGAGGACAAAGCGCCAGCGAGGGAAGTTCGGTGCGGGCTCCTCTGCGACCTCCCCACGCCGATCAGCTCCCGAACCCGACTCCAGCACCTTCGGGGCAGGGGAAAGAGGGGAGGGCGTTGACGACAGCAGCAGCTGGTGCAGCAGAGCCGGTTCCGTCTTCTCAGCCAGAGCAACAACAGCGGCAGGGCGCGGAAACCAGCAGAACTTTGTTCAAAGCGCGCGCGCTTTCCGAGCCCTCAGACTCCGCCTCCCAAGGAAGCTGAGGCAGCTCTGAGACTACATCCCCCAGCCTGAAGTGCGGCTGACATAACTTATGACTGAGCATGCGTGAACTTAACCAGGGCACGCGAAACGATGTAATGAGTGCCTGCTTGCTTCTCTCCTCGCAGTGGTTGGAGGGGAAAAATTCATACGAAGTGACGGAGCTTAAGGGGAGCATATTTTAGATAGGCGGGGGATGTCTCCCCCCCCCAGCACGTTCACATGGTCGGTAGCTGTCGGCTGCCCATGCTGGGGCAGAAACATGTCAACCGCAAACCGGCTGGAAGGAGAGAGGGGTTTGTCCTGCCCTGCGCACAAAAAGACAGTTTCTTTGCCAGGGTTAATACAGGCATACCCTGTATTCTGTTCCAGACCCCACCGTGGATACCCGAAACCGTGGATACTGGGGCCGCCTTTTTAAAGATAGGGAAGCATCAGTGCAACAAGGCTTTAAACAAAGATTTGTATATAATGTTCCCCTATCTTTTTAATAGACGTCCCCAGTATCCACAATATCCATGGATAATTGAAACCGTGGATACCGGAGCACACCCATAACACAAATAGTTGGCTCAGGTTTAAGATGAGCAGGAGGCCGCATTTTCGGGTTTGGGAAACTATGAGACAAACAGCATATCTTATTAAGCCCTGTTCATTCTCATATTGCCCTCCCGTGGTGTGACACACTCCCAACCAGAAGCGTGTATAAGAAGAGCCCTGCTGGATCAGGCCAAAGGCCCATCTAGTCCAGCTTCCTGTATCTCACAGCCGCCCACCAGGTGCCCCAGGGAGGCATGAGACAACAAGATGCTTGCAATCCTGTTGCCACTCCTTTGCACCCAGTACTCTGACGTAGCCTACTACTGATGTAAGGAGGTTGCACAATCCATCATGGCCTATAGCCCACGATGGATTTTTCTTCCAGAAATCCGTCCAATTCCGTCTTAAAGGCATCTAGACCAGATGCCATCTCCACCTCCTGTGGCAGAGAGTTCCACAGATTAACTACCTACTGGGTAAAAAAGTACTTCCTTTTATCTGTTTTAACTCTCCCAACCCTCAGTTTTAGCGGATGCCCCCTGGTTTTGGTGTTTTGAGAGAGGGATGATATATCCCTGGGATAGACTTTTTTTTTCCTGCAAGGGCAACATGCATAAGAACACAAGACCCCGACTGGATCAGGCCAAAGGCCCATCCAGTCCAGCTTCCTGTATCTCACAGTGGCCCAGCTCAGGGAGCGCACAAGACAACCAGATGCCTGCATCCTGTTGCCGTTCCCTTACACCTGTGACTGTTTTGTAAAAGGTGTGATAAACCTGCCTGGGATTCCCTGCTCTGACCTGGACGTTCTTTTCTCTTCCTAAATGAGGAAAGAGTCTGCTTATGATTTTTTCTTAGTGAAAAGTACTTTCAGGACCAATTATTTTGTATTTATACAATGTAGAACAATTGTTCTATATTCCTAGAAGAATGTTTGGAGGCTGAATCTTGGTATGCTATGATTTCAACCTCTGCCACGACTAGCACAAAGGAGGGAAATCAGGCTAGGGAGAATCTCACAATCCCAATAATTATGAAGCAACAGTGTTGCTGCCAGATTGCTGCTGGTCCTCAGTTCAGGAGTCAGCCTGACCAGATGGCCCTCTGATGGAGGCAGGCCCTTGGCCAGTTCCTCCCCTGACTAAGCCCTTAGGCCGGGGGTCAGCAACCCACGTTTCCGGAGCCTCATGTGGCTCTTTCAGCCATCTGCTGCGGCTCCGGAGTCCGGCTAGCTCCGCCCACTCGTTGCCAGCTCCGTGTTTTTATTTTTCTATTTTTTTTTGCTCCGCGTGCCCCTACCCGCAACATGACGCCCCCCCTCAGGCGGCTTTTGCTTTCTCTTCCCGGGCACTTCCTCCTCCTCCTCCCCACACTGGCTGCTGCCGAGCACCTCCTCCCTCGCCAGGGCTTGCAGACTTCCTGGTGGCCACCGCCGCCTGCTTACCGGCTCTGCGCTCTCCACGCCCAGGGACTTCCCTCCTCCTCCTCTTTGGCTGACGAGTCCTATCCCCTCTCTGCCCACCATTCCTCCTTCCTCTGCGCTTCCTTTAAGGCGCCCTTCTGGCAGCAGCGGGCACCGAGAAAACAGTTCAAGCAGAACCGTGGAAAGACTCCACCAAGAGCAAGTTCTGCCCAGTTCAGAGGATGTTCAGAGCCTTAATTGTTCAGAGCCTTAATTGCAGCCAATCAGAGGCGGATCTGCTATGGGGCACAGACGCTTGCTCAGGAGCAGAAGTCCCCCCCCAGTCCGGCTGCGCAGCCCACATTTTTATTTATGTAGCATGTTTGAGTGCCAATAGAAGGAGGATGGGGCGTGCATGCGCACTGCAAGGCAGGCGCGAGCGTTTGTGCAGCCTCGTGAACTGCACGCACCTTCAGCTGGGTCAGCAATGAGACAGCCAGGAGTCACTCCAAACTTGGCCACGTTGCTGGCAGTGTAGAATTCAGCAGCTTGAAGACGGGACTCAGCAAGTATCTCTGCTGCTCCTCTCCCATTCCTCCTCCTCCTCCTCCTCTGCACTAGTTTTTGTGCCCTCATGCAGCTCCCCACCTCTCCTGCTGCCCTCTTTTCCCCTGCATGTGTGGCCAAGATCACCATCAGGAAAGGTGGGTCTCCTGGCTCTGAGGGCAGGGTGCCTGCAGCTCGACTCGGCGTGAGTTTCCCTCCCCCCCCCTCGGCGGGTGGCTCCTTTCCCCGACAGAAGTGAACTTTCCCATGGCGCGGGGCCAGGTGGATGGGAAGAGGGCACGAGAGGAAGCCTGGACTTCTCACACACACACTCCCGCGTGCCCGGCTGCCACCGTTGCTCCAAAGCGCGAGGTGTTTTGGTGACACATTGGCTGTAGTTGGTTGTTATGGGAATGGGAGGGCAGGCAGAGGGGAAGGAGGCTCCTCACCCACCCATCCTCTGATCCGATCTGATCTGTTGCAGGTGTAGCATTAAGGTCTGATTGTTTCAGCAGCAACGAAGAGGGGGGGGGAGGAAGCTTTTGGGCAGGCTGTGGAAGAGAGATGATAAAGTGACCTGGCATATCTCAAGGTGATTAAAGCAGGTGATTGAATTTTGCTACTGAATTCTGCTATTTGAAAGTTATCTTCAACCCGGTGTCTTTTTTTTTTGACATTCAAAATGTTTTTGTTGCATGCTGAAATAAAATTTTGTTTTCTCTGTAGCAGTTCATTCATTTCAAAAATGCAACACACTATAGTTTTTTTATACATAGCATAAAGGTAAAAAAAACTATATATGCAGTGTTATCTTCATTTTAGATGTCAAAGGGTTTTGTGGCTCCCGAGGTTTTCTTTTCTCTGGAAAACAGGTCCAAATGGCTCTTTGAGTGTTTAAGGTTGCCTACCCCTGCGCTTAGGCTGCCCCTTTAGAAGCAGCCCAGGTTGAGTCGGGAGTACCAAGGAGGTTGGGAGTACCAACCTCCTTGGGAGTACAAATAAACTTGCTGGCTTTCCAAAATAAGCTTGTATGCACCTTATGTATTTAGGACATTTGCAGCCTGTCTTTCTGCTTCCTTGAATCATAACAATAATGTGTACTGTATTTCAATTTAAATCCCACGTGCTCAGAGATTCTTGCAGTATTTTTTTTATATATGTTTGTAGATCTGCCTCCAAGGGAATCACAGGCCAGAAGAAAAGAGAACAGAGTTTTTTGGGGGGAGGGGTTTTTAAAAAGTCAAATGAACTAAAAAATGACATTATAAAAATTAAAAAGTAAACAATCAGAGCTCAGTGTGAGGTACAATGGAGGTTCAGCCTCTGTGTGGGGAGAAGCAAATATTGAGTGCCAGCAAATCAGAATACTCGTCCCAGTAGCAACACCAAAGGTCCTGGTGCCATGGAATTTTGGAGGGTGCCTTTTTGCTGAAACTACCTGTTGTTATAAGGCTTACACTAAAGTCGCATTTCATTGCTATTGCTTATTAAGCATATAAGTTGCCTTATTCACCCACCCACACCCACATTGCCTTTAGTTGCCATTTTAGCAAGTTTTAGGGTGGGGGATATTAGTCAAAAATTACTCCAGCACAGTTCTCATTGTATTACTGTTTCAGTCCTAAAAGGATTGATACATGAAGCCGCATCATCAGTATGCGTTCCTCCCCTTGATGCATTCTGAAACTATTCAGAATATTTTGCCTTCCTCAATGCAAAATAATGTGCAGCTTGATAGTATGCATGAAAGTAAATTTCACAGTGTGGATAGGTACAGCCTTATTTATTTTGTTCGTCTTTTACATTTATTTATTGTGTTCATCTTTTATAGATTGGGGGAGTCATCACATTTTTGGTGGCCAGTGTAATATTTTCTTTTATTTGTGTTTTTTAAGATATCTTTTAAATATTAAAAGCACCCGGGCACCTGTCACTGGTATGCAAAACATTTTCTTTTACAGGAGGTGTAAATTCAAAAATACGTTAAACAGTTCTTTAACAGCAGTGTGGCAAGATACCCTGCAGCAGTCGAAAGGCATGCAAATGCGTTGGTTTAAAGATAGAAACAACACATTTTGCCCTCTGCCTACCAGTTCCATGGAGTTCAAGCATCAATTCAAACCAACCATTTTGAGTCAAATGCTGACTGAAATAGCGGCAGTTTAAAATCAATAGGTTACAATGTAATGTTTAAGAGGAGGTTGTATAATGGTGATGTATGAAACAATCTTTTATTAAAAGCAAATTGGCAAAGGTATAAGGAATGAATTAATTGCAAAGATGTTTAGTTTGCTAACACTGGCACGGGCATAACAAGAAGCTTATCAGTATCATAGTGCATGGGGATTTACAGTCTTCCATAAGCAGACAGGAAACTCCAAGCCACGGTGAAGTATGCTGGGCTAGACTGTGATGCCTGGTTCTTTGTGTCTTTACTTGAAAATGAGCTGCATGTTCATTGGGGTTACTCACAGGGAAGTGTGGACAGAATTGCAGCCTTAAGAACATAAGAGCAGCTGCAGTGGGTGAATCAAATACTGTATTAATACTGTATTAATATTAATATTCCATGAATGTGTCTGTTTCTTCTCTGAAGTTGCTGTTATCCATCTTTATTTTTGGTAGGAGATGTGCAGGTATTCCATGGGTACGTGTGATGAGCTGTGATTCTTTTCAAGTGCTGTTAATTTCATTGGCCACCCTCAAGGACTGAACAGCTAAATAATGGTTCCCTGTCCTTTAATTTCTAATTTGCTCTTAATTAGCAGAAGCCTTTTTGCATGTTGCAGTAAGGTATGCACTAAGTACCTCAATGGAAAAGGCGTCATCACACTGTACAGTCTACGGATTGGCTTGCTGCTCATTCTTGGACCACCACATCAACCCCCAAATGGCTCATAACAGCTGGCAATCCTTTGCTTTCAGATTTATATAAACAGTTCTTTACTTAATGAGAAACTGTTCCTGCCATGCACAACAACTGCTGGATTGCGGCACATTTTTTTATTGTGGTCCAATGTGCACATGAATAAACAGCTCCTGTGTACTTGCCAATAAAATGCACAACAAAAAATGTCACGATCTTTTATAGTTCAAGCAGTACAGTGTACATATGGTAACGTAATTGTAAATGTCAGGTCATGCTTTTGCCCTTATTAGCATAGGAACCAAACTGCATATTAACTGTCTGGGTTGCTTCTTCTGTTCAGTATTTTGCCCATGGGTGCAATGGCAGCTTTCCTCATATATATAGCAGTTACGTTGGGTTGTGGCATATTTTTTTATTATAGTCTAGTGCGTCAAAACAGTACTAGCTCTGATTGTGGAACGCTTGCTTTTTCTCACTTTGTGCAGTGTGTTACTTAATTGTAGATTGAGTAGAGCTCCCTTGTCCATATGAGTTTAAAATCAGAAAGCATTATTTCAGTTTGTCAGAACCAGCTTCTTGCCTTTCTGAGAATTTGTATTTCAGATGACTTTAACATGACCTCTCTTTGCCCTGATCTGTAGAACAGAAGGACAGATTTCTTATTCTCTGTATGAGTCAGGGAGTCCTTTCTTCTGAGTGTTAGCTTAACAAAAAGTGACTTTGAACAGGAGACCCAGGGGTGAGATGGAAGAATACACTAGCTTTTGTTAACTATGTTTATTGTAGTTGTTCTAAAGTTCTCTTGTTACGGCAGAGGTTTTCAAACTGAGGTGTCGCGACCCCTGTCTCTGGCCCCTTAAGGGGTGGGGGGAGGAGAGAAGGTAGCAATGCAATCAGAAAGATCATGCTACTGCTGGGGGTAAAGGGTATTTTTATTTATTTTATTTATTTTATTTTAAAGATTTTTACCCCGCCTTTCTGCCTAAAAAGGCATTCAAGGCGGCAATACAAAAAACAATTAAAAAACAGAATAAAAACATCATAATTTAAAAACAGTGATAAAAAACAATATAAAAATACAATATACAAATACAATTGTTATTCCCTGGATCAAGTGCAGAAAAATAAAAAATACAAAAAATACAAGACCAGCCAGCCTGTCAGCAACTAAAAGCCTGTTTAAACAAGAAGGTCTTCAGTCCCCGCCGAAATACCGCCAACGAGGGAGCAGTTCTTAGCTCTAAGGGGAGGGTATTCCAAAGTTGGGGTGCCACCGCCGAGAAGGCTCTCCTGCTGGCCGCCACCCCTCTCACCTCTCCTGGTGGCAGCACAGTCAAAAGAGCCCCCCTAGATGACCTCAGAGTACGGGTAGGATTATATGGAAGGAGGCAGTCCCTCAAATACCCTGGGCCCGAGCCGTAAAGGGCTTTAAAGGTCAACACCAGCACTTTGAATTTGGCCCGGAACAGAACCGGCAGCCAGTGTAGTCGCCGAAGCAACGGCTCGACAGAGTCAAACCGCTGTGCCCCAGCAACCACCCGAGCAGCCGCGTTCTGTACCAGTTGTAATTTCCGGACCGTCTTCAAAGGCAGCCCCACGTAGAGCGCATTGCAATAGTCTAATCTAGATGTCACTAGGGCATGGGTCACTGTGGCCAGGTCCGCACAGCTCAGGTACGGTCGCAGCTGGCGGATCAGCCAAAGCTGAGCAAAGACTCCCCTGGCCACCGCCGACACCTGAGACTCCAGGTGCAGTTGTGAATCCAGGAGAACCCCCAAGCTGCGAACCTGCTCCTTCAGAGGAAGTGCGACCCCATTCAGAGCAGGGCGATAATCCAATACCCGAGCTGTGGATTTCCAGACCAAGAGCACCTCTGTCTTATCCGGATTTAATTTCAGCTTGTTCGCCCACATCCAGCCCCCAACTGCCTCCAGACAACGATTCAGGACCTCAACTGCCTCCTCAGAATCAGGGGGAAAGGAGAGATAAAGTTGGGTGTCATCAGCATATTGATGACACCCCACCCCAAACCCCCGGATGACCTCTCCCAGCGGCTTCATGTAGATGTTAAATAGCATGGGGGATAAGATAGACCCTTGCGGCACCCCAAACTTAAGAGGTTGGGGTGCCGAACAAGCGTCCCCCAGCACCACCTTCTGGGATCTGTCAGCCAGGAAGGAGCGGAACCACGGCAAAACAGTGCCTCCAAGCCCCAACCCAGCCAGCCGACCCAGAAGGACACCATGGTCGATGGTGTCGAAGGCCGCTGAGAGGTCCAGCAGGACTAACAGGGTCGCACTCCCCCTGTCCATTCCTCGGCGTAGGTCATCCACCAAGGCGACCAAGGCAGTCTCCGTCCCGAACCCCGGCCTGAAGCCAGATTGGAATGGGTCCAGATAATCCGTTTCCTCCAGTACCCTCTGCAGTTGGGACGCCACCACCCGCTCAATCACCTTGCCCAGAAATGGGATATTTGAGACTGGCCGAAAGTTATTTAGATTAGTGGGATCCAGGGAGGGTTTCTTCAGGAGGGGGCGAACTATCGCCTGCTTCAAAGCAGGCGGCAGCACCCCCTCCCTCAGAGATGAATTCACCACCCTCCCCGTCCACTCGGCCAGCCCTCCCCAGGCAGCTCTAAGTAGCCATGCTGGGCAAGGGTCAAGCGGGCAAGCAGCAGGTCTCACGCTGCAGAGAATCCTGTCCACATCCTCAGGTTCAACAAGGTGAAAAGAATCCCAAATAATGGGATAGACAGGTTCCCTGGGGACATCACTAGAAATGCCCACAGCGGCGTCCAAGTCGTGCCGAATCTGATCAACCTTCTCTGCAAAGTGTTTTGCGAACTCGTCACAACGAGCCTCCGTGTGATCCTCCCCTCCAGTGGGGGGGGGCAGATGTAGAAGGCTACGGACCACACGGAAAAGCTCAGCTGGATGATTCTCTGCAGAAGCGATGGTGGCAGAGAAGTGGGCTCTCTTAGCCGCCACCACCGCCCTAGAATATAATCTTAAGTGGGCTCTAGCCTGGGTACGGTCAGATTCGGCATGAGTCTTTCGCCACTGACGCTCTAGACGCCTGCCCTGCCGCTTCATCATTCGCAGCTCCTCAGAAAACCAAGGAGCCGCTCTGATTCTGCGACTGGGCAGGGGACGCTCGGGAGCGATCTCATCCAGGGCCCTGGCCATCTCCGTATTCCAGAGGTTGACCAGGGCGCTGGGTGGATCTCCAACTCTGGCAACAGGAAAATCCCCCAGAGCCCTCAGGAATCCATTTGGATCCATCAGCCTCCGAGGGCGGATCATAGAATGCGATCCCCCGCCATTGCAGAGGTAGGAGGCTGCAACAAGCCTAAATCCCACCAGAAAGTGATCTGTCCATGACAAAGGAGTGATCTTAATCTCCTCCACCTCCAGATCGCCATCAACCTGCCCAGCAGTGAACACCAGGTCCAGTGTGTGTCCCGCATCATGTGTCGGGGTAGATATTATTTGAGACAGACCCATGGTTGCCATGGAGGCCATGAAGTCCTGAGCTGCAGCTGTTCCTGGGGCCTCGGCATGGACATTAAAGTCCCCCAACACCAAAAGGCGGGGGGACTCTAACACCACGCTCGAGACCAACTCCGTCAGCTCAGGCAGGGAGACTGTTGGGCAGCCAGGCGGGCGGTACACCAACAGAATCCCTATTCTGTCTCGCCCCTCCAACACAACACGAAGGCACTCAAACCCGGCGGACTGCTGGACAGAATATCTGGTGAGATGGATGGAATCCCGATAGACCATTGCAACCCCACCTCCCCGCCCCTGTAGTCGTGGCTGCTGCAGTACCTGGAAACCCGGCAGACAAATCTGGGAAAGATTGACCCCTCCCAGCTCATCCAACCAGGTCTCCGTGATACATACCAGGTCGGCCTTCTCCTCCAGGATTAGATCCTGGATCAGACAGGTCTTATTATTAACCGACCTGGCATTCAGAAGCAGCAGCTTCAGACTTAGGGGGCTGTTGCCAGGAGTACCCAGGGTCAGAGGGATGAGAGAAGGGCCAGAAAGAGGGACAGTCTGTCTACGACTGGCCCTCCTTCTTCTGTAACATCTAGCCCAATCCCCACCGCCATACCTTCCGTGACCCGTAACTCTGCTGATGGTGGCCCCCCTCCCTTCCCCTGAGCTCCCTTGTGGTGTCAAGCACATATTCCGGCAGGGACGACCTTCAGCCAAACTACAGCAGCACACACAGTCTAAAATCACAGACACCCACACACACGCACACTACCTCCACTGCAGCAACCCCTACCCCCCTCACACTGAGGTTTGGGTTGCTGCAGATCTCTGCCTCTCTCTCACAGAGGCCCTCCAAAAACTGTCCCTCCCTGCCCCCCTCTCACAGAATTCTCACAGAATTTTTAGTACTTACCTCACACAGCTCTGGCCTTCTGAAGGATCTGGGGAGCCTGCAGACCCCTCTGCAGGGCTGTCCAAGCCTCCTAACAGTAAAAACCCCCTAGAAATGGCCATTTCTGGTTTTGTGACAAAAACAGGAAGTGGCCTTTTTTGTTTTTGTTTTAGCAAAACAAAAGGGTGGAGCCCAGCAGTTTGGAATGGGTCTAGGCCAGTGATGGCGAACCTATCACACGTGTGACAGAGGTGACACACTATGATGCTTTTGGTGACACACCAGCATTTATCAACCCTTGACAACATCTGAGTTTGCTTTATTAGTATTTCATTTTTATAATTAAATTATTTGACATTTCTTTATATAATACATAGCACCACACATCATTAGACTATGTTTTCTAAAAAATAAATATATGTAAAGAATTGTTTCTGTTTTGCTGGCAGGGGGTGACACACCAGCTGAGTCAAGTTAGCCATTTTCTGAATTTTTGACACACCAAGCCCAAAAGGTTCACCATCACTGGTCTAGGCAGAGAGCCCAGAAAAATCATGGCAGAGAGGAGAAAGAACAGCTAAGGAAGTGCCCTACGTATGTTATACAGGCCAAATCTAATTTCACACAACCCTTTGCTCCCATTTGTGTTGAAAAGCGGTATATAAATATTATTGATTGATTGATTTCTTTTTTCAAAAGCTCTGTGTAGAAAAGTCCTTTGGGAATGATGTGTATAACATCAGAGGCGGATCTACAGGGAGGGCAAAGCTCTAAGTGTTGCAAGAAGCCTTACCCTGTCATGTAAATCCCTCCTCTCCCTTGCTGCTGTAGCCAGTAAGCAACGCCAAGATGTTGCTTTTCCCTGTGAGGATTGGCTAAAACGGTGCAGGAGAGGAGTGATTTCCACTGCAAGGTAAGGCTTCTTCCAAAACCTAGAGCTTTGCCCTCCCTTAGATCTGCCTCTGCATAACATTATAAGTTAACTTTTATGAACTTACTTTAAAAATAAAATGTTATTTGTCCTTCAAGTTCTGATTTCATTCAGTAGACAAGCAATTGAAAGCCAAACTAATCGAATAATACACAATGGTCAGGTCAAGCAGAGTCAAAACTTTGACGGGAGACCTTGAATTGACATTTAAATGATGCTAGAGGCTGGATGATTGCGTTCATCTTCTGAGAGCCCATTCACTCGAGAATAATGATATACTCTTGAAATGTATTGCTTAACGTATTTTAACTAACATTTCACAGAATTCAGGGATATTGCACATAAAACACTAAATGTGGGATTTTTTCTGCTCAGATTTAATAGTTACCAGTTTCTATTAGTAGTGTAATCCATGATATGAAGCAGGTTCGCTGGTCTGATTGCACCTAAAATGACTGGTACATTTGAAGTTAATTGGCGAAAGAGTGATTAAATAGAAGAAATGTTTTTTAGTTACTGTTGGAATAATGTGACTTTGATGTTTGTATACTCTTAATAAAACAGCTCAGTAAGGGAAAATTATGAATCTCTTAAATATGGATACATTGTATTGAAAGAATAGTTTAGCTATTTTGCCTATTATAGATTATAAAGCACTTTGAAAGTGATTGAAAATTGTTGATAATGAGCAAATTGTTCATTTTATTTATTTATTCGTTTATTTATGTACCACCTTTTCTTCTGGCTCAGAGTGCTCCGGATATTGCACAAGGCTGTTTAAATAGGCAGTTTTTCTAGGCCCAATAAGGGTCTTTACAATGTTCTATGTAGAACAGCTAGGCCCTTAGCTAGCTGTTAACTTTCAGTGGTGTAGCCATCTTCTCCCTAGCTGCAGGAACACACCAGCTTTTCACAAGGAATCATGCTTCCAGCTGCTATCCTTCTCTTCCCCTGCTCAGCAGTGACCCCTCTCTGCCAGCGAGGGTCACAACAGCTTATCAGTGGCTTTCATGGTCTCTACTCCAGACACATCCCAGGCTATGCCTGCTTGGCTTCCAGTAGTTCATTATTCGAATGAATGGGAAGGGCCTGTATATTCCAGGGACTCCTTGTAACATGATTGGGGGAGAAGATAGGTCTGTCTGCCCTATAGTATGACCCAATGTGATGGGTAAATAAGTGGCTATCTTGAAGAGCACCCATATACCCCCTTGCAATGATTTGACATACAATGGGTGCTATTTTGGGCTGGCAACTAGGGAGTGAAGTTCAACTCACAGAGAACATGCTGTGAGTGGGCCTCCCCCCTCCCGACTCTTCTGGGCTCATTTATTTCTCCAGGCTGCAAGGACGGTTAGATGATCTGATAGGTTTGGATGCCTGGTGTACCTGTGTTAAAGGTTGAGGCGGTAGAACTATGGCACTTAAGGCTACAGGTAGGAGCTGCAATATTTAGAATTTTTTCATGCAAACCAAAACTCTTAATTCCTCACTACTGTAATATAATAAAAAAAAATAAGTTGGGGCTAGAGAGGTTCTTACTCCTTTCTGTACTTGTTTTCTAGTTGCAGGGACATTTATGTTTTTCAACATAGGGGAACATTCAAAAATGCTTCCCACACTTGCAGTCCAAAAGGGTGCAGGACATTCTGACTCCTCAGACTTCTACACCCTCGTTCTTCTTGCAGGGGTAGACCTGACCTGGGTCTCCTAACAAGGTGAATCAGCACCAGTGGCGGTCCGGTCCGGGAGCGTGCCCCATGGCAGGCGCTGAGCACGCACCCCCCCCAAGTTGCCCCACTCCCGCGCATCACACAGACACACCTCCCTTACCCCGAAACGCTCTATTTCGGAGCGTAAGGGAGGCATGGGCGGGCCAGAAACCGCACGGTCTCTCCCGGACGGCGCGCAATGGCGCCCCACCACTGCCCCGTGCCCCATGGCTCGTGCCATGGGGTGCTACAGGTACGATATGCGCCTGGTCAACACCTCAACATGTTTCTTGGTCTGTTCTCTCTGCTTGAAGGGTTTTTGTCTATTGAAAAGTACTCTCACCTGCATTTTCAAATGGCAGTTCTCAAGGAGGGCAAAAAAAACCTGAAGTGATATACTATATGAAGGAACAACCAGAATAGATATAACCAGTGGTGGGATTCAGGGGGTTCGCCCAGGTTCTATAGAACCGGTTGTTAAATGGCTGGGCCCCGCCCACTCGCTTACCTCAGCTGGCTTCGGGGTTTTTTTGGCTCCGGCTGTGATGTCATAGAACCGTTTGTTAATTTATTTGAATCCCACCACTGGATATAACCATCAGGGTTCAAAAAACTTGCAATCCCCCCTCCCCAAAATTTGATCCTGAGGGCTGTGGGAACCCTGGGAATGATATGCAGCACAGGGATATGGGAAGGGGGCCGTGCTGAAGATCAACCCCACCCTGCTCTTGCATGAGAAAGAGGACAGGGCTTGCACAAGACAGCAGCTGGAGCCACATCTTTGCTGGCCGGAGCTGGCTAATTGACACAGGATCTTGCCTGCTGTTGTTGTGCTGTTCTCTCCAGTTGGGTTCTGTGACAGACTCTTCAGTCATCTCTGCTCCCCTCAGGTCAAGATTTGGCCTGTGTTCTTTTTTTTGCACTCATTTCAGGGTCAAATCAGATGTGACAGCAAACGTGACGGTTTTTGCTTTCTTTGTTGTTTTAAAAATGAAAACAGGAATGAGTGTTTCCTTCCCTTGGAGAAGGGTTACTTCTCAAGGGTGAGGGAAAGGCCGAACAGGGAGGGGAGGGCAGGATGGGGCCCGGGAGGGAGTGGAGAAGACAGCAGCCTCTGCTGCCATAACCTGTGCTTCTTCCCTGGATGGGAAGCCTGACGTGGGTCTTCTTGATTCTGTGCCCTATCTAGGGCCGCATTAACCCATGGATGGGCCCCTAGGCTTTCAGGTATTTTGGGCCGGCTCCGAAACCCCTTACGCAATCATTCTTTTTCTCTTTTTCAAATCTGACTTGTGCTTGTTCATGATGTTGGCTGCCATTGGTTCTTTTTAAAAATGTATTCTGTCAGTTCCAGGGAAAAGAAAAAGGAGGACACGCCTCCCCCCTTTGTTCCTATACTGTCCCTTGTTACTGCTCTCTATCTTGCTTAGCACTTTGAAATGTACACATATTTAGTGTGTTTCAGAGGCAGGCATGTCATTGTTATCTTTATATCAAGCAAGCGAGAAGAATCCTGAAGTCCTGATTTATCATTGTCTTTTAGTTGTCTCTACCACAATCGCATTGAAAGGAATAGGAAATGTGCAGGAATACCATTCATTTACCCATCTGGAAGAACATTTGGACCATACTTTAAATCCCCTGATTTCTCCAGCATTAAAGTACACCAACTGGTGTAATAGTAACTTCAGCAGATGTTTAAAATCAGCATCAAAAGGTGTAAAAAGACGTTAAGATAACCTTTATTGGCATACAAAACACTCCCAGTTGGGTGGCATTAACCATACACACAGACAATTTACAGAAATCTGACCAGGAACTTTTTTCTAGCAGAAGGAATTTTGCCACTCTCCCAATAATTTCTGGAGGGCCATCACTGAGGAAAAAGATGAGTTTTGTTGAGTCTGCAAGTCATGGTTTGTTTTCTATGTCCAAATATATGGCCTGAGCTTCCACATAGCAATCAAAAAAAGATGTGAGTGAGGACTCTGCAATACCCAAGTTACATGGGCAAAGACAGTTGGAGAATGGGATCTTATGGTTTCTTCCCAAAGAGACTTGTGAGGGAATGACATTAAATCTAGCACATGATACTCTATTGAGTCAGTTCAAAAAGAGAGGAGAAAAACAGCCAAAGGGCAGCAAAATGTGGAAGTGTAAGGGGGAACAGACCTTGGAGGCCATAGAATGAAGGGTTTGACACTTGAGGTCAAGAAGCCTTTGGTTCAGCTGCCTAAATGCTTTGGTTTCCAGAAGCATCATTAGGGTGACCAGTGATTTTACCTTATACAAAAAGATGTTTAATTAGAAGACAACTGTGTGCATTGTCCAAGTACAAAAGAAGTGAACTTGAACCAGAGGAGGAGCCCTGGCCTGGCCAGGCTGGCTGGGGAGGAAGGAGGGGTGTGTTGCCAGGAGCTGGGTTGGCAATGGTAGGCAGCTGAATGTTGCACTGCAGTGCCTGCTGGCTGCTGCCTCTGGGAGCTGGGTTGGCAGAGAGCAGCCGATAGTGGCGCTGCAGAAGTGCCTGCTGCCTCTGGCCTAGGAGCTGGGTTGGCAGGTGCTGGCCAAGTGTTGTGCTTCTGGCCTGAGGCTGGTTTTGGCACGCAGCATCTGAGCGCACAGCAAGGCCTGGGTTGGTGGGCCGCCAAGTGTGCAGGTGGCGCTTGGCCCGAGTGCACTGAACGCGTTCGGCCTGCCCCTGGAAGTGTCGGGTCATGCAGGTGCTGCTTGACCCTGGCCTGTGTAGGTGCTGAGGGCCGGATCCTTGTGGAAGCTCTGTGCCAGCGCACTTCAGGTCCCTGCAGCTGGGGTGAACAGGACCCAGCTCGGACCTAAGTTGTACCCCAATGTCAGGGAGGGTAGACATGAAAACTGTTGTGTATTTGTGTAAATAGTAGCAGAGTTGGGGGCTTGGAGACCCATTCCAGCGCCTTGCCTTAGCGCTCCGAAGCGAAGGATTGAAGCAATCGCCACATTTCCATAACAAAGTCTCTTTATTGTAGCGAAAGTAAGAAAGGTACAAAGGTTCAATCTGCCGGCTAGGAAAGCCGGTGAAGTCTTTGCCGCTCGTAGGCGGCGTTTCAGTGCAGCTTTACATCTTAAGCACACACAGTGAAAAACTCCTTCTAACAACAGAACAAAGGGATGCAGCCAGAGTGTATCTGGTAGGTGGATACCTGAAGACCCCTTGTGCCCCATCTTACCCAATGGGGTGACCCTTAGAACACTATGATCTCATGGGAATGTGCAGTGTTTGCAGCCAGGGCTTCCCGTGTGAAACTGCCTGCTTGTGCTACACTATCAGAAAGGGAGTACAACTACTATCCAAGCTAGTTGCCCTAACAAGCTGGGAAGCTGCCTGCTGAAGGACACACAGGTGCTCTATCTGATCTGCAGACGGAGAGACGGAATGCCAGTTTCAACCAGTTCTGGACTGTGAGATGTGAAACTGCAACAAAAACTTGAGGGGCCCTAGTCCCTGTGGTTTCAGCTACTCAGCGTAATGGATAATATGGCCTTGGCCCAGTCAATAGTCGGTGCAGGCCTGAGGGCACCCATAATCACAGCCCAGGGTGAGCTAACACTCCCTTTACTTATCCCATGGAGACTCTGGCGGCTTCCTCAGTGCCCTACAGTGGTGGTCATGTTCATCTGAGTGTTGAGGCACCATAGGATTGGGTCTTAGTGCCTGTCTTATTGCACACAATGGGCTTACTTCTAAGTAACTATCACCATTTTCCAGTGGTGTCATTCAAATGATTTAGGAACAGGAACCCACTTTTGATTGGCACTTGTCGGGAACCCGGAACCAGCCACGGAGCCCGTTAGGATCCGGAACACCCGTTCTGGTCCGTTCCCCCTGAATGACATCACTGCCTTCGCCCCCCTAGGAATCTGGAGTCGCTCCCTTTAACCCTCTGAGTGCCGGCCAACCAAGAAGAAAAGCTCTTTGCAGAGGAGTCGGGGGGGGAGGAGGGAGAGTGAAGTGGGCGGAGTCAGCCCTAATTTTAACTAGTGGAACTGAATTCCCCCGCGTTCCCCCTGCATGACATCACTGCCATTTTCAAACACTCTACTATAATGCAATAGGAGCTAGGGAAAAGGTGCAAAAGGAAAAGAAGTAGAAATCTAACGCACCTTCCTAAACTTATTCCCAGTTTTTTTTAACTTACTCTGGACAATGGTTCATGCCTGCCAGGGCACCTCTCTTTTCCAAAGGTGGGCTGGGTGCCAGCAATGCACTGGTCACTCAACCAGA
This sequence comes from Lerista edwardsae, assembly GCA_029204185.1. Lineage (NCBI taxonomy): Eukaryota > Metazoa > Chordata > Lepidosauria > Squamata > Scincidae > Lerista > Lerista edwardsae. The sequence goes on along the minus strand of JAJKFI010000018.1, from coordinate 14,624,189 downwards.
GCCAGGATCAAGAGCACAGTTTGGCTTAACTTTATGCGTTGGATGATGTCACCATTCTGCCTCATTGACCAAATCATGGTGGGCAGCCTTACTGGCTCTGGAATCCTGTCAGGGTAGCCAATCAAGATGCATGCCAACTCCAGAAGGAGGGGTGCATTAAACCAATACCTTCTGCAACATAGATACCTATTTTCTAAACAGTAGGCCACGTTCTGCCTCCTAATGGTGGCAGAACTTTGAAGCCAAAGTATGTATTAGCTCCTTTTTAGAGAAAGTGAAAAACTGATTTTCACCACATAATGATTGGAGAAAGAGTTCACATTTTCCCCATCTAGTATCTATGCGATATTAATTATCGTCCCTGTGACAGTTCTCACTGTCACACTATGTGTGTTCTCACTATGTCCATTGACCACAACCCAAAAGTTATGTGCACTTGAACCCATTCATCTCAGTAAGTTTCATCATGCCTAACTCAGAGTATGGTCATTAAATAATATTGACCCAAAACACTTATCATGACAAAACAAAACAGAAGGAATTGTATGAGGCAGAAAATATGATGCAGTGCACAGAGAGAGAGAGAGAGAGAGAGAGAGAGAGAGAGAGAGAGAGAGAGA
>JAJKFI010000018.1:14612071-14623559 GCA_029204185.1 Lerista edwardsae | reverse complement strand
AGAGAGAGAGAGAGAGAGAGAGAGAGAGAGAGAGAGAGAGAGAGAGAATGCTGGAACTAATGGGGCTGTACATGCATGTTTGCTTGAAATAAAAATTCAGAGAATGTTGGTTTTGCTTTGGTATCAGGATTTTATTTTCACCGTTGTTAGTTGCAACACATCTTACTGTTTTGAGGCTTTCATACTTGGACTGGTACTTGGACTGGTGGGGGAAGAAGCGGTTGATGTTGTTGGTGTATGGATAGGTTTTGTACCTCCTTGATTGGTTACAGGTATTTGCTGTAAGACAAAGAGTAGAGCATACATTTATTTATGCCAGTTCTAATGCCAAGTAACCTAATGTCTCCTTTTATTGTATGTGCATTATCTCCCTGTCTAAGATCCTGAATATCAAAGGTGATACTAGGAAATATGAATCTATTGCCACCTACCTAGGGAAACGTGGGTTTAAATTGCAGCTATCAGTAGAGTTGGGATACCAAATCTGGCTTCTAAGAATTCTTGGATGACCTTCCAGCATTCTTGCATGATCCATGTGGGTCAACCAGATTTCTCTCAAATAAGGCTCATGATTTATTTTTTTTAAGGCTGGGCAGCAGTAGGGGCAGGGGCGAGATTATAACAAGAGCAGGAAGAAAATGGTGATGGGAGCAAGTAGACTGTAAGCACAGATCCTGAACTTACTGGGCCCCAGAATGACCCACTTGGCCTTATTTGAATAAGGCCACCTCCTTTCAGCACCTGCTATGTACTTTTCTAGATAATTTCCCTCCTGTTCCATTTCACAGGGCGCAATCCTAAACTGAGTTAGGCCGGCATAAACTAAACCAGCAAAGTTTGGCCAGCACAAGGGCCACCATAAAGTATGTTTGGACCACTCTTGGAATCAGAGAGGCCAGCACACAGGTGTGAGCCATCCTTCCTGACTCCGGGAGTAGTCCAAAAATGCTTTATGGTGGCCCTTGTGCTGGCCAAACTTTGCTGCCTTAGTTTATGCCGGTCTAACTCCAATTTAGGATTGTGCTCAGTCAGTCAGACCTTATGAACTATTTTTGCATTTACTGAATATATGCAAAGCAAGAGGCCTTTAGGATGAGGGGGTAACTAGCCATCTAATATTTTAAAAAAAATTCAGTAAATTTCAGTGGCTTTCATTAAAAAAGAAACACATTCCTTTGACTAGAAGTAAATTCCAACACTTCCCACCTATGGATTATACTAGTTTTAGGCTTAAAATGAAGAAATGCTTAGCACACTTACTACATTATTAGGTGTGAGAATTTTACTTCGTTTCTTTAAACTTTCCATGGAGCTGTCAAACTTTGTTGGAGCATGTTTCAGCCTTGTGGGACTTACAACCTTTTATAAGCAATTCAGAAAAATCAAGCATTATGTGGAGAGCTACAACATGTTATGACATCTAGTCTAAGGAAAAGTCTTCTAACAGACCTTAAAACAATTTTATATAGCCTCTTTCAAAGTTATTTACTATGTTTACCATATTCAGCTTCTCAGCACTCTCCTGCAGTAAGCTGTAGTTTTCTTATTTTACAGGTGAGGAACTGCATGGCTGAGTCAGCGTTTAATCTGGAACTTAAACCCCAGTACTCTCCACTTGAGCTTCATAGCCTTAAGCTTAACATGCGTCATACATGAAGGAATGGTTAGTGCATTTACTGTATTTCCTATAGATATAACTATACAGGCATTCCCCAGTATCCACTGATTCAGTTATCCACTGATACCATAGATACTGAGATGCCTATTAAAAAGGTAGGGGGATATGAAACAAATCTATTTTTTTTTACCTTGTTGCATCAAAACCACTATCTTTAAAAAGGTGTCCCAAGTATCCATGGTTTCAGATTTCCGTGGGAGGGGGGCGGAACAGAACCCCAGCATATACCAGGGCATGCCTGCACTTTGCTGGGAAAATTGAAGCTTGGAAATAGGTATGTTGTTGATATGTGGCTGAAGGGGGATGTAAACAGTATCTGCTACATCTCAAAGCTACTAAATGGTACGTTAAGCATATCATTAGGCTTTGCATGCGTGTGTGTGTGTGTGTGTGTGTGTGTGTGTGAGTGAGTGAGTGACTGAGAGAGAGAGAGAGAGAGAGAGAGAGAGAGAGAGAGAGATTCCTAAATAATTGCCAGAAAGATTTATCAGGAGTGGATAATGAAGAGAAAGAGGATAACCCTTTGCTTGCCAGTTTTGATCCAATTCTGATTTGGATCAGGCTTCTCCATGGCTTCTCCTTTTGCCTAGGAGAAAATCTGCCATTGATATCAATTATGGCTTCCCTCCCAAAGCAAACAGCAACTGAGATCAGGGCGGTGATATAAATTGGGACTGTGGCAAAAGCAAAGTCAACCACCTTCTTCTCTATGCCATGGTTCCAATCCTTTTGTATACACAGAATCTACACACTCAAGGGTTAATGACTTCCTCAATGTTTAGCCCTCAACTTTTTGCAACTTTTTCATGATAGTATATTAATATGAGCAAGCATGATAAACTAAGTTATTCTGCTTTATGGATTTGTACGTTTCTTTGTTTGGAGGGGTTGATTTGATTTGTTCAAAGGACTATGACCAGCCTTGGAAAGAAGTTCTTGGAAAAAAGTTCTACAAGAACTCCTAGACTGCAAACGTTCTTTAGCTGGTTCTGTTTCTTTAGCCACTTATGGTATAACCTTAGTTGGAAAGGACCAACTTCCCATTCAGACTGCAGGTCTCACTTGCTGTGGGTGACAAAACAAGTCACTATTTAAAACTTGACCCTGACATTAGTTTGCTTTAACCCAGAAACAGATGAGTTCTGATGGAATCATTTTATAGCGATTTTTAATGAGGGCAAATAATGTTTCTGTACTTCAGAGGTGATCGTCTTCCCCAAGAAATTATAGTTTGTGCCTGATGCCTGCCTGAAAGACTTTTACCCAATCTCTTCTGGAAGGCCTTAAAGAAGAAAAAAATCTCAACCTCCCAAAGACAGCTTCTTCCTTTGCAGAATTGCTGTTACTGTTAGACTGTTTTTTTAAAAAAAAAATTTAAGTAGAATTTAAAACTCTCCCAGGCCAGTTTTCCACACTAGCACGCAGAGGTGTGCCCAGCCTATGTTCCGCCCAGGGCCTGGGTTGAAGCTCTCCACCCCCTCCCTGCCCATTGACACACCCTCCATTTTGGCTCCGTTTTGGAACCGTACGACGGCAAGGGAGGGCGGGGGGGGGGGGAGGGCTGAAACCGCGCACCACTTTGCCGCCTTGCATCCGCCCGAGGAGCTCCGCATGTGGCGGCCCTTCCCACCGCCCAATGGTAGGTCGGCAAATGCTAGCACATATCTCCCGCTCCAGATCTGCAGCTCATTCCTGTGCCTGTTTACTCAAACATAATTCTGGTTAAGTGTCTTCTAGGAAGTCTATTACTATATGCATAAATCCCACTGAATTTGAACGTTTTTTACCTGAGCTGAAAAGTATTGTGTGCTGAGACACTGAGGGAAGATCTAAAAAAAAGAAAGCACCAGACCCAGCACTGGCCTTGGAATGCACCACAAGCTTACCTCAAAGTTGTCTGTGATCTACAACTTGAGAGAGAGGCTAGTGAGATAGAGTAAAGGTGAAGCATTGCTGCCAGTGCGGCCAAATGAACACTGCCAGATATAATTAGAGAATGCTTTAAATCAGAGTTCATTTAAATTCTCAAATGCACTAATTTAAAAAACTTTTTAATTGAAATAGCTCTTCCACTGGGATAGAACTGCTAACTAGAACAGGTGGAATCATGTTGTGCATTGGCATCTGTTGTTTAGCTATATATAGAATACTTTTGAAATCTGTTCTTTATTTTCTTAAATCCATTCTACTCTATGGTCTCTCTGCAGTCACACTAATGGAGTTCTGCTCATGTGCAGAGCTGAACTCAAGACATTTTCAGACTTCTGAGTATTCAGGCCTTGCTGATATGAGGGCAAAACCTTTGGTGCCTGAGGTTAGGAAGGACACACAATCCCTCAGTTCCTTTTTGCCCATTGTTAATGCTGTAAGAAACACTTCCCTTTTTCTTAGCCCCTCAGAAAATTTAAAGAGACTTACCTTCATTTTCATTCTCTACCTTTGGGGTGCTAATGGTTAGTTTTTACCAAAAAATGTTTTTGTTGGTTAGTTAGCCCTGCCTCATCATTTCACAAGCAGGGTCACCTTTAAATAGTCCCACCACTGTGAGACAACACTCTACCTCCCCCCACTAAATGCCAACATCATCAACAGGATACACAACTTCAGCACCGACTGCCAGGGCCATCACTAGGGTTTGTGTCACCCGGTACAAGAGGTCATTGTGTCAACCCCATGATGGATCCCATACCAGACCATACAGAATAAATTACAATATCGTACACACAGCCTAAATGCCGTGGCATCACTAGAGTTGGTGTAACCCTCATTTACTTTATTTATTTTAGGGCTCAATCCTAAACTGGAGTTAGGCTGGCACAGTTAGGCCAACAAAGTTGGCCAGCACAAGGGGCACTGTAAAACACATTTGGACCACTCTCAGAGTCAGGGAAGATGGCACATAACATGTCTGTGTGCTGGGCTCTCCGACTCCAAGTGTGGCCCAAACATACTGTATGGAGCCCATTGTGCCAGCCAAACTTTGCTGGCCTAACTGCGCCAGCTTAACTCCAGGTTAGGATTGCGCCCTTGAACAGTACAGGTAACCCAACAAATCAGTAACCAACAACAACCTGTGAGTACAGCTCCCTGCTTGCCAGGAGAGTTATCAGCAAGGAGTTCTGAGAGCAAGGAACTCCCAGAGGTGGAGCGGTATGTGAGGGAAGGGATGAACAGAATGCAAAAGCAAATGAGATCAGGCTCCTCAGCCATTTTACTGCCAGATTTTAATTCTGTAGAAAACGGGCTATTTCAATGCCCAAATGTTCAGCTCTTAATGAAATTCCAAATTGTCATATTCAAATGATTGGTATCAGAATTCCCACAGTAACATTTCAGTCCAAATACTTAGTATCAAATTTATTGTACGTGCAAGATCAATCACTTACAGTTGCCATATCACTTACAGGTATAAAAAAGAAACAAGAACCATCTTTCCTCCCACTCCCTTTGATAGCTAACAAGAACCGCTGCAATGTGATGCTACTTCCATTTACACTTCTTGTGATTCTAACTGAAATATTCTTGATTTAGTACATCAGGGAGTGCAGCAACAAAAGTCTGGTGTAGTTCAATTTCTTCTCTGTCAGAAAGTTTGACACAAAATGCCTTAAAGCATTGTTATTCAAACTGTGGGTCAGGACCCACTTGGTGGGTTGCAACCTGATGTCAGGTGGGTCGCGGAAAGCTGGGAGCAGCCACCTTGGAAGCTGCAGACCTTACTCTTGTTATATTCCTTTTGAGAGTTTTTTTAAAAACTTTGTTTTTAGTTCAGTGCTTTCACATCATATTTTGTCCTAATCTTGCTTTCTGTCAGGGATGTTTCATGGTTCTACAATTGCTGCAGTCCAAGAATACAAATTGCATTTCAGGAGTGTCATAATAAAATTATAAAATTAGGACATAATAAAATGTCACAATGACAGCACTCCCTACATGATGATGTCATTTCCTGCCACAACATCACTTCCAAGTTAATGACATCACATCCGGTGGGTCCCAACATGAGTTCCATTCTAAAAAGTGGGTCCCGGTCTAAAAAGTTTGAATACCACTGCCTTAAAGTAATAAACTGAAGATAACTTGCAGAGGGGGTAGTCTGTTGAAGCACTTTTAGGGTGCAGTCCTAACCTGGAGTTAGGCCAGCAAAGTTTGACCGGCACAAGCGACACTGTAAAGAAAGTTTGGACCACTCTTGGAGTCAGAGAGGTCAGCACACAGACGTGCACCATCCTCCCTGACTCTGAGAATGGTCCAAACAAGCTTTATGGTGGCCCTTGTGCCAGCCAAACTGTGCCAGCCTAACTCCTGGTTAGGATTGTGCCCTTAGTCTTGTAGACCAGTGGCCTCCAAACTGCAGAATAATGCTCCCCAGAAAAACCATCCCCAGCATGAACAGAGCATACCATTCTGTGGGGCAAACTGATATCTTTGCTGCCAATCTCCCCCAAGAATCATGTTGGGCAGTTGCGTCTACCCGGAAATTTGCATGCTGAGCATGCTGGGCTGCCGGAATGCAGAAGCGGCTGCCCAGCATGACATTTGGGGGAGATCGACAGCAAAGACATCAGGCATACCATGTGGAATGGTAAACAGGTGGAGGATTTCCACAGTCGCTGGATCTGGCCCATGGACCAGGGTTGGGTGCCGGCTGTCTAACCAATTTAGCATAAGCTTTTGGGAACTGAAATAAATTGGTTGGTCTTCAATGTGTTACAAGCAGTGGCATACCTAAGGGGGAACCATTGCCACGGGTACCATGTCTTGAGGGGTGCCAACCTGCACCCCCAATGGTAGATCCCGAGGCAGGTGGGGGCCTCCAGCAAGCCACTATGAGGCTCGGCGGGGGTTGTGGTGGTCTGAGAGTTGCTCTCCAAGCTTTGGAAGTTCTCATTAGGTCTGCCAGAGGCCTTAGAAAAGCACTTCCAGTTTTACCGAAAATCGGAAGTGCCTTTCTAAGGCCTCCTGGAGACCTCCTGAGGCACAGGGAAGACACACACAGCCTCCCCAAGCCTAGAACCACCTCCTGGACGCCCCCCCCCCAACCCCACAGGGCATTCTGAGCATCTGGCCTCCAGAGTTAGTTACTTCACTGGCTATAAGACTCTTTGTTGTTTAAACTGGAAATGGAAGACTGCCAGGTGACCTATTGCCTGGAGAAGATTTACCAGCTTCTTGAATTTTTAAAGTCAGACTGAAACAGAGAATTCCAATGCAGCACAACATGAATTTAAATCTTGGCAGCATCTAGCTCACAACTGGAACAACATTCTTGACACACTGGATTCCAACCCTAGAATGTGGCAGGAAGTTTCACCTAACCCAGCACATGCACTTTGTGTGTCTAGTTGCACATGCGCTTTGGAGAAAGACCTCAGCTATCCCAATCCGTTCATGCAGTCTGAAAACTTCTTTCTTCCCCTTCCTCCATCCAATGTACACCTATATCAGCAATGCCAGTTGTGAGTTTGTATCCCTATAGGCAACCCATAGGAAACTGCTAGGACAGCTTCTCTTTAGCTCTGGCTGACCAACCAGGAGGCATGAGTAATGGAGATAGAATGAACTCATCAAAAAATTGTTTTTCTTCGACATAGAGGTTGTCTAGTTCTATCTCCCTATCTCCTTCTATCTTCCTACACATGGATGACAATTACTGCAGAAGACAATCTAGCGTGGTATAAGGTTATTAAGATGTTCTGCTAAACACAGCTTTGTTATGCCCCATATCACTATGCTACAAACTGAAAGTGAGATGAATCTTACAAAAGTGTTGATATATTAGGTAGGAAAAACATCTCCAGGTCTACAAGGGATAATTCAAATTAAATCAAAAGTATTATAAAATCCAGAAGCAAACAGTTGCAAGTCACAACTTTTCAATGATTTTCAAAATGTATTGATTTTAATGTTTCATTCTTTATGGAAGTTCCACTGAAGTGAATTACTTTGAACTCACCCGGTATATAGGTATACAACCAAATACAATACCAGCATCTTTGTTTGTTGATTTGTAACTTTCCAGAGGTTGTTTGAGAATCTATAAGACAGAAACCACACGGTCAACATATTTTCAGTTCCAGTAAAAGAAATAAATTACAGTTGAAACATTTAATACATTTCTTAATATTTTTCATAAAACAGATGATACTATGAGCAACATTATAATTCATGATAATGTTGTCATTATTTAATAATATTAATAATATTGATATTCTTGATATTCTAATGGTCATCTGAACACAACTTTACAGACTATCCCATGGAAAAAAAGTTGATGGTGTTAACTTGTTGCCATTTTAAAGTCTTGCTTTATCCTGGCTTGTTCATAAGCTATGATAAGAACATTGATTTGGGCAGAAGATGTAGCCGAGAGGGTTAATGCCTCCGTTTGCCCGAAGATAACAACTGAAGATCTCAAGGTCGTGAGCTCGAGACTCCCGGAAGTCTGTGTGAGCAGCAGACCTTGCAAACTGTGGCTGATTAAAAGCTGAGTTCTAGCTGCCTCGTGGGAGGAGGAGTGTGCTAAACTCAGCTGCGTCTCTGGTGAGAGCAGGGAAGCCTCATCAGCCAGCAGACGACAGACAGGTGGCTAAAGAAAGAAGGCTAAATCCAGAAAGAAAGATCTGTTTGAGTGTGGTTCTTGAAAGATAGAACATTCTGTAAATTGTAAAAACCTTCGGGTTTGTGAAAAGTCTGCCTATGTAAACCGCCTTGAGTTGTAATCATTAGAGGAATCTAGTGACTTTAAGAAAGGCGGTATATAAATACATGTATTATTATTATTATTATTATTATTATTATTATTATTATTATTATTATTATTATTTGCTGCAATGATAAGAACAAATACTGATTTAGATGCAATGACAAATTACTGTTTGTTTTAAACCAGGAACAGAAGCAACACACTTCCTCCACAAGCGGGCTAATAATGCGAAGCTGTGATTTAATTACATCTTGTTTTCAGCTGAACCTGTACAATGCGAAAAGAGGCCTTCATTCATGCCTGAATTCAGCATTTTATAGATTATATTGGCAGCTTCATATTCCACGATTGCCAATTTTCTTTGTAACAACTTAATATTAAGAAAGCATTTTCGCCTGTAACCAAAGAGCCAATGATATTTCAACCAGGGATGTTTGAAGTATGTCCAAAAAAGCATTTTTTTCAAAAATGTATAACTGTACATTATGAATATTTAATATGAGTGCCGCAAAACAGCACTTACGTTTGGGTGGATAAGTAGGCCATTTTTGCTTTCAAAAACTACATCTTCTTTCAGATTTAGGTTGAAGGGCAGTTTTGGCATGGAAATATAGGTAAGTGAAGAGACCCGTATAATGAGCCTCTTCAGCCACTGTGAAGATTAACAGGCATGCAGGGGGCACTTCTAGTGTCCTACAGGGATGTGCTGTGATGTGCTGTGCCAGTGAAGCTCAGAATGTCATGAAGCCCAGTGACCTGGAAGTGATGTCACACTTCCTGGTCACTGGGCCTCCAAACGAGACCGGAACCTACTGCCTACAGAACCCACCCCCAGGCGTTTTAAAAGCACTTCTGTTTTTTGCTGAAAACGAGTTTGTTAAACACCTCTGGGCAGGGGGTTAGAGGCTGGATGTGGCTCTGGGGGGCCTCAGAAAGGTTCCCGGATGTGTCCGGAGTGCATTTTCAGTGGCATCCCGGACCTCTGGTCTGGGAGGTGAGGCGAGGCTCAGCCTCCCTTGGTTCCCCTGACTGCACATCCCTGGTGGCCTACATGAGTCCTATGGGGAATTAGGTCAGCAGTAGTGCACACAGATGCTCCAGATTCAATGCTTAGCAACTCCAGGTAAACAAGACAAACGGAAAGAATTCTGGAGAACTACCGCCAGGCAGGGTAGACCATATTAACAGCACAATCCTATACGTGTTTACTTGGAAGTAAGTCCCATTTTGTTCAATGGAGCTTACTCTGAAGTGGTTAGGATTGAGGCCTAATGGTCAGACTACATGTGGTGTGATTATGTTTTGATTCTTTTAAATAGCACAGGGCAGGGGAAATGAGGTGAAACAATGGGAAGAGGTGCTTTTAGACTTTGATCCTGTTCCAATTTTGATTGTGCCCTCCTCCTATGTTAATTAGAGTAAAAATTTCTATTGAAAACCAGGGATATGATCAAAATCCCAGCAGGAGCAAAGCTGGACCACCCTGTTGCATCTCACAGTAAGCTGTTTACCAAAACAAAACACAGAGTCACAATGCTCATTCCATGGAGCCTCTAGTTTGGCCCTACGTTAGGATTAACCTAGACATGCGCACATATGGGCGCATTCGGGGAACACTTCCCTCTAAGAGAGCCTCTTTTTCATGAAAAACTGCAGTGTACAGAGTGACCCTGACTGAGGGTACATGAAGGGAGGCATACTCTTTTTCCCATATGCCTTTTTTGTGCTGAAATTCCCTAAAGCAGCAGTTTCTTCAAATTGCCACTTTGAGAGCAAATTTCTTCTTCAGGGAGGCAAATTTCATCACGGAAATGGCACTCCAACACAGCATATCTAGTTAGGCCATTAGATGGATCTGTGGTCTTCCTCAATGCATGGCAGCTTCCTATGCTTATGTAGTCAGGCGTTTGCAGTTGATCCTTGGAACTTTTGATCCAGGCAAAAACGAGATTTGTAGACATTTGTAGGTATAAATGCCACTTTTTGGCTACGTAATCATTTTGTGCTACAACTTCATAGTTCCCAAGCGCACACACATTTTCACACAACGCTAAAAAGAGTTTTGAGCCTCATGTTATTTGAGTGCACACATGGATGTTATTAAAGACATGATAGAAAGCAGGGAGATACTGGCAAATCATCACATATGTTCCGGGCAAGGTAGGTTTTGCATTGAATTACAAGTTAGTATTGTGTGAGACTGTGTGAGATGGTGACTGCAGCCATGAAATTAAAAGACATTTATTTCTGGGGAGGAAAGCTATGGTGAACCTAGACAACTTAATAAAAAGCCGAGACATCACCCTGCCAACAAAGGTTCTCACAGTCAAAGCGATGGTTTTTCCAGTAGCAATGTATGGCTGTGAGAGCTGGACCATACGAAAGGCAGAGCGCCGAAGAATAGATGCTTTTGAATTATGGTGTTGGAGAAGACTCTTGAGAGTCCCCTGGACTGCAAGGAGATCCAATCGGTCAATCCTCCAGGAAGTCAAGCCTGATTGCTCCCTGGAAGGACAAATCCTGAAGCTGAAGCTCAAGTACTTTGGCCACTTCATGAGAAGAGAGGACTCTTTAGAAAAGACCCTGATGCTCGGAAAGATGGAAGGCAAAAGGAGAAGGGGGCGGCAGAGGATGAGATGGTTAGATAGTGTCACCGAAGCAATGAACATGAAATTGGGCGAACTCAGGAAGCTAGTGGAGGACAGGGAGGCCTGGCGTGCTGTGGTCCATGGGGTCGTGAAGAGTCGGACACGACTTAGCGACTGAACAACAACAACAACAACAACATTGTGTGAGAAGTGCCCTTGCACTGCAATCTCAGGAAGGACATTGAATTTGATACGACTTATTTCCAGGTAAATGTGTATAGGATTACAGCCTTATTCTTATTTATTCTATCAGCACAATTTAGAAATATCTAAGCGGCAGATGACTCTTAGTACCATAGGGGAAGCCAGGGCTCTGAAGAACTTGAAATCCTGATCAACCTCGAAAGGCCCAGGCTTTTTTGAAATTAAAGAAGATTTGGTCAGTGTCCTCCACCTGTAAAAAGGAGAGAGAGAGAGAGAGAGAGAGAGAGAGAGAGAGAGAGAGAGAGAGAGAGA
>JAJKFI010000018.1:14573898-14596631 GCA_029204185.1 Lerista edwardsae | reverse complement strand
TATCTATCTATCTATCTATCTATCTATCTATCTATCTATCTATCTATCTATCTATCTATATATATATATATATATATATATATAAATTTTCAATTAAAAAAAAAGAAAAAAAGATAACTACCGGTCAGTTGTGGCACTTCGATGGAGGAACAGTAACATATTGATTCCAAGTAATTCTGCTTTAATGGTGTGGCCAGCTCTGAATCTGGAAAGAAATATATTTTGTTTGCACACACATCAACTCATTTGCGGCACTGCACATTTCTTACACTGTTAAGTGTGGTAGCAAGATCATTCCTTAAGGTATGTTTTAAAGAGGTACATTATCAGGTCAATCTGGTATTCGAAAAATAACATAGATGTAGTTTGAAGACGAGAAAACAGGCTGCCCGCTCATTAAAAAGGTCAATGAAGTTTGAGATGCAGAGCTGATGCCATGTTAGCCTCACAGAACAGTGCATGTCTTGTTGATAAAAGCCTTTCATTTTCCTGGCTTTCAGCCCGAGAGGCTAGTGTGAGTATTTGGCGGGGGTGGGTGGGTTAGGAGGGTTGGGGGCTATACTGAAGGCCAGATAGGAAGCTTTTGTACCAAATTTTCCCCTGCAGCCTTCAGCTGCTTCGCTCGGACTTTATACTGCCCTTCGGCAGCAGGACTCCATAAAATGAGTGTTTCCACATTGAGATCTCTTTGGTTCACGTTAGATAACTGGGTATTTGCATCTCCAGGTCTTTGATTACTTACATGTGCCTGGCAGTGGCAGTTTCAAAATCCCACATGATGATCGCACCGTTTGCACTTGCAGTTGCTAACAAGTGGTAACCTTCGACTTTGAGCACATCAAAACATTTCACTTCCGCTCTTGGAGGTAAATTCTAGCAGAAGCACAAAAGAAGACTGCTACCAGCCCTGTCAAGGCATTTGAATAAAACTTCCTACTACTATTAAGAGTAGCTACTACTACTACTACTACTACTACTACTAATAATAATAATAATAATAATAATAATAATAATAATAATACCAGCATTTACTGTACATACCACCTTTCTTGATCATTGGACTGTGACTTTAATTCAAGGCAGTTCACATAGACAGACTTTTTCTAAACCCCAACGGGGTTTTCCAAACAATGAATTGCTGGCCCACAGAAGGCAGCTGGAGATAGCACAGATCAGCTTATCAATTGCGTTCTCAAGATCTCACAGCTCATAGAAGATTTTGGTGACTTGAACTGGTGACCTTTGGATCCTATCTTTGGGCTTAACAGCAGCTCTACTCTCTGGACCAGACCTCCTGCCTGTCATCAGTTTTATGTCATCAGACATATAACAGAAAAATCACAGATATGTAGCTCCTGAGGCTGCATCTTGTCAAGTTATAGTATTGTTTATACACCCTGTTCTTTTAAAGACGACTACCTGAAGCATATTTATGATTCTCACTACTTCCTGATGTAGTGAAGTATAGGGGTGGCCAACCCATAGCACGCATGCCACTAGTGGCACATGGACACTTTCTGAGTGGTACACACAAAAATCACCAAATATCTTGTGAAAAATATTTAAACAACAACAAAGAGACCACCACGAAAGTTTACGTTTTGCTTGATTTCTTTGCTACTCCTTACAGAGCACACCCCAAAGTTTCCGATGCTGCAATGGGTGCACTCAGGCCTACTCTGCATGATTTGGAAAATGGGGAGAAAGGCAGGAAAAGAATGATGAACAGGAGAGAAAGCCAATAGGGTGGATGCTAGTGAGCTGCACTCTGCTAACCGACAGGTCACTCACTCACCCAAGAAGGCCAGGTTGGTGGAGCATTGAAGAGGAGAGGAGTAGGCTGTAGAAGGCAGCAGCACAGATATGGATGATGAGATCAGCAAAGTCCGTGTGGTTCAGTCAGGTGGAGACACTATCTTTGGAAAAATCATCCACAAAGAGATCTGGCTAAGATAATCTTTGCGGACGAAAAGGTGGGAAAGCGGGGAGGGGGGGCGCTGTACAGTGCAGAATGACCTTGAAATTAGGCTGGTCTGGTCCATGTAGGCCACCTTTCTGCTTCATCAGCCAGGTGTCTTTGGAATAGGCAGCAGAACTCCTTTGTTTCTTGCTCTATACCTTCTGGCACTTTAAGATATATTGCCCTTGAACTTGGAGGCTCTATTTGCCTATTGTGATAATTGGTAAAAGCACCATTATGGTGGAGTGGCACATTCAAGATCATCTGCATAAAAAGTGGCATGTGGCGTGCTGCGGGTTGGCCACCCCTGATGCAGGCAGAACTAAAAGGCAGTAAGAACCATCAGCACTGGAATGTTGCATAAGATTGGGCTCTGAGGCAGCAATCCGAACCATCTTTCCAGCACTGGGGTAAGGGCAATGCAGCCCCAAGGTAAGGGATCAAGCATTTCCTTACCCTGAGGAGGCCTCCGTGACTGCTCTCCCCAACGACAGGATGCAGCACATGCGCCATTGGTACAGCTAGGTCAGTGTTGGAAACATGGTTAGGATTGCATCTGGAGTTATTGGAAGTCAGAAGAGTTGGCTACTGGACTGTTGTGTGTGCTTCTTGGTGCTTGCATTCAACAGAGGATCTCTTGAAGTAGAAAGACTGAGAAATAGTTTCTTTGCTTTGCTATTGTGAAGCTGCAGGTATTCATCTTCCTTTACAAAATGCCCTCAGCCTCTAAAATTATTCCAACACATACAAACCCAGAACAATATAATTATTGTGAATTTAACCATGGCCATGATCTTTAGCAAGCAGAAGTGTCACTGCATTACGTTCGATTGAGGGCTCAATCCTGCGCCCTCCAGCACAGGCAGTACGAGCATACCACCTGTGCTGGGGTCTCAAACATGCCGTAAGCATGGGCAGTAAGGGGCGCATCCAGAGGGGCGCATCCAGAGGCAGCAATGCAAGACCAGCTGGCAATGAGTTCACCAGTCCCTGGCATTGTACCGATTCCCGGCTGGGTGGGTGGGCTTTACTGGGCAGGGGAGGGGTGGAACATGGGTTGGGACAGGTGGTGACCTTCACTGCTGGATCCTATTCTCCATGTTGGGCCGTGTGGCCAAACATGGAGGCTAAATTTCTGGCGCAGACATGAGGAGACCCATTGGCGGGTCTGCAAACTTACCCAGAGGAAGGGAATGAACTTCCCATTCTCCCGAGGTGCCTCCGGTGGCTGCTTGGCTACCGTGAGATGCTTAACGTTGCCTAGCCCTTCCAAAAAAGACACAATTTGGGGAAGGAGGATGCAGAGCAAAGAGCAGATGAGGAGGCTGCAGCAACCAGAGAAGCCTCTCCCTTGGGCAAGCCTCCTGCTCCTGTGTACAGCTGCTGTCTGGATGGCAACGTTGGCACTTGTAAAGATAGTACCTGAACAAGGTGGCACTTGGAAAAATGGTATTTGCAGAAACAAAAGTTGAAAAACTCTGTACAAGTGCTTGTACAGATTACACTCATTGCTTGTGTTGAAAAGCGTTGTGTTGAACTTGTGTTGAAAAGCGGTAAATAAATACCGTTGATTGATTAATTTATTGCATAAGAAGTAGCCACATATGAGCTAGGCTCTGCTGAGAATGCTGAAGGTTTTCTGTGGAGACTTCCAGAGTAAACTGCAGGGGACTGTCAAGACTTAGCAGGTAAACATCCTTGGGATCTTGGATAGGGAGAAGCCCGGATCATCTGCTGCTAAGAAGGGTGAAGATTATTACAGGCTATCAATTGTCCTGTCCAGTTTTTGTCTCTAGGAAAGTCTTCAGAATCATAAGAACTGGGGCGTTTTCAGATGGTGAGTGTTACATGTAGCCAGGCTCCAAAAGCATAATCCTATGCATGTTTATTCAGAGGTCACACTGTGACCAATGGCCTTACTCCCAGGAAAGTATGCACAGGATTGTGCAATAAAACACTTGTTAAAACCTGCATTTGTCGAAGTTCCCCCCCCAAGCTCACAATTCTCAAAGACTCTATATACGTTCTTCCATTTGAACATCATATTGCCTAGACCAGTAATAGTCTCTCACCTCTGGTTTCACAGAATACTTCTCAGGCAGTAGCTGAACATCTGGAAAAAATCCATTTGTTTTCTTTGCATTGGGACTCAGTCTTAGGGGTATGAGTGGATTGTCTTGCAGAGCAAGCGATACAGCTTCAGGAAGTTCCCAGGAAATACTCAAGTAAACATCACCTTCATTACACTAGGCGAACCAGGAATTGGAGAAGAACAGAAATGAAATTGGAGAAATGAGTGTGCATCATTTGTTTTTCAAATACTTGAGGAAAATTTTCAGCTTTCCAATGAAATTTTCATTTTGGGGGTACATTTGTAGTATTTTGGATATGTTGATTTGTCTCATGTTGTGAATAGCATAAAAGCTGGTTTAGTTGGTGTAACTTGATGTCCTCTTGTCATCACCCCAGAAGAACATTTAATTGGGCAATACATAAAGACACCATTGGTATGTACTGACACCGTCACTTGACTCCACATGACTCCACAGTTGCCAAAATAACAGTGATCTCAAAAATTGCTGCCACTATTGCAGCTGTCATGTGTATGCGACCACACAGAAGCAGCATGTCACACATAGCATCTTCTCATGAGCAAACCTCAGACCTAAGGCTGGCAGTTTTCCTTCTGTCCTCCTGAGGCTTAACAATAGGAATGCCACTGGGACAGCCAATGATAACAGGATAAATGCAAGCAGTTACTTATGAAGTGGAATAAAAGTTAATCACGGAAAAAAGTTTTAGAGAGATTTTTATTATTATTTATTATTTATTGGATTTCTATCCCACCTTTCTGCCCGAAGGCACCTGCCTTCTTGCATCTGCCATGCAAGATACCAGCAAATGTATAAAGATACCAGCAACATTTTTAGAGGAGAGATTAGAAGGAAACAGGTGTCTAGGAGGGCAGTTCTGGACGCAAGGAGTAGCAAGGCACAAAAGTGGAGCATCTGAGTGGTTGAGACGAGGAGAGTAACACTGCAATCCTATGCATGTCTTCAGAAGTCAACCTGACTGAGTTCAGCTGGACACATTCCAGTGTAAAAGTGCACTGGGCTATAGCCTAAATGTCACAGCCAAGGAATATCACAGAGAAGGATACAGTGGGAAATGAAGGCAGAATGAGAGGGAGGGTAAATAAGTAAGGATCAAACATTTATTTAGTACAGTTTTGGGACATGTTAAATGATAGCTCTAGTTAATGATTTTTTTTAGTTACAGGAGGACCCGCAACGCAAGTGCAGTGGTTCTCAAACAGGAGGGTTGTGACCCACCACCACAACTGGAAGCAGGGCATTTCCCCTCAAGGGGAGTGCCCTGAGGAGGATGGTAGCGACAGTGCCACAGTGATCGCTGCACTGATGCTACGAAGGGGCTTTTTTACACACTGGGGGGGGGCAGCACTGGCTTTTCACAGAGTGTGGGGGGCCTGCAGACCCCTCTGTGAACATCCCTGCTTCTGTAAAAAGCCCTTATCTCAGAAGTTACTTCTGGTTTTTGATTTTAAAAACTGATAAAAATTTGATCAGTTTTTTTTGTTACCTGGTTGCAGCAAAACCGCTGATGTTCTCCTCTCTTTAAAAATGTGTCCCCAGTATCCATGGTTTCAGGTATACAGTGGAGCCCTGAACGGAACCCCAGCAGATACTGGGGCATGCCTGTAGATGTTTAACAACATTCCTGAAAACCTTGCCATTGCTAAGTCTAGCAATGTTTGCTGTTTAGCACTGAGCACTACAAAATTAAACAATCAAATAGAAGAAGTTAAAAAAAAAACAACCTGAACAATTTTGATCAGCCCACTGTACTCCAAGACCAAGATGACATGTCTATTCCCACTGGCCTTCAGGTAAAGCATCTGCATCAGCCAGTGTTCATTATCTTTGCTTTCTTTTGCTAACGGCAAAATTTTCAGTTCTTGCCCGCTGCCAAAATCCCATATTTTCACAGTTCCTAGATGTGAAACAAAAGGAGATTTGCTCTTCATGGAAACACCACAACCTGAATACGAACACAACACCACAACACAACCTGAATGTGAAGGTTGTTCGAAGACAGAAAACATAGATCTGTTACATATCAATGGCCCACAACTGAATTAAAGCATCTTGTGGAAATTATCTCAAAATTTTTGTGTGCGCAATGAGTCTCTCCCATGTGTTTTCTCGAGCAACACAAATAGTAGCTTTGGCAGACTATTAGATCAGAACAACAGATCAGAGTGGGTGTGGCAAAAGTCATCCTCTTCAATAACCATGACCCCAGACCAAGCCATCCCTTCACAACTTCAGGAAACACTGGGAGATCCACTAACAATCTCTTGCATTTTGCCTAGTTTGGCTTTCAGGAAGACTGCTAAGCTAGAGTACTTCTTCCTGACATCTACTCTTCTATGTGCAGGAAGTTGCTTTTTTAAAAAATGGGGAGCATTCAGTTGTGTGATTCTCCATCTGCTGTGCACTCCAGGAACAGTTTTACCGCCTCTCCTGCAGTTTGTGTAGGTAAGGGTAGAAGATTTACTTGAGGTTATATTTGAAGTTGCACCTTACGTGCACAATGCCAAATTTACATCAGCAAAAGTCCTGGCAAACGTGTAGCTGACATGGCTTGTTCTGCACTTTTTGTGCAAAGATGGTTTCGGACAAACGCTTCCTTATAGGCAGCTGAGGTGAAACAAAGAAACATCCGTCACCTCAGAAGCATACTTATGAAGACCACATCATACTTGATATGGGCTATGTGCTTACCACCAAAATCCATTTCTGTACGGTGAAAATTTTATGTAGACATCATGAAATTTGCAATCAACTGCTTACATGATGACCCTGATTGTATAAATGTTTTCCCCCCCAATCAGTGGTGTCGTCTAAATGATTTAAGAACAGGTATTCACTTTTGATTGGCACGTGTCGGGACCCGCCCACCGGAAGTGACATCATAAGCCAGAAGTGATGTCGTGGCAGGAAGTGGCATGAAAAAGCCCTTTTTGAGGCCTCAGATGATTTTAAACTGACCCAACAGTTGCAACAGTATTCCACAGCACCCCCAGAACATGTTAAGGAGGCCTGGCATCATGTTAAAACCCCAGAGCAACTCATTTTTCAGTGGCAAGGAAAGGAAAGGCTCCACTCGCTGCCTGCCTGCCTGCCTGCCTGGCTCTGAGAACATGCAGGCAACTCAAACATACAGGAAATTCAAACGTTGCAGAGGGCGGAGTCGACGAGTGGGTGGGTGAATGGGCGGGGCCAGCTGTAATCCTAGAAACCGGTACTCGCGTACCCCCGCGTACCCCCTGCATGACATCACTGCCCCCAATTACTCTGGGCCCCTGGCACCAGCATGGAGATTCTTACATGACTAGACTACTCCACAGGTGAAGGATGTTTAAGATCTTAGAACACACAGCACACAGAAGTGGTTTTGGGGGTCAACAAACAGCCTCTCTGCATCATGTGTGAAGCACCCCTTCATTAATCTTCATTATGAAGTCCAGAATGCTGGAGGAAGGTTCCAATTAATTAACCTCACACAACCCTTATCAGAAAGCAGTGAATTATTCTAAAAGAAAGTTATCACAGCTAGTAATTATTTGTTTTACCATCACATGCTCCAGTGGCAAGATGAAATCCATTTTTGTCAATTCCTGCACATGTCAACTCTACATTAGGCCCGTGGGCATCCTCAATCTGGTATATTTGTTGCCCTGATTCCAGTTCCCAGACCTAAAAATAAAGTTAATTACAGACAATTCAACCCAAACAAGTATACACTGTATATCAGGGAGTTTATCCAACAGCTCACTTCCTTTAACTATCTGTACAAAACATGAAACTAAGAGGATGAGAAAACCTGACAAAATTTGGCAGAAAAAAAATTCCCACAAACAAAGCTGAAAATTCCCATTTGTAACATTGGTTTAACAGGAAAATTGGAGTGGCCACTTTGAGGTTGCAGTTCAACTATCTATTTTCCAACAGAAAAATAAATGTCAAAACCTGAAGCTAAATAACTTGTTTATCATGGCTTACCAGTCCTAAAAGAATCTATGCAAAATATTTATCTGCCCAAACTAAATACAGCAGGGTCTCCTTGCCTTTGTGTTTTAAAGAGTTGCCATATTTATACTCACCTTTACCACTGACTCGGCACAGATTGTAAGAACTTGGTGGAAGGTTTTGTTGTACGCGAGCACGTTGATGTTCCTCTCATGAGTCTGAGGGACCTGCTTCGTGTCTTGTATCATACGTGTTAGTGGATAAATGTCAATCACAGCTGATCCTGTGCATCATGGAACAGAGATAAATGCACAATTTTCCATTCCAGAAAGATGTCAAGTCTTGACTTCAAATACATGACAGCATTTGAGAATAAGCAAGGGTGTACAGTGAGAGCTGGACCATAAGGAAGGCAGATCACAAAAGAATAGATGCTTTTGAATTATGGTGTTGGAGAAGACTCTTGAGAGTCCCCTGGACTGCAAGGAGATCCAATCGGTCAATCCTCCAGGAAGTCAAGCCTGATTGCTCCCTGGAAGGACAAATCCTGAAGCTGAAGCTCCAATACTTTGGCCACCTCATGAGAAGAGAGGACTCTTTAGAAAAGACCCTCATGCTGGGAAAGATTGTAGGCAAAAGGAGAAGGGGGCGGCAGAGGATGAGATGGCTAGACAGTGTCACCGAAGTGATGAACATGAAATTGGGCAAACTCTGGAAGCTAGTGGAGGACAGGGAGGCCTGGTGTGCTGTGGTCCATGGGGTCGCGAAGAGTCGGACACAACTTAGCGACTGAACAACAGCAACAGTTAGGGAAACACTTTGGGATCTCTGCTTGCTATCGCAGTGTTCTTCAAACCGTGGATCGGGACCCACTTGGTGAGTCAAGACCTGATGTCAGGTGGAAAGCTGGGAGCAGCCATCTTGGAAGCTGCACACCTTACTCTTGCTATATTCCTTTTGTAAGAGTTAACAGTTTGAATTTAAAAGTGAGGGTTTTTTAAATTTTGTTTTTAGTTCAGTGCTTTTGCATAATATTTTATCCTAATCTTGTGTCCTGTCAGGGATGTTTATGGTTGTACAATTGCTGGAGTCCAAGAATGCCAGTTTGCATCCCAGATGTGTCATTTGATTATGTCACGCCGACAGCACTTCCAGCTTGATACTGTCACTTCCTGCCACAACATCACTTCCAGGTGAATGACAGCACTTCCGGTGGGTCCCGACATGAGTGCCATTCTAAAACCTGAGTTCTGGTCTAAAAAGTTTGAGAAACACTGTGCTATTGAATACAGCTTGGAAATATCTGCTATTTGGTCAGTTTAAATTGCTGGTGCAGTGTTTGCTGAGGGGAGGGTGGGGCCAAGTTTAGAGCGTGGTGCCACGATTCTCTCACTCTCTGAGGGGATCTGACACTAAGCCTTCTTTTGGGGGATCTGCTCTCAAGTAGCACCCCCCCCCAGGACCCAGGAGCAGGTCTAGGGTTTAAGCGTTCATTGAACCTGAAAAGCAGCACCAAGTGTTGTTTTGGAAGGCTCAAGGCTGCTGTTTTGAGAAGGAGTGCTGGATCTGGACGCCATTGTCCAGAATAGTTCTATTCTCCTGCTTCCCACACACTGAGAGCAGCTATAGAAGTTTTGGAAAGAAATCGCAACTTAAAGTCAAGATCTACAATTTAAGAACTACAATCCAACAAAATCAAATGGAGGCAAGACATATGTGATTCTACTATCTGAAACTGAGGAAGAATACAGACACCAGACGGAGCAGTTTCAAAGCGACGAGACGAGACAAGAGGGAGAAGACAGGGGGATCCCTCCTCCCTCTACGTCGAGACCAGCAACAGAAATCTTGGAAGGACTTGAGAAATTATACTTGGAATTACCGTATTTCCCCAAGTATAAGGCACACCAAAGTATAAGACGCACCTTAATTTTGGGGTCAGAAATTTGAAAAATACATTTTTGGGGCCGGCTGCTCTTTAAGGCAAGCGGGAGCACGGAGAACGCTGCGTTCTCCGTGCTTCCAATTGCCTTAAGAGCCACCGGCCTCCCACCGGCTCTTTAAGGCAAGAGCCGACGGGAGGCCGGCGGCTCTTAAGGCAAGCGGGAGCACGGCGTTCTCTGTGCTCCCGCTTGCCTTAAGAACCAAGAGCCGGCGGGAGGCTGGCGATTCTTAAGGCAAGTGGGAGCACGAAGAACGCAGCGCTGCGTTCTCCATGCTCCCGCTCGCCTTAAAGAGCCGGCAGGAGCGCTGCCCTCCCTTCTCCGTGCTCCCGCCGGCTCTTTAAGGCAAGCGGGAGCACGGAGAACGCAGAGCTGCCCGGCACACCCCTTGAATAAGACGCACCCAATTTTTAGCCCCCGGTTTTCTGGGAAAAAGGTGCATCTTATACTTGGGGAAATACGGTATATTTTAATGACCATTGATTCTTTCTAAAATAGTGTGTGACTTTATTATCTAAAATAGATGAAGATTAAAGATCAAAGGTTTAAGACTCGAACCACGACGGAGAAACAAAAGATAAACCAGGAGTGAAGACAGCGGATTCTCCCCCCCCCTTTCTCTTGTGATTTAACAGAAAGACTTACATGATTGTCACCCGGGGCCTGGAAGCCCCCCGGGCCGCTCTGAAGGGCGGGGGTCCGCACTGGTTGGTAGAATAGGAGCTGGCCACACCCGCAACCACCCCAAGGCCTCAGACCGAAGACGGGGGTCCTACTCGGCCGCAGGAGGCCACAGGTGGGCGGTTAAAGAAGTCTGGCCAAGCTCAGGGAAAGTACAAACAGCCTTGGGTGACTTGCTGAGGAGAAGCGAGATCCTGCAAGGAACCAGCCCAGTCTCACAAGAACTTGGCCTGGCAGTGAGACCGGAAGGGGAGGAGCCCAGAGAGACTGATTGGGAGCTCATAAGGAGCTCAGGCAGCAAAGGGAGAGGAGGTTCCTCCTGGAGCTGGAGGGCAAGTGGAGGGAAGGCGCCCAACGAGCCAGGTAGGCCGCCTGGACTCGCACCTGACCGTGACCTGAACTGGGACCATCAAGCCCTGCTCCTTGAGAGGCTGAACCCTGGGATTGGGTACCCAGGGGGCTTGGCCGGAGCACCAGCTCCCCTTCACCCTTGGGGCGGCAGAGACACCTGCCCGCTGCCGCCACACGCTGAGGCGCACCCCTGGAGCCTAGGGGCACCCCCCTGAGAGATCTCCTCCCCAGCAGGTCCCGGACCCACGGCCCACCTGAGCAGGCACAGGAACAGGGAGTCCGCTGACCCCGAGCAGGGGGCGAACGGGACGACCCCCGGGGACCACCCGGGCATCAGAGCGCAAGCCGGAGGCCGCCACCCCGCCTGACAAGGACGAACACTGAGGATCAACCCAGTGCGCTGCCACTCATGGCAAGACTCCATTTAAGTACTTGGTGACCGGGCCCTGTGAGGTAACAGGGTCCGAGGGCCCCAATCCAGCAGCTGGGCCTACGGGTGCCTCATGAATGTAAAATCACTTTCTAGATTAAACCGATTGTGCCACCCGCAAAGGGCGTCCCGCTGCATCTTTGCCCAACATCGCGAGGCTGCCAGAGCGAGACAGGGGTGCACCACCATCCCCGACCCCCGGGAGCAGCCCCACGTGGATACCCTGTACATACAATGATTTAAAGATAACCTGACGACGACTTTTTTCTTATATGGCTGGTGAAGGATTCCTGAAGGGCTTGTAAGATATTAGACTGATTAGTTTGGAGCGTGTGGTGACAGATCCTGGATTGATATTCGTTTTTGGAACTATTTTGGATGTATTTGAGTGAGTTTGCCTATTTGCCTGCTTGGATTTGTGGATTACAACGGGGATGGCAGACAAACATGGTAAATTTATAGTTGGGGCAGTTGAGGAATGCCCTGCTTCAACGGAGGAATGTATGAGAGGGAGAGATTGCTGGCAGTAATCGAATTTACAATGAGACTCTAATTTGGTAGCTATATCTAAATTGTAAATTAAGTGAAATTGACTGAATTTATAAACATGATTGAATTATAGGTGGGACGTTTGAAAAAGAAGATGGCGCATTAAAGAACAGAGTGGTCAGAAAGAACAAAGACTGAATTACTTTCACTTTTACTGGCTGAACTGGTTATAGATAATAAGCCGTGTTGTGTTTAGACATTTAAAGAGATATATGCCTGCGAAACTTGAGACTATTGGAATATATAAGCACAGATGTTTAACTGAAGTGATTGTTGTCTATAAGTATTGCTGGCCACTGCATAATTCTCTTATTAAGTATACATTTGTTGGATAGAGAAGCAAGAGAAAAATATTATTATTCATAATCATATGTTTGTGTAGCTTGCTACACCTTGAGGCCAAAAGATGTCAAGACAAGAAAGACAAGAAAGAACACAAGAATTTTTAAGACAGGATAATACCAGGCAATCTACACAGCTTTTATTGATTAAACTACTCTCAGAAATCCAGCAGGTGCTGCAAGAAGTGGTAATTATTAAGAATATTGGAGAGAAAGTTTTACAAGATTTGCAGAGTCTATCAGAAGAAGTTAGCTATCTTGATAAATCTATGAATGAAACTAAAAAGGCAGACAAGACAACGGGCCGAATAGAGATAAACTGTCTGAAGTTGGAACTGGATCAGTCAGGCTCTGTGACTAGAATACAGATCCCCTTGGAGATAAGAATAGAGCATACTTGTAGGCAAACAGCAGGCCGGCTAGCTCCAGGAAGCGAAGTAATCTTAATGGAGGAACAAATCAAGCTTACACGGGAGATATAGAGAGAGCTGAAGATAAACCCTTTGGAACAGGCTGGCTGGTTTTTGCATTCTCTTTTTACACACTTGTATACTTTATGATCCACGGGGGTGGCTGTTTCAAATTTTAATTGTTTTAATATTGTTTTAACTATTGTTTTTTAACTATTGTTTTAACTATTGTTTTTTAACTATTACATAATGATTTTATTGTATTTTAATTGTTGTAATGCCACCTTGGGTGCCTTCGGGCAGAAAGGCAGGGTATAAATTTAATAAATAAAATAAAATAAGAAGAAGATGAGAAGAATTTTTGAGTGAAAAGCCACCTAGAATATGGAGATTGAATTATGGAAGATATAGTCAATGAGAAAAAGATGATACTTAAATAAGGGAGACTTTTTTTTTCTCTTCCTCTTTGCTGTCTTTATGTATTAATTAGAGAAACTGAAGGTAGCTATTGTATGTCATTTGGAGAGATATTTAAGAAGATGATTAAACAAGACTTAAAAAGTGGAAAACCTATAGATGGATAGCAGAATTGAAATAAACATTAGATGTGAATGTATTATGATATAGAAATGTTAGGCTAGAGTTAATCAGATAATTAAAAATGGAAATTAAGAGTTAGTAAGCTTTGTATACAGGAAAATTAAGCAATGTTAAAGTCATGGTATAGACTGTATGCAAACACCAATATAGGTAAGATAATTAAGCTGTAATCAGTGTGGGCCTTTTGTGTGAACCTCTGTATTCCCTTGCCTATGTATTACCCTTGCCATTACCCATACCTCTCTCTCTCTCTCTCTCTCTCTCTCTCTCTCTTAAATAAAATAAATAAATAAATTGCTGGTGCAGTGTTTGCTGCAGAACTGCAGACAAAAGGTATTCCTGCCTCTACCCTACATCTTGCTTGGAATATGTCTCAGACATCTAGACAGCTTCAGGAGCAAGAGTGGAGATGCTTTTAAAGTGCACGTTCTGATGGAGGATTTGATAGGTGCAATGCCAAAGCTCCTGAGACATGCAAACCAGGTAGGGAACATGCGGATTCCCACCATTCCAAAGTCCACAAGAAGCACAGCCAGTGTGAGCAACACAAAGAACACAGTCCAAAAACATGGCTGTGTTCTTGCAAACCCACATACCTCTTTTTTTCAGAATCTCCTTGCATCACTTGAGACCTAGCGTTAAATTATGCAGCAAATAAAGCAGGAAGCCGCCTCGAGGCATCCAGGATGCTTTGCAGACTAAGGAAGTGTTCCTTTCTTTTAGTTATTTGAGTATGTTAATTAATGGATGCCAAAGGAGATTGCAGTGGAAGCGTTCTGTGTAAATAAATGTCAGTTACATTGCAGTGATTACATTTTTGCAAAATCTGAATTGCTCACATTCCTCAGTAGAAAGAGAGAGAAACATTTTTTTTCTGTTTCATAATCAATTATCCTTTCTCAAGGATCCTTTTGTGTTGAACAGAAAACAAACATTGCAAGTGCATATCCAAGAATATATCAGACATGCTGTTAAGCCAATATTTAAACTTTTTCGTAGTAACAACACCCCAATATAAAACAATTCCTCTTATTGTAACCAGTAATGGGATCTGGGAATGAACTACAGGAACGCTGGGCGGGACGTGTGATTGGCAGCCCGCCCGTTCTGTTCCGTCGGCTGCCCGCCGGCCACGCGGGCTTCTCCTGGGCAGGGCGCTCCACCGCTGCTCGTCTGATCACCCGGTGCGCCCCGCACACACACACCCCGGCGAGCCGGCACCTCTCCGAGGCCAGGGCGGGTGGAGGACCGAACGCACGGGCAGCCAATGACGTGTAAGTCCCGCCGAAGTCCTGCCCAGCGTTCCTGTAGTTCATTCCCAGATCCTATTACTGATTGTAACCCACCTGTTAATTTTTCTCAAATTTCTGTGGATCCGCATAATCAAAACAGCGACATTTGAGGAACAAACATTTACCATAACTATGTATTAGCGTATGATGTATATGTTTAGAAGAGAAATGTTTCTCTACCACCAATCAGACAAACATACCTGTAACAAGTATGCCGTGATTATTGTCAAAGGCCATAGCAAAGATTTGTGTTTCTTTGGGGCCGCCTTGGCTATCATGGAAGACTTGAAGCAGTGAAAGTGTCTGGATATCCCACACTCTGAAAATCTGAAAGAAAATTAGGATACATTTATATCGACACACAATAATGACATGCCACACTGAAACAGCCAGGTGAGAAGTGCATGCAAGTTGCACTCTATCACATTTTTGGGATAACATACAAAAGGGAAGCTAGTTTTGCACCAGATGCTTGTCCATCTGATCCCCCATGGGACCCCCTCAGGGTCATCCCAAGGGTTCAGATCCACATCATATAGTGAGGGGTAGGACATGGCAGATCCAAACAACATGCTCACCAAGCAGGAAAACCCCTAGGAACAAGTAAATTGCTGCTCTGGAGTTTATTCAAGGTGGTTTCCAGGAATACAGAGACACTGTAAACAAGGGAGAGAACAGTCCAGGTGTTGGAGCAGGTTTTTAGGGTTGGTATCTTCAGTGGGTAGAGTTTTTGTCACAGGAGACATCTGCGGGGGGGAGAATAAATTTGGCTCCTTCTGATGCCCTAACTCTTTTGAACCCAGGTTGGCTTCCTTTACCCAGAGACCTGGCCACCATCCCACTGGAAGAGGGTCCCTGGAAGCTCTTCTAAGAGTCCTGCCCATAGTGGTTAGCTTTGCTTCAGCCAACTAGCAAAAGCTAATGGTTGTTTTCTCTTGCTACAGGCTATGTGCCCTTATGGGGACCAGTTCCTTTTCCAGTGTCTTTGTATCGCCCTCCTGTTCCTGCCAGGAATGGGGGTTCAAGGTGCAAGACTTGGACTTAAGTCATGAAATTAAGTGTTTAGTAGCACCAGCAGAAAGGCCCGTGCCATCCCACTGGCACCAGTGCAGGACTCAGCATGCGCCAGAACAGGTAAGCTCTGCGCCGAGCTGCGGAGGGACATGGGATGGTCAGGGGAGAGGTGGAACAGAGCAGTGGGAGAATAGGGAGGAGGCAGGGATGGGTGGATCGGGTCTGAGGAGGGCAACTACCACACCTAATGAACACATACATGGAGATCAGTGTTGCATACTGTGGTTTCTTGAATGCTTTGGGATCCAAATAGACATGACACAACATACACATAAATCATTACAAATATGACTTTAAAACACTCTCATTGAAAAACATTCCTAGTACCTGAAGTGACGCTTCAAGGCAAAAAGCATTTATTGCACATTCAATTTATTAAAAATACTAATGTTCTGGGGGCTCAGTGCTAAAAATAGAGTTAATCTGATTAGGGGTTTTGGCTGAAGCTGAGAGCCAGATGGCTGCTTAATACCTTTGTAGGACTTTGCAGTACTAGCTCGTCCACCACAGAATACTTGTGCTTGTTTCCTTCCTTTCTGTTTTATTTGGTCCCAAAACAGAGTTGAAATAATGAGAGTCTCATTGATATATAAGATCCTTTCCCCTCTCTATCTCCCTTTCTCTGGTATTTGATTCTGCTTCATCAAAAGGCAGGCTCAACATTTTGTAAGCAGCAAATGTATTATTTATCTGTGGCTGGAACTAGATGTTACACTGGAGATGTGGAGCACCACCAATGTTGTGTGCCTCTCTCTCTCTCTTTCTCTCTCTCTTTCTCTCTCTCTCTCTCTCTCTCTCTCTCTCTCTCTGTGTGTGTGTGTGTGTGTGTGTGTGTGTGTGTGTGTTCTCTAAAGGGGCTCCCTGGAATCAGTGAGAGAGAGAGAGAGAGAGAGAGAGAGAGAGAGAGAGAGAGAGAGAGTGAGAGAGAGAGAGAGAGAGAGAGAAGGAGAAATTCTTTCCCAAAGCTGCCTCTTTCTAACTGGGCTTTCTAACCTTGGAGTGTAGCAATGAAGAGACTCTGTCCAAACTCAGTAAATCCTAGTCTGGCCTGTTGAAAAAGTGAAGCAGAAAAACAATGCAGAACGGGCTGTTGCTAACTACTAGGCACTGTGTCCCAGGGCCGGCTGTAGGAGTGGTGGGGCCCAATGCAGGACATTCCCGGGGGGGGGGCACCCTCCCCATGGGCCCTCTCCACTCACCCAGAAAAACACTTGTGGTGCAGCGTGGGGCACCTGGAAATAGTTGGTGGTGACATGATGACACAACTGCCGACTCCTTCCAGGAGTCCCATTATGGGCAGTTCGGAGGCAGGGGCAAGTGGAAGGGCCCACGGTAAAGCTGTTGTGCTTGCCCCACTGACCTACAGCCCATAGAGATCCTGGCTGCTGCAGCAAGTGATGTGCTCACCGTGCTGGTGCGGGGCCCCCAAAGTGCAAGGCCCAATGTGACGACATTGGTCACACTGACTTAAGGCCAGCCCTGCTGCGTCTAGTCTGCCCTCCATTCACATTGCCATAAACAGCTTGGTAATTGACGTGAATATATATAATGGTTTGGGGTGTGTGTTTTTTTAGTTCTTGAGCATAATGTCCCCATGTCATTGAAAGCAGTCATTATGTAGAAAAGCTCCAGTGCTTCCTATCGAGAACAACATCCATGTGTGCTCCCTCCCTCCACCTTGACTCCTGTTTTCACCCTGTAGTCATGCGGTGCTGTGATTATGCAAGGGATGGTTCCAAACATGAGTAATTCTGACAGAATGCGCTCCAAGCACTGCTGGGAGAGTCAGTGCCACCACTGTGTATCTAACAATGCACACACGCATGAGTGAAGGAACCCAGGCACAGAGAACAGCTGAGAAATTCCAGCGCATTTACTTGGAACATTTGGAGGTGACCAGTGATAACCCCCTTGGGTGGGGGCTTGTTATTCATAGCAACATTGCTATTCTAGTTCTAGCAAAGAAGAGGACCTGCCATGGCAAATGGACAAGTGGCCCAACTGTGTTGTTGTTCTGCATGCAGGGTGAATGCTGGGAGGCAGCACCAGAGCTCAATGCAACAGATTGGGCAAAAGAAAGCAAAAGGCTTCTGAAGTTCATTTTAAAAGACATACTCTCAGATATCATACATACGTATGATCTTAAAACACATGATGATGTTGCCAATGGGTCTTCCTAGACAATTAATTTAGACCAGTGGTTCTCCAACTTTTTAGCACCAGGACCCACTTTTTGGAATGACAAACTGTCCAGGACCCACCAATAGTAATGGCATGGCTGAAAGTGCCATCACTGTGACGCCATTGCCTGTTGCTTTCCTGAGAATGCAGCAATAAGTTGGGTTATTTCTCAGTCATTTTTCAACAGCAACACAAATCAGAAAGAAAAAAGCTTATATGCAACCCTGACACAAGCAAAACAGCCACACTGTCCTCGCCCTTTCCAGCATCCCCTCTTCCCATATTTTCAATATGGCTGCCCTAGGTGCTTTGTGACCCACCTAAAATTGGCTCACGACCCACTGGTGGGTCCCACCCACAGTTTGGGAACCACTGATTTAGATTATTTGATGTACATCTGTTTGTCATGTGTTGTGTTCCATCCACATTTCCCTTTGTGTTTAGGAACCTATGACATTACCTTTTCCTAGGATGCAATCCTAACCTGGAGTTAGGCTGGCACAATTAGGGCAGCAAAGTTTGGATAGAACAAGGGACACCATAAAGTACATTTGGACCACTTTCGGAGTTGGAGAGGCCAGCAAACAGACATGCACCATCCTCTCTGACTCCGAGAGTGGTCCAAACTCTCGGTGGCCCTTATGCTGGCCAAACTTTGCTGGCCCAAACTCCAGGTTAGGATTGTGCCCATAAACTAGTCCTTCTAGTCCAGTGATGGCGAACCTTTTGGGCTCAGTGTGTCAAAACTTAGGAAAATGCTTAACTTTGCTGGTGTGTCAACAAAAGAGAATCCATTCTTTATATTTATTTAAACAAAAAAATATGGTCTAATCATGTATGGTGCTATGTATTATATAAAGAAGCATCAAATAATTATAAAAATGAAAAATGAGTAAAACAAACTCAGTTTTTGTCAGGTATCGGTGAATGCTGGTGTGTCACCCCAAACGTTGTTGTGTGTCAGCTTCGACATGCATGTCATAGGTTTGCCATCACTGTTCTAGTCTATACTACAGAATGCTGGTAACATTCTCCAGCATCTCAGGCAGAGATTAGTTCCCCACTCCTACTATCCAAGTCATGTTACTTGGAGTTGCCAGGTATTAAAAAAAGGACTTTCTTCTATGTTCTGCAAATACATCACAAAGACACAGCGTTGTATTTCTATTTGAAAATCATCTCATTTCCCAGTATCCAACAGAGAAGAGATGATTGCTGTGAAAATGAAATTATTTCCCAAAACAGGCCATTCAGGACTCTTGGAAAGTGACTATTGGTGAAATGTGGTTGCATGGATGTTGCAGGTCTCCTATTGTACATACTACAGCTAGCCCTGTTTTCATATCTCCAAAATTTTGACACACACCTGCACACACCCAGTTAGTGGGAACTAAAACTTACGAAGAACTATAGTTTGCATTGTACAGATGGTGCCTTTTGCCCAATCCAACTCTTTGTTCTTAAAAACAAAAAACAAAAAAACTTGCAGTATTTCTGAGCTCCCAGGATGGAGATCATTAGCATAAGGTGAAACTGTCCAAAGGTCTCAAGGCAATGTTTGGAGAAGCCCCTTGTCAGTCTGATTCCCTCAGCAAGTCCATGGAAACCAAAAACGCATGCAGGATTGGCTCTGTATTTTGTAAGAGATTATGCCTGCAAACCTGCGAATTGCTCCCAGCATCTGCTAATGCACTCTCTGACCATGGAAGCTTCATTTCCCGCTGTCATATCTAGTCATCACATATATATTCTTCATGTTTAATCCATCCTGAAAATCACTTATGCTCCAGGTTAATACAACACCTTTGGCAATGAATGTCATAATTAATCCTGAATTGCGTGCAGTATTTTCTCGCATTTGTCTGGGGCTTATCAGTTCCACTGCATAATATAACCCTGAGGTCAACAATGGAATGTAAGAAAAGATCAGGCCAAAGCTGGGGGGCATCTAGTGCAGCATCCTCTCTCTCACAGTGGTCTATCAGCTGCTTCTGGAAAGCCCAAAAGCGGGAGAGAAAGACGTCTAGTATGTGTCTTAGGGCACAATCCTAACCTGGAGTTTGGCCAGAAAAATTTGGCTGGCACAAGGGCCACCGTAAAGTGTGTTTGGACTACTCTCAGAGTCAGGGAGGATGGAGCACGTCTGTGTGCCGGCCTCTCTGACTCCGAGAGTGGTCCAAACATACTATATGGTGCCCTAGCCAAATTTCGCAGGCCTAACTATGCCAGCCTAACTCCAGGTTAGGATTGCACTCTTAACGTTTTATATTTCTATTCTGAAAGAGTTCTAGACAAGGGAGAGGACTATCTTGCTTTTTGTACCCTCTTGACCTCACTCAGAATTTTACATTTCCAACAGGTTCTCCCTAGTTTGTTACCCCTAGGGTAAAAATCCTCAACTGTTTAGGCATTCCTAGAGTTGGGCACACTTCTTCTCTGTGTTCGACTCATATAGCCAATCAGAAAGTGCAATCCAAGTAATAATCCTCTTAAATTTGTTCTTCTTTTATTGGTACCTGCCTTAATGTACTGAATATTGCTCATAACTGTGCTCTACATGTGTGATAGAGGTGTTTGTAAACAGGATTACAGCCTAAGGGATCAATCCCATCCAATTTTCCAGAGCTGATGCAGCCGTGCCAATGGGGTGTGCGCTGGTGATGGTGATGGTGGTGGGTAATCTTGGAGTCCTCCTCAAAGTAACATGTGTTCCTTTACCTTGGGGCTGCATCAACACTGGAAAGTTGGGTAGGATTGGGGCCTTACTGAACACAATTGGATTACTTCTACTAATATAAGTAAGTAATCTGCTTCCTCTTTTACCACTTTGGGTGTGGAGGGAGATGCAAAATTCTGGTTCTTGCACTTCTAGCAGACTCTTCCAACGTTATTTGATGTTGCTACAATATAATTATATTGCCTTCGCTAATTATAAAGCATGTGCAAAACTGCCAGCTGACAAACAGTTCAAAGCATGCCACAAACGAAACAGAGCATACCCAAATTAATTTGTGCAATATTTCCAAGTACCAGAAAGGCAATCCTGTTCAGATAACATTGAAAAAATATATGCAATTGAGAGAAGTTTAACGATCAAGCACCGATTTTGCAGCCCTCAAAACACTACGTCTCCCTTCATAAGGCAGATGCACTCCTTGCACCCACCAATCATTTCAGCCTTCCTGCACTGCACTTGCGACAGCTCTTTCTTAGGGAGGAAACCCAAATTGCTCTGAATATTAAGCATGTACAATGCTTTTCTATGAAGGCACTGTAACGAATGATCGGATCAAATGCCCCAAATATCTTTGTTCCAATTATCATGATTAGAATTCACCAATGCAAAAATACAGTACACTCCTGTTATTGTCAAGGATTAAAATTTTAGTGATGGCTTATAGCCCAGCTGCCCTCTTTTAAGGATGACATAGGAAATGCTCTATGAATGCATCTGAAAACAATAGCACTGACTTCAACATTTATATAAGTCCTGCCAGGAAGATTTAGCAGCTCTATTCAGCTTCCACGGTTGAAGGGGCACTCAAAGGAACCTCAGCAGGCCTGCATTGTGGCAAAACAACAGAAGCTGGATTTTAAAGACAGGTGGAGAGAACAGTACTTCTGTCAAGCTTTGGCCCAGAGTGAAGCAATGAGAAGATGATGAGAAAGGAGTTCTCCCTGCAGTGGAGAATGTGTTTGAAACTACAGGAGGGGAAAACAGAACACGATTTTGAACATTGTGTTGAACATCAGTATGTCATAGTTCCCAAGGTTCAGAATTGGTCACAGTATTTGAAAGCACATATAATAAATGCTAAAAAAAAATAGTGAGTGTTCATCTATCAAACATTTTCATTAAAATTATGTCCTGCTAATTTTGACTCATGCCCTTTTTGCTGGAATAAATACTGCCTTATCTTTCTTCCAGGAGATACTGGTAGCCAGTCCAGTTAAGACATGTTATAGTTACCATGGCTGTTCAACATACCTTTCTTCTATCACAGAACTCAAGACAGTGTGCGTAGGGTTGTCACTTATCCAACCCTACTGATCCAAACTAGGCCTCAGCAAGATTGGCTGTATCACTTGTCCTCAATCCAGATTTTGGGTGACATGTAGAGAATGACAAATATGCTTAATGGTGCAATCTTAACCCGGAGTTAGGCCAGCAAAGTTTGGCCAGCAACAGGGCCACTGTAAAGCACGTTTGGACCACTCTCGGAGTCAGGGAGGATGGCGCACATCTGTGTGCTGGCCTCTCTGACTCCAAAAGTGGTCCAAACATACTTTACGGTATCCCTTGTGGCGGCC
Organism: Lerista edwardsae; assembly: GCA_029204185.1. Classification (NCBI taxonomy): domain Eukaryota; kingdom Metazoa; phylum Chordata; class Lepidosauria; order Squamata; family Scincidae; genus Lerista; species Lerista edwardsae. The sequence goes on along the minus strand of JAJKFI010000018.1, from coordinate 14,574,455 downwards.
AAACTTTGTTGGCCTAACTCCAGGTTAGGATTGCGCCCTAAATCTTTCCTGTGAAATCAAGGGATCAATAGGGAGTCAGGGTGGTATAATGCAGTGATTCCCAAACTATAGGTCCATGGGCCACGAGTGGGTCACAACCCAATTTTTGGTGGTTCATGAAATTAACAGAATAGATTAGACTGTGTGCATCAAGGGCTAAACAAACTGCTAATTGCACGGAACACTGCTGCCGAATCATCATTATAGCCACCAAGGATTGAGTGGCTAGAAAAGTGAAACTTTTTTTTAGGTTGGTCCCAAAGCTAAAATGTTTGGGAACCACTGGTGTAGCGGTTTGGGAGTTGGACCTGTAAGATCCAGGTTCAAATCCTTGCTCAGCCATGAAGCTTCCTGGATTGCCTTGGACCAATCAGTATTTTTCAGCCTCACCTACTTCGCAAGGTTGCTATGAGGACAAAAGGAGGGGAGGAACTATGTAAACCACCCTGAGCTCCTTGAAAGGAGCTCCTTGAAAGAAAGAAAGAAAGAAAGAAAGAAAGAAAGAAAGAAAGAAAGAA
>JAJKFI010000018.1:14552082-14573888 GCA_029204185.1 Lerista edwardsae | reverse complement strand
GAAAGAAAGAAAGAAAGAAAGAAAGAAAGAAAGAAAGAAAGAAAGAAAGAAAGAAAGAAAGAAAGAAAGAAAGAAAGAAAGAAAGAAAGAAAGGGCATTGTTCACATTTTTTATAATTGTGAAAAAATATAATCATCCTATGATTAAGGATGGTTCACAAAGACGATATGCAATGCTTCCGACTACTGTGAACAGAAACGGCACAGAGCTAAATCTACGATTAAGTTTTTCTAGTTCAAACAGCGAGCGTGCCAGGGAATTTTTCAAACACATATTAAGGCATTGTTTTCAATTGCAGGTATTCCTCCACAATTGAGAATGCGTCACCTGCTATAAGATTTGTTCACACAGTGCCTAATTTGCTGGATTTGGTTCCTACAGTTTGTCTTCTAGTTAGTGGGATTTAACAAGTTTCCACACTATACAATGTACGTCAGTCCAGGACCTGGAGAGCCAGGGGCTAAAGGGAATGATTTTATTCAGCACAGCCTTTTTCCATCAGGGATTGTCCTTGCAGGCAGGTTCACAGCTTTCTATTTAAATTCTCAGCACTTTGCAGCTGGCTCCCCAGAAAGAAACTCTCCGCAGGTACAAGGAGCCTGTTGAGTGTGATGCACTATGGGAAACACTGTCTAATTTACAGTGTCAATTCAGTGAACAGAGCTGGACAGTGGGGGAAAGGTCACTTGGTTGGAATCCAGTTAAACCAGGAGAAACCAAACGAAGCTGAGTTTTGAAAAAGAAATCTTGGTTCGGGTCTGTGAAAGCCAGGCTCTTACATTGCCACAGTGTGGTTGTCTGGAGAGTTATATTTATATATAAATATTTATAACAGCATTTAATATTTATAAAAGGCTCCGTATTCATCAGCCACCAGAAATGACTTGAAGTTGTACAAGAATTATACCAGTAAAGGTAGGCTCTGCCCATAGGCTCATGCATGAAATACATCTGTTACATCAAGGCCACAGGAATGGAAAGGTCAGAATTAAAAAAAAAAATCTGTCTGCAGTGTGCCAAGCCAGCTAGTCGATGTATGGAGCTGATCTCATGCAGCTGAAAAGTGCAGAGGCTTTGCTAATTTTGACTGCATCTGCCACTGCCCCAGAGGGTCACCTTGACATTCAGGAGTGGAGCTTGGGTAGGGGTGGTAAAGATGAAACTTTCCCCCAACCTCTCCCTTTCCCCCTATAAGTAAACATTTGGTACAGCCCTTAACATGACAAAATTTTCCAGCTCCTATTATGGAATCATTTCCCAGAAATTCATCTTAATCAGCCTCCTTCCTCTTTGAAAAGCCACTTCTAGCCAGGAAACTCGAGGGAATGGGAGGTTATGCACCCATCATTTCATGCATGACCTCCATAAACTCAAGAAGTTTACCGCCATCTTCCATTGTTAAAAATGTAGCTGACAGTGAACATGTTTTTTCCCCTTGTTGCCTTTTCCCCAAAGTTGCTAGACCTCCATGTTAGCTTGAGGCAAGGATTGGTGCAATGCTGCTGCTCTCATAAAAGCACTGAAAACTCCATAAAGCCGGGAAAACAGTACTTTTCCCTAAGCAGTTCCTGGGGTGTGAAAGACTGCATGTTCCCCCAAACACAAGCCATTATTGTCTCCTCCTTTTCAGCAGGCACTTTTGCCACCATGAAAACAGTTTAGGAGAAAAAGGCAGGCAGGCAGACAGAACCGCAAAGGCATGGAACATTATTATGTTTTCCACATTGCTTGACTCTACAAAAGCACTCTGAGGCCTACACTATAAAGCCATTCTTTCATCTACGGAATGGTGGAAAAAAATAGGATTGTCTTTTATCATGAGATCAAAACACTGTGTATGGACTTTACTAAGAGCGCAATCCTAACCTGGAGTTTGGCTGGCACAGTTAGGCTGACAAATTTTGGCCAGCATTAGGGCTACTGTAAAGCACATCTGGGCCATTCTCTGAGTCAGGGAGGATGGTGCACGCCTGTGTGCTGCCCTCTCAGAGCACAATCCTATACCCCTGTTGCACCGGTGCTATGCTCTTGCGCCGGCCAAACATGGTTGCAAATGTGCCGTCAAGCGTATCAGTGTCGGCAGTACGGCACTGGACCAGCACAAGCAGCAGTGCCAATGCTCGGGCACCGCTGCAACCGCTAGTAGTGCTGGCCTTGTGCCAGTTGAGCATTGGCAGCACGTGGTCAGTGTTGGGCCTTGCCGAAGGCGTTCCAGAGGCGTGCCGGGGGCATAACTTGGCGGCGTAGTGGGTGGAGATGGGGGTTGTGATGCAGGACGGCCATAGTGCCAAATCCTAAACCTCGTCCTCAGTCTCGGCGGCCCCAATTCAGACTGCTCCTGTGCACATGCACCTGCGCCTGCAAAACAGCAGGCAGATCCGAGCAGCCCAATTGGGATGACTGAGGCTTAGGCAGGTGTAAGGGGAAAAACCTCCCCTTGGCCTGCACTTCACTACTGCCGCTGCCTCCTAATCTAAAATACAGCCCTGTTATGTCGGCCTTACTTAGGATTGGGCTGCCCGAGAGTGGTCCTAAAATATACAATGTCCCTTGTGCCGGCCAAACTTTGCTGGCCTGTGCCAGCCTAACTCCAGGTTAGGCTTGTGCCCTTAGAGGTTTCCATCTTCTTGTGTTTTTTTCCTTGTTCTAAGCATAGCTGATTAAATTGTGAACTAGGAATTTTGCTAAGGGAGCATCTGCCACCTAAGCAGCTAACCATAGGGGTTTGGGGTTACTAAGGGTAGACATAGTGGGAGAAATTTCTGAGAGAAGGCATTACAGAGAACAGTACAGTTCATAAAAGAAATCCCACCTAAATCATTGTACAACATGTGACAGTTATGAATAAGATGCAAATCACAGAAAATAACATGGAAGAAAAAATGTTTTTGTCAGATGTAGTTTTAACAACCACAGAGAGCAAGTTTTGGCTCTTCACGAGAGGGAGGTGTGCGGAGCAAAGTGATGTTATTAATTTTCAGCTCAGGCACTGCCAACAATCAGGCCAGTAAGCAGCCAGCCAGTAGGAGCACAAAGATTTTCCACCTTCTCTGGGAGTTTCCATGTGGCTGGACTGGGAGGGGCAAGGCCCTGGTATTGGTGGTGGTACTGATATCACTGACATTGGTCGTACTTATGATAAGACAGACCATGAGAAGTGGTAGATCAGGGGACAAAAGTTGAGAAACACTGCTCTAGCCAGATAGAAAAGACGTTATTTTCAAGGCTTAAGATAAGTTCTGTTAAAAGAATTATCCATCAGAGGAAACAGAGGAGCTTGGTTTTATTTAAGATAATAAATGTGATCTTTCTGTTCCTTAAGAGTGAAATATATTTCAGAGTCTCCATAGCTACACGGTGTTCTCAAGCAAGACAGTCTGATACAAATAATGCCTTGCATGCTAAGATCTGTCCTACCTAGAACATGGATGAATAAGAGTCTGACAACTCAGCTCACATTAAGATATGGCAGAGAGAAATACAAGTTCTTTTTTTAGGCACTGAAATCTCCACTATGTGAGCAATACCACTCATAAAAATGTCGGTGTTCCGGAACCTTTTTGAAAAGATTGTCAAGTGAGCAAAATACGACGACTGCCCAAGACTTCCTGACATCTGAGGCAGCATGCCAAATGCTGCCTCCCCTTACGCAATGAAGTGCCCTCACTATTCCTCCCACTCCAAAGCTCTAGCTCAGCACTCCCCTCCCCACATTTCCTCCCCCCTTTTCCCCATCGAAGGATATGGAAGGAGGATCAATGGAGACAAGTGGAAAGAAATGGGCACCCCACACCAACCTACAGCCTGAGGCAACCACAGTAGCAGAGTTGTTGTTCAGTTGCTAAGTCGTGTCCGACTCTTCGCAACTCCAACTCTTCGCAACTTCGCACGCCAGGCCTCCCTGTCCTCCACTAGCTTCTGGAGTTCGCCCAATTTCATGTTCATTGCTTCGGTGACACTATCTAACCATCTCATCCTCTGCCACCCCCTTCTCCTTTTGCCTTCAATCTTTCCCAGCATGACGGTCTTTTCTAAAGAGTCCTCTCTTCTCATGAGGTGGCCAAAGTATTTGAGCTTCAGCTTCAGGATTTGTCCTTCCAGGGAGCAATCAGGCTTGACTTCCTGGAGGATTGACCGATTGGATCTCCTTGCAGTCTTCTCCAACACCATAATTCAAAAGCATCTATTCTTTGGCGCTCTGCCTTTCTTATGGTCCAGGTAGCAGAGTTAGACAGGGGCAAAACAGTAAGTAAGTACTGCCGGCGCTGCCACACACTGTGTGAGCAGCCCAGCCCACTCGCTGTGCACCTGCATATTGCTGTCACTGCCTGGAATAGCTCTGACAGTGAACGGGAGGGGCCACTTACATGGCCCATTGCTGCGCCTGCAGTCCTTACCATTTTGCCCTCCCTCTTGCTATGCTTCTGGGTGACCACTTCAGTTGGCCTCATGGATGCAGCCTGACTCTAACATAAAGCTGGACAGTGCAAGTGACTGTTCACAAAGTCCCATCATTTAGCTCTCCATACTGGAGACCACTGCAGCACCTGACAGGCTCCCCGGCATGACCGGCGCTTTTCGTTCTGCCAGCGAGTGCTGGGACAGCAGTGACTATAGCCCCAAAGTGTCACTGTGGCCAGCAGTGCCTACCCAGAATGCAGCGTGCAGGGCTGGCTGGGGTGACAGAACCAGGAAGTGGCTGGCCGTGGCGACACTGGGGGCCTGTAGTCACAGTAGTCCCATCACTTCCTGGCAGAACAATAAGCGCCGGTCACTGGGCGGATGGAAACAGCGGTGTCTGGATCTGGCTTGCACGCTGGAGTCTGGAGACTGCTGATTTAGCTGATGATTCCTATTCCAATTCCCCGTCCCCTCATTTCTTACAGTTCTATCTTAGAGGCTGGCAATGATTGGCTGGTTCCAGCCAGATGGAAAATTCCTGGGAAGATTGGGAAGAGGATATGCCCCAGTGCACAGGATTAGTGGGATACAGTAGCACAAATTCCGCAAGGCGTTATCCTTTCATAACGATGACTCTCACTCCCGCCCATACCTGGGTATACAGTAACTTGGGTATTACACAGTACACATCCGAGTATAACGTACATGTATGCCCCCTCTCAAGGGGGCAGACCACACAAGAACAAAATCAGGAACATGTCTCTTTTATAAACTCAGGAATGGAAGCTTGGTCCTTCAGGAGTGTTTGGGAGAGACACTCCCCTTGGTCCTTGGGGAGAGACATTCTTAATTATACCCCCCCCCACACACACACACACCCTTCGCCCTGAACGTGGTGAATGTGGATTTTGCATTCTGGTATGTGTAGTAAAGAATGACATCTTCAAGTAAACTGAGAATTGGTATTTGGTGTACAGAGAATATGGGGAATGTCAGCAAAAGACATCATTACAGTTAGAAAAGATCTGATGACATCTGATCCAGATGCTTAAAGCAACCTCTAGCTAAAAAGGATAGTTCCATTATTAGCAATGAAAGATGACAGCCTCAAAAGCCCATATGGGTTTATTTCAACACGATTTTGTTCTCACACCCATTCTTCTGGCATCCATTTGACAGTACTGTAAGGTCTTCAAAGACCTATTTATTCATTTATTTCCCCTCCTCCTCCTGCAGGCTCTTTCTCAATCTATTGAGAGACTTTTTTCTCCATTTTATTTACAGAAAAGCTCCAAGACAGTATCCCAAAGACAAGCCTGCGGCACTGCACAGGGCTGCTGGTCTCCCAAGCCTATGAGCTGCAGGGCGGAAGGCATTGGAAGGAAGATTTCTGGGCTGTCTCAGTTCCAGAAGGTTAACCTGCTGTTGGACCAAGAATCCAGGCAGCCTCACATGAACATAAGAACATAAGATGCTTCCTCTCTGCCAGACAGGAATATACAGACAGGAGAAAGTCATGTGTGCTATTTGTCTGTTATGTTGGCACCAACAGCAGCTTTCCTTCTGGGGTAGACAACACCTTTGGGGGGGGTGATTTTTGTAGAAAGATTTTTCTAGGTAAGAGCTGAAGCCTCCCATTGCCCATGCTATGGTCCTAATATGGATCAGAGCCCCCACAGCTGCATAAATAAAAAAAGATGGGATGTTTAATATCCTGTCTATTGAGACAAAGACTAAAGTAATGCATGCTTCAAGCTTGTAGTCCGTGTGCATGCTTTAATCAATGACCCATTAAATGGCTTTAGGCAGATGCCATGAATGGCACATTCCTCCATAAACTATTATCCCAGCTTGCTTTTCCCTTACAATTTTGATCCTACTAAATCTCGTGGCACAGGGGAACATACTACAGATATTCTTAGTTTTGCTGACCCTCTGGCAGCGCAATCCCAGGCTGCCCTTAGCGTCACCGCAACAGCGCTGCATTGACGCTATGTCATTAGCGCCGATGCAGAGGCGCTGAGCTGCACCGCTGTGTCGGCGCTAACGCACCGACACCAGCACTGCCTGCAGTGCCAGCCTGGGTGTGCCCAAGGTGTGCATCCTCTGCATCGGCCGAAGCTGGCTGATGCAGAGGAGTGCCAAGGCAAGTGGGAGGAGGGCATTTCTGGGCGGGCAATGGGCATGCTGGCAGGCATGTTGGCCCGGGAGGGGGGGCAGCCCAGGATTCAGACTTATGGCTGAATCCTAAACTTGTTCCCCAGGCCGCATGGCCCTGATTCAGGCCACACCGTCTCCTCGGACTTGTGCCTGCTGTTTAGCAGGCGCAGATCTGAGGAGTCCATAGGGGAGGCTGGCACTGCCCCACGTTCAAGTACATGAATGTGCCCTTGCACCGGAGAGGCTCCAGCCTCCCCTGTACTGCATTGGATATGGTGCAAGCCTGCAGGCGTCACCATTCCAGTGCACTATAGGATTGTACTCTCAAGAGACTTGCAATACTATGCCTTACAGCACAATGCATGTGTACACTGAAGTAAGCCCCCTTGAGTTCAGTGAGACATACTACCATGTAAGTGTATATGGGATTGCCACAGCAGTAAGCGTCATTGAATTCAACCGATTCCACCCAACCAATTCCCATCTCTCTCAGATACTAGCTCTTCTGAGGAACGTTTCAGCAGATAACATCTGACGGAGTCAGACAGCAAAGGGGAATCCCAACCCAAGAAGAGGAGACAGAGGAGGGTAGTTGTTGTTGGTGATTCCCTGCTTAGGGGCGTGGAAGCTGCTGTGTGCCACCCTGACCCACTTGCTCGTGAGGTGTGCTGTCTTCCTGGCGCCAGGATCCAGGATGTCACAGAGAGAGTGGCAAAGCTCGTTAAACCACTACCCCTTCTTGCTAATACATGGAGGAACAAATGATACTGCAGGATGAGGCTATGAGCAGATTGTTTCAGACTTTGAGGTGCTGGGCAGGAGAGTGAAGGACCTGGAGGCCCAGGTGGTATTCTCATTTGTCCTCCCAGTAACAGGCAGAGGACTCCAGAGGGAGAGAAGAATCCTTCGAGTGAACAACTGGCTATGCTGATGGTGTGGTCAAGAGAACTTTGGCTTCTGGGACCATGGACTGCACTTCTTGGATGAAGGACTGCTAGCAAGAAACAAGTTGCACCTCACGAGGAGGGGAAAGAATGTTTTCGGTGAAAGCATGGCAAGCCTGATCAGGAGGGCTTTAAACTAAAGGCTGGGGGTGGGTAGGTGGAGATGATGGTCAGAGGCCTGATCTGCAGGTGGGTGCCTCAGTTGGGAACCCAAAGGGTACCATTGTGGATGGTAGGTCCTTGGAGAGACCCAGACTAGCTGGGGAGGGAAAGGGGACATTGGATCGTGGACTCAGGGGCTTACATTGCATATATAGAAATGCACGGAGCATGGGAAACAAGCAGGATGAGCTTGAACTTCTAGCAAGTGATGGTAAATTTGACTTGATAGGAAGAACTGAAACCTGGTGGGATGACTCTCATGATTGGAATGGGCAAATGGAAGGCTACCAGTTGTTTAGGAGGCACAGATGTGGCAAAAGAGGAGGGGAGTTGCATTATATGTCAAGAATATGTACACCAGCTCAGAAATCCAAAATGGTCATGATAGCTCTGTGGAGAGTATCTGGGTAAACATTAGTATAGGGGGAACAGCAGCATATGCAACATTGTGGTGGGTGTCTACTATAGACCTCCAGGCCAATGGGAGGAGGTAGATGATGCTTTCCTGAAACAACTTACACACATTACAAGAAAACATGAGGTAGTCATAATGGGGGACTAACTATCCTGATGGGAGACTAACTCAGCCAAGTATAGGAGCTCCAACGAATTCCTGTTGTGCCTGGAGGATAACTTCATCTTCCAGAAAGTAGAGCAAGGAACAAGGGGATGGGCCATCCTTGACCTCATCTTAACTAATAAGGAGGAATTGGTTGATGAGGTCATCAAAGTAGTAGGAACATTAGGGAAAAGTGATCATGAACTGCTGGAGTTTTCTATCATATTGGAAACACAGGTAATTTGCAGCGAAACCCGTACTTTAGACTTCAGAAAGGCTGATTTTAATAAACTCAGAGAAATTATAGGCAGGATCCCATGGGTTGATGAACTTAGGGGAAAGGGGGCCCAAGATGGGTGAGAGCTCCTAAAGAGGCAGCTGCTTCAGGCACAGTCGAAAACAATTCCTATAAAAAAGAAAAGGGAAAGACACCTCAAAAAGCCAGGATGGCTGAACAAGCATCTCAGTGGTGAGTTGAAGATTAAAAACGATATGTACAGAAAATGGAAAATGGGACTGATCACCAGTGGGGAGTACAGACAGATAGCCCGGACCTGTAGAGCAAGGGTCAGAAATGCTAAAGCTCAATATGAACCGAGGCTGGCTAGGGAGGTCAAAAATAACAAAAAAGGCTTTTTTAGCTATGCCCAAAGGAAGAGAAAGAGAAAGGAGAGGGTGGGATTGCTGCTTGAAAACGATGGCCAATTAGTGTCTGGTGAAAAGGAGCGGGCGGATCTGCTCAACTCCTGCTTTGCATCTGTCTTCTCTCAGAAGGAGGACTGTGCAAATGAGGATGCTGGAGCTTTGGCCAACGAGGGGGGGGAATGTGTACATCCCCACAGAGGTAATGAACACCTGGGCAGCACAGATATGCAGATTAGGATTGACAGGGAACTTGTCAGAAACCACCTAACTGGCCTGAATGAATTTAAATCATTTGGACCAGATGAGTTGCATCCTAGAGTCCTAAAGGAACTTGCAGATGTACTTGCACAGCCTCTGTCCGTCATCTTTGAGAAATCCTGGGGAACAGGGGAGTTGCCTCTAGACTGGAAGCGGGCTAAAGTGGTCCCAATCTTCAAAAAGGGGAAGAGAAGACTGAGAGGAGATATGATAGCACTCTTCAAATATCTGGAGGGCTGTCATAAGGAAGAAGAGACAAATCTGTTCTCATCTGCCTTTGACAGTAGAACTAGGTCCAATGAGTACAAACTGCAAGGGAGGAGATTCCGGCTGGACATCAGGAAGAATTTCTTGATGATAAGGGCAGTTCGACAGTGGAATAGTCCGCCAAGGGAGGTGGTGGATTCTCCCTCACTATAAACCTTCAAGCAGAGGCTTGACAGGCACCTGCTGGAGATGCTCTAGGAGGATTTCCTGCTACAGATGGGGGTTGGACTAGATGACCTTGTAGGTCCCTTCCAACTCTATGATTCAAAGGGAGTTACTTCTGAGTAGACATGCATAGGACTGCACTGTAACGGTTGCAATCCTATACACACTTTCATGGGAGTAAGCAATCCTATTCAACTTTTCAGTATCGATGAAACTACAATTCACTCCTGGAACAAGGGAATAAATGGCCCCTCATCTTGAGGAGGCCTCCATGATGGCTGCCCCTTGACAGGGTGCAGTGCACGTCCCTTTGGCATGGTTGCATCAACACTGCAATGTTGGATAGGGGTGGACTGCAATCTACTTGAATTTGGCAGAACTTACTTCCAAGTACACATGCATAGGGGACTGTGCTGTTCATCATTTCACAATTGGATCACCTCAACACTGTCTAGATAGGGCGGCCATTGGATCCTTTGGAAATTTCAACAGAAAAAAAATTGACAATGTGATCATTTTTTACTCCTGTTGTAGATGGTGAGGTGCAGGGATGGCCCCTAAAATGTGAAACTGCCTGCCTAGTACTATATGGTTGTCTTTCTCCTGGCCTGATTCTTTACGCAAGGATTCCCAGAATTCACTTGTACCTCTTTGAGATCTGTAGCCTATAAATGAAAAAGCATTCTACTATGGTATCATGAAATTAACAACTTTAAGCTCTAGTCCTCTAGCATGAGTACTTTATACCACTAAGTGAAAGAACAAATAATTTACCTTTGCAGTGGAAAGGCTAATAATGTGCTGATCTTTTTCATTAGTGACAATCTCTGTAATACTAAATAAGTGCCCCATCAGCTTTCCCACCGGCTTGGTGTTGATGTTGGGATGCCACAAACGAAGAATTTTGTCATCTCCTGCAGATGAAAATTGACCAGTCTGTCTTTTGGCTTATAGAACATCAGTAATTCAACAACTTGGAGAGAAAGTGTTTCTCAAAATGTGACTCTTGGGCTACAGAACGATTCAGTACTCTTTTTCTTGGTCACCTCTCATGTCACCTGCTAATCTATGCCAAAAAGGAGGTTAAACTTGTCTGCTAACTAACATGTTCAAGTCTCCTGAGTCAATGAATTTCTATGTCAAAATATAGACTCCAGCTGAGAGACAGGAAGTCTGCCAGAATTGGTTTGAGCATTTAGAAGCTAATCTATGGATTCTGTACTTTTGCTGATATTTGCTGTGCTCATAGTCACATGGGACTCTCTAGTTAAATGAACTAACTGGGAGAGCATTACATTTTTTCCTATCATTCTCATTTCTGTTGGTATCCTCTGCTAGCTGGGCAAGAGGCACTTTTTCAAGTGGTGTCCTCTTATATTTAGCAGGGGGAGAGTAACTGTCCCTCTTCACCCCTGCACAGTCTTTCTAGTGGCTGTTGCTGGCGGTCTGCCTTTTTTTAGATTGTGAGCCCTTTTGGGACAGGGAGCCATTTAACTTTATTACTATTTGCCTGTAAACCGCTTTGTGAACTTTGTGTTGAAAAGCGGTATATAAGTACCTCTTGGTTGATTGATTGATATGCTTTCTATAACATCTTTCTTGTAAGGGTTCCTGTATGGTCTATACAGCCATGTGACTGACAAAGTTATTGTGACTTGCAGGCCTTTAATAGTCATGTGGACATGACTATCCTTTCCCAATGAAGTAATGTCTTTGATGTCTAGGACACCGGCTTTCGTGGGGTGGGAGTGTGACTCATTTGCTTTTCTACTTCCCCTATAGTGAATGCAGAAACCTTGAGGTTTGAATGAATCATCCTAAGGATGGAATGAACCTTAGTGGTGGATCTCAAGTCAGAATGTCATCTTGTTCCAACCCGGATTGATTAACCATTGAACACCAGTGGACACTCTGAGAACTTGGTAGGTAACAAACAAAATGCGGACTTTTGCTCAAAGAATACCACAGGTGAGGATAGTGGCTAGCTAGATTAGATGGGGGATGGGACAAGGTAAATAACATATTTGGATCTCAGTCCTATCATTTTCTAATAACAGAAATATTTTAAATATGACTACAGTATTATTAGGTACGTGGTGGCGCAGCGAGTTAATCCGCTGTCGCTGGGCTTTCAACCGCAAGGTTGGGAGTTCGAGACTGCGTGACGGAGTGAGCTCCCGTTGCTTGTCCCAGCTCCTGCCAACCTAGCAGTTCGAAAGCACCTAAAATGCAAGTAGATAAATAGGGACCACTTTGGTGGGAAGGTAACGGTGTTCCGTGTGCTACGGCGTAGAATCATGCTGGCCACCATGATCGGACAAAAACGCCGGCTCACAGGCTTTGAAACGGAGATGAGCACCGCCCCCTACAGTCGGTCACGACTAGACCATTCGGTCGTGGGGAAACCTTTACCTTTACTTTACAGTATTATTAGCCGCTTTCTCTAGCACTTGGTAATGTGGTCAGGTAGCTTTCCACAGGTTTCATTTCCTAGTTGTTCATTTAGGATACACACTACAGTGTACAGGTGTGAACATACAGAACATCCTGTTGGTACCTGCTTCTTACTGATCTTTGGCACTCCTTTAGCCAAAAGAAGGAGGAGAAATCCAGGGTCTAGCACCATCCTAGCTTCTGTGGACAAGCACTGGCTCTTTCTCTGCTTCTCTAGTGCGAGGAAGCTGCCTTTATATTTTGAAGAACCGCTAATTCTTTCGATCTTGAATGAGTCCCTGTGGCGCATTCTAAATTTGTGCCCAGTTTGCAGTGTTCTCCTGGAACTCAAGGAGCAAAGCTCCACAGAACCCTCCTAAAAAGTCAGGAGCACAACCACGGGGCACCCTGGGATGCTTTTGGCTGCATGAAAACAGTTGTCCCTCAAACACAACAGAGTAATGTGATGATCAGTTGTGGGTAGGAGTGAGTGAAAAAAAAGTCAAAAGCAAATGACTAGTTCCCCACATTTGTCAAGAGGCAACCCTGTGTCACGGAACTGGCACAAAAAAACAGAAGAATCTGGGCTGGTTACTGATATGTAAGACAACCTGCTCTGTCCTTAGGGCAGTCAGACCTCCGCAATGTTGTTTAATTTATCATGTTAAGAATTCTAGAGATATGACTGATGGCCAAGAAAGACTACAACCTCAGTTCACCTCTCCTTCACCAGTTATCATAATTCTGCTAGGCAAGATGAGCGAGAGGCATTTTGACATCATGTCATCAGTGTTATAAAAGCACAGGTTTTCAAAAGCCACTTGCCAGAACACAAATGCGCCATAGAATCTATTATTACACTGATTGGCAGGACCTGACAACTTTTTATTGGAGTTGCATTACTCCAACATATGACCTTTTTGAGCAATTAATCAAAAATCCAATTTGTATTACCCTTCAACAACAGCTGACTCATTTCTTTAAAAAGCACCTGCTTTAGTTGTAGAATCAATGCATTCAGCAAATGTCTGCACACTTTGATTAAAAAAAAAGACATTTCCAGGATGCTGAGTTTTTAAATATCTGTGATGTGAATAAAAAGTGCCTGTAAGAATGTTTCCCTTCTCTGTCTGCTAATCAATAGAAGGATGTCATTGACAGAACTGTCTCTCTTAACACCTTATGTTTTTATTCTTGTTTTGCTGGCTGTCAGAGTATTTCTATAGCTAGACTGCAGTGTGCTTAAGTTTAGAAAGACATGTTTTGAATTATGCCCTGTGCTCACTGCCATTCAAGGAAGACAACAGAATATACCTGAAGAACTGGAGGCTCCTTATTAGGTCAAACACTAACAATATGGACAAAGCTTCAGTGTTTCTGCTGCAATGATCTGGTTTCTCTATCACAGACCTGTGATAGCCCAGGCAGGCAGAATGGCTGGCAACTAGGAGACCCCCCTCCACTGAGGCTGTAATGGGGCAATATTGAAAGGTCCTATCTACCACCTTACTTTTTCTCCACATTTGGTTTATAGAAGGGATGTGACAGGATTGCTCTGATGCCAGTAGCAATTGTGGTCCATATGAAGACATTCAGGTCATTGTCCATAAGCAGACTCAATGTCAAGGTCTCTCCTCCCTTTTCTCCCATTCTTTCTTATTCAATCATCTTTATCTCTTTTCCTCACCTCTCCCTCTCCTCAACATCCTCCTTCCATTGGTGCTCCTCTCTCTGCTCTTTCTCACCCCCATCTCCTAAGGTGAGTTTTATGGGCCATTAGCATCCAACATCTTCCCTTCCAGGCCCTTCTCAAGAGCTGACATCAGCCTTCAATGTGGTGGAACCCCAGTGTGCTGTCACTGCTGCCTGCTCAAACCCAGGGCCAGTTCAACTCCTTTCATTATCAGCATTGAGTCTGGAGCACAGAGGCAGTTTCTTATTATCACAGCCCCTATGGCACAAGCTGCTTGTCCCCTAGAGGCCAATTGGGCACTGCCACTGGTACTGAGGGTTCAGAGGTCAGCCTGGCCAGCTGAGCCTTCTAATGGACCTAAGCTGACCTAGGAACCCCCCCCCCTTGCCTATATGCATAGACGTAGTATGTGGGCTACATGGGTTTGGATCATTTTTCCAAAAGGAATACACCTCCTACAGTAAATGAATATTTTTGCAAACATGGCATGCTGAAAATTGTTACCAGGCTCACTTACTGATTGAATGCATTTTACTTACCTCCAGTAACAATTATATTGGCTTTTCCACAGTATGTAAAGGCATTAACTCCTTTGGGTACTGAAAAATCTCTGACAGGTCTGCAATCACAAACAAGTGTTTGATCAGGTGAAGATTCCAATGAGTGTCATAGAATCAGAGTTGGAAGGACCCACAAAATCAGCTAGTCCAACCCCCTGCCAGGAAATCCTCCTAGAGCAGTGGTATTCAAATGTTTTAGACTGGGATCCACTTTTTAGAATGGCACTCATGTCAGGACCCATCGGGAGTGGTGTCATTAACCTGGAAGTGATGTTGTGGCAGGAAGTGACATCATCAAGCAGGAAGTATGGTCATTGTAATAAAATCACTCCTGAAATGCAAATTGGCATTCTTGGACTGCAGCAATTGTATAACCATGAAACATCCCTGACAGAAAGCAAGATAAGGATAAAATATTATGTTAAAGCACTGAATGAAAAACAGACAAAAAAACCCTCACTTGAAAATTCAAACTGTTAACAGTCGCAAAAGGAGTATAACAAGAGTAAGGTCTGCAGTTTCCAAGATGGATGCTCCCAGCCCTCCTGACATCAGGTTGCGACCCACCAAGTGGGTCCTGAGACCCACAGTTTGAATAACACTGTCCTAGAGCATCACCAGCAAGTGCGTTGCAAGCCTCTGCTTGAACATGACCAGTGAAGGAGAATCCGCCACCTCCTTTGCCAATCTGTTCCACTATCAAACTGCCCTTATAGTCAGGAATTTCTTCCTGATGTCCAACTGGAATCTCCTCTCTTGCAATTTGTACCTATTGGACCTAGTTCTACCCTCAGAGGCAGTGAAGAACTAAATTGTCCCTTCTTCCATATGACAGCCCTTCAGATATGTGGAGAGTGCTATACAGTACTCTTTGCCAGACTCTTGGGAGCCTGGAGAATATTGAACCTATAGAGGAAGGTTAAACTCAGGGTTGACTACCAAACGTTTGTCTGCTTAATAACCTGTGTAATTCCTTCTCCACTCCTGGGGGCAGGGCGGAGAATGTTAAGGAAGTTAAGGACCTTCCATTTTTGCTTCAGAGGGGCAGAAGGATCCAGGTAGAGATGGGGACAATACTAAACTGAGCCCTTTCTCTCTTTTTACCATAAAGCAGTGGTTCCTAACCTGGGGGCCACAAACCCCAGGTGGTCATGAGCTGATTTTCAGGGGGTTGCAGAGACCCCATTTACTACCATAGGTGCGTCTGCACGATATTAAAAACTTACATTTTTGCAATATTTTCAGGGAACCTCCAAACAGAAAAATATATTGTTTAAAAATTTTTAAGGGTTTCCACATACCTGAAAATAGTTGTTGTGATTGGTAAGCTATGGTGGTATACATGTTTTTTACAGGCACAATGATGTCACTTCCAGCTTAATGACATCGCTTCCGGTCTTGGGAGTGGGTCCCGACAGGTTGTTGTACCTAAAAAGTGGGTCCCAGTGCTAAAACGTTGGGAACCACTGCCTTAAACAAACAAACAAAAATGTGCTTTTTCAAAAAGCTAACTCACTCAACGTATATAAAGTTCACAAAAATCACAGTAAAAGAAGGCTGCCATTTTGGGATGCCGTCCTAACACTTGCTTCTTACTCTGTGTGACATGAACTTAGAAAAATGCACATAGTGAGAACTCTGATGGTCTGACTCACTTAAAAAAACATACATCAAAATAATAGTCAACAAACAACAAGTACTTGTACCTAAGAAGTTATCTTGAGCAGTTTCCTTCAGAAACATGGAGCAACACTGAAAAAGCAGACATGTAAAGATCTCTATCTTAGTTTTTTCATTATAACTTGAAATCTATTGCAGATAGCAGAGATATTATGAACATATATTTAACTCTTTTTTAACAACCTTAGATTTTATATACAGCTCAAAGTAAATTGGTCCTACAGAAAGTGGATTTATTTAAAGTAAAACTGACTTACCATAAAATTTGAAAAAAAAAGTTTTATTTTAAATGATTGGCTTAGAAAGACATTAGAACTCAGAATCTTTCTGCCTGAAATTCTTGGAGATACAAAAATCAAACAAGCAAACAAAACTACTTCTGAACTGCTGAGTGGCATTTCAGAGAGGTTACCACCACCTATCTCTTTCTAAAGTTCTTTTTCTTTGTTCTTATTTTTCTGTGACAGCCCTGGTCTTAACAGCAGAACTATCAATGGATCAAATAACTGCTTGGGAAAAGGAATAGCCTCTAGCCCCATCTCCATTTCTTACCTGATCATCAACACTATCACTATCAGAGTATGGAACATCTGTTGTGGCAGGAAGGGGCACCTGGTTGCCGTTGCCACTTTCACCTTATGTTTGAGAAGCAGCTTCTGTACTGATTTTCCATATTTTAATTGCCTGAGCAGTAACTGTCCTAAAGCCATGTAAAAACTGTGCAGTACCTCCCGGGTGTCAGTCCCTCCCTTCCAGTTCCTAGAAAGGTTACAAGAAATAAACTAGCATTGCAGGCCATAGAGTGTCCTTTAAAGGCTAATAATCAAATAATAATTATCTTTTTTTGGTCGGGCTTTGGACTACTCACTTCGTATAGGATTTCCAATTACCTGCCACTCAGGAAGAAAAACACAGTTCACATAAAGCTGTATTCCTTTCAACAGCATTTTCAAATCGACATCCAGGCAGTGCAATTATCTGTCTCGGAAGCCTATTTAAGGTACTGACTCACATGTTGTCCTCCAGCCTTTTCAGGTCATCCAAAACCAAAGAATGAACACTGTCGTAAGAGCAGGATCCAAAACAATTCAAGGCTGGAATGAACTTCACTTTCACAACCCAATCATCATGCAGCTTGCGTCTAACACTAGGGATGATACAACAAATGGCTGGTTTCAAACAAGCGTCTGCTACACACAGTATATCAGTAACTGAGCCCCATCTTGCTTGACAGGGTGGCATGAGAAACCAGGAAGAGAAATAGGGTGCAATCGTAACCTAGAGTTAGGCCAACAAAGTTTGGCCAGCACAAGGGACACTGTAAAGTACATTTGGACCACTCTCGGAGTAAGAGAGACCAGCACACAGATGTGCACCATCCTCCCTGACTCTGAGCATCAGAGGCAGATCTAAGGGAGGGCAAAGCTCTAAGTTTTGCAAGAAGCCTTACCTTGCAGTGGAAATCACTCCTCTCCTGCACCATTTTAGCCAATCGTCACAGGGAAAAGCAACATCTTGGCGTTGCTTACTGGCTACAGCAGCAAGGGAGAGGAGGGATTTACAAGACAGGGTAAGGCTTCTTGCAACACTTAGAGCTTTGCCCTCCCTGTAGATCCGCCTCTTATCTGCTGAGCATGGTCCAAATGTGCTTCATGTTGGCCCTTGTACCGGCCAAACTTTGCTGGCCTAACTCCAGGTTAGGATTGTGCCCATAATCCATTATCTTTTGTGACAGCACAGTTCACAATTGCCCTGAGACTCTCAGGAAAGGGAACGCTTCAACATTTGGTGAACTTCAGGCAGACCCACAGTCTGTTCACACGCAGAGGAGGGGACTGACTGTCCAATCCTGATGGACTTTAGCCCTGGCAGAACGTTCCCAGTAGTGCAGTGCCAGGACTCAGGTGGGAAAGCGGGAGCATTTTTGTGTCGTCAGCTCTCCTGCCGTCCACAAGAGCCGGTATGTCAGAGGAAGTGGCAGAAGGGGTGTGGGGAGGGCAGACTGGGGACTGGAAGGGGATTGCGCCATCAGTATCTTTGCTTTATAAAATATCTGTCTCCTGCGCTTGTTATGCAATGCAGGAATTCCCCATCAAAGGACCTATTTATAAATCTTAGTACTAAGAAAAGGCAAAATAATAGTACGTACTTCTTGAATTTCTTTGAGTCTAGAACTATAATTTGTTTGTTCTTTTTAGATTTAGTTTGTTTTAGCCCAAAGTCATCACTGGTCAAAGTGAACATATTGACAAATCCTCCATCATCACCCAGTAAGACGTCATCTTTCATTAGTGTTTCTGCTGGCCGCTGAATTGAACAAATACAGAGGAGACAGTGTTCCATGGGTTTGATGATAAAGCAGTTGTCCTATGAAATAAAGGAATATTATTAGGCATTTATCTTCTTAGTCTACTGAAAACAATTCACGGTTTCAAAGACAAAAAGGCTGAACATCTTGGGAGCACAATCCTAGCCTGGACTTTGGCCGGCACAGGTTAGGCCAGCAAAGCTTGCACAAGGGCCACTGTAAAGCATGTTTGGACCACTGTGTGCTAACCCAGCACACAGATATGTGCCATCCTCCTTGAATCCAAGAGTGGTCAAAACATACAGTATCCCTTGTGCGGTCCAAATTTTGCTGACCTAACCTGTGCTGGCCTAACTCCAGGTTAGGATTGCGCTCTGGATCATATCTACATCAGGAGGCATATCTACAGGTTAGTGGTGTGTTCTGATGGTTTTGCTGACAGTACTGCCTAAAGAGCTAAGCAGGAGATACTGTGATCTTGTTTCTGGATGGGAGACAGAATGCAAAGCTGTTACGAGCTGCTGAACCTGTTGTGGCAGGTCGAAGTTGCCTAATGAGCCGATTAGCTACAGCCCTGAGAGTGCAGGGACCATGTGAAGGCCAGCTGGCAAAGAATGGAAAAACCTTAAGAATCTGTCCAGGCTTATGATTTAGGATTGCATGCTGAGGCTTGATGGCACACAGCCAGAGAACCATATAATGAAGGCAGCTGAGTGACTGAGGGTTATGTGAGTCTTCCACAGAACACATTGTAAAAAAAAAAACCCCCATTAAATTAAGCCTGCCTGTGTAATTTTGACTGTATGTAAGTGAAGCACAGGCTTCAAATCAGAATGGAGCTCCTTCCTGCAGGTCTCATCCATTCCTCTGCACAAGCTCTTTAAAAGGAGGAGGAAATGTGGAGCATGCACAAGGACCGTGCCGGCTGAAGCGCAACTGGGACTGATTGATTGATTTGAAGAATTTCTATCCCGCCTTTCCATTGCTGAAGCAAATGCCCCAGGCAGCTTACATGGGCCGGCTAGTCTAAACCACCATTTTTTTCAATTTTTTTACAAATATACGGTATTTTGCAATTCACCAAATCCTCAGTCCCAGATGTAGCCTTCACAGTGTGGTTCTCTCCTCTGGCTGTGTGCCATCGAACTTCAGTAGGCTATCGTAAGTCCAGCCTGGACAGGTCCTCAAGATCATACTCCGTTCTTTTGCCGGCTGGCCTTCTCACACACACACACACACACACCTCACACTGGCTAATCAGCTCCACAGCATCTCCATTCTGCCACAACAGGTACTGCAGCTTGTCACAGCTTGGCCTTCCATCTCCCATCCAAAAACAAATCACAGATTTCCTTGCTTTAGCTTCAGGAAGTACCGGCATCTCAACCATCAGTCCACACCTCCTGCTGTGTTTTTCCCCTGTGCCACATGCCAGTCACCCCAATGGGACTACTCAGATCTGCACCTGTGATTTCGCAAATGCAAATCTGTTCAGGCTGTAAGTGGGGGTTATGATTCGGCTTGGTTGGCATGAAAGTACCCACTCCAAGCCTGGATCTGGCCTCTGGCTCAGCCTGCTCCTGTGTATGTTCACAACACACAGGAGCCACTGCAAGGGACTTGAGCTGGTTCAGGAGTGAGTTAGGATTGCTCTGCCCATGATCTAAAAGGATACTTGGGAATAGAGCGTGGGAGTGTGTGGGAATAGAGCCTGATCCCAGCTTGCTCATTACTATATAGTTGATCAGCAATATTCTTCCAGCATTAAAAATTGTACATATGCAATAGTATGGCACAATTTCTTCTTCTACTTGACTTTCAGTATAAAGAATGCAGTATTATTCTGTTGAATTAAACTGCAGTATGACACTACACTTTGGTTAGTTTTTGTTTTCCTTCAAAACAAAATATTAGTGCAATCAAGTACCCTACCAAGGGGCTTCCTGCTGATTTATAATCCCAGATGATGAGGGTTCTTTCTGTCACAGCAATAACACGTTTGAGCTGATTAAGATAATCACACCCACTGATCCAGGAAGAGTCCTGATGAAAGAGAAATGCTGTCAGAACCAATCTCTCTGCTGGTTTACTAGAAAACTAATATCAAGTATTCATTTAATGTACAGACAAAGAAAGACTTATGGACAGTAAAGGTTTACTGTCGTTTACCTACGACCGAATGGTCTAGTTGTGACCATTAGGGGGCGGTGCTCATCTCCGTTTCTAAGCCTGTAGAGCCAGCGTTTGTCCGGGGACAAGCTTCCATGGTCATGTGGCCGGCATGACTATAGGCTGTAGCGCATGGAATGCCGTTACCTTCCCACCAAAGTGGTCCCTATTTATCTACATGCATTTTTACGTGCTTTCAAACTGCTAAGTTGGTAGGAGCTGGGACAAGCAATGGGAGCTCACTCCGTTGCGTACTCTCGAACTCCCAACCTTCTGGTCAGAAAGCCCAGCAGCAGCAGTTTAACCCGCTGCGCCACCACATCTTTATTGTGTCACCACAGCCAAAGTGTTTGCGGCTACTGTGACACTTGAATTTATTAATTTATTGCTCGGCAGGGAGGAAATCATAGAGTTGGAAGGGATTCACAAGGTCATCTAGTCCAACCTCCTGCCTGCAGCAGGAAAGTATTTCCAGAACATGTCCTAAAACATCTCTGGCAGGTGCTTGCTGAGCCTCTGCTTGAAGATCTCCAGTGAGGGAAAATCCACCTCCTTCCTCAGCAATCTGTTCTACTGCCATGCTGCCCTTACGCTTAAGAATTTCTTTCTGATATTCAGCCAGAAACTCCTCCCTTGAAGTTTGTAGCCATTGGATCTAGTTCTACTCTCAGAGGCAGTGGAGAACAAATTTGTCCTTTCTTCCATATGATAGCACTCTTCCAATACCTGAAGAGTATCACTCTTCCAATATCATATCCCCTAGAGAAGAGAACCTTCTCTTCTCTAGGCTAAGCATAACATTTTCCCTCAACCTTTCCTTGCAAGGATTGTTCTCCATCCCTCTGATCATCCTTATCTGTTTTCTCTGAACCTGCTCCAGTTTGGCTGCACTCTTCCTCAGGTGTGGTACCCAGAATTGGACAAAGTACTCTACTACCTAATATTTATAGTTTATAGGAAAATATCCCCTTACCCCGAAGTGACCTCCATCTGCCTCCTATCTTGTGCTGGGTACAGAGCAGACCAGCCAGCCTGCCTATTCCAGCACAGTTTAGGGCTGATAAACAGCCTAATGTGGTGCTCTGCACTATGAAGCAATTGAACGATCCATTCCTCCTAAGGTCCACTTTTTAACAAAGGGAAGAGTAATCCCAGGAGAAGGCTGGCTTGCCTAGTGATTATCACTCCTGGACCCCTTCCCACTTTCCCTTTTCTGGACAAGCACCTGAATGGGGAAAAAGTGTTGGTAGTTTGTATCCACTGCCATGCCACCATCCAAAACTACAGAGGCTAGGCAAAGAAGGGCCATCTGGGAAAAAAAATCCCTTCGTGGAGAGCAGAATTCCCCATCTTCACTCTGTAGTGGTAGTCCATTTAGGGCGCAATCCAAACTTGTGCTGGA
>JAJKFI010000018.1:14435548-14551682 GCA_029204185.1 Lerista edwardsae | reverse complement strand
AGGGCTTTCGTTTGAATTCTTTTGATTTGATATGGTAAGTGCGCTGGACTATTGGGCAAGAGGACCCATGTTGTGGTGGTTGTTACGTTACAAAGGTGAGCCCCGTCAGTCCCTCCCACCAGCCACGCCACTGAACCAAGTGTAGCAACATTATATAACTTGTTGGAATCAATACACTGGGAACCAGGCAGGCTTGTCATGGGGAAAAAATGTCTTTAATAAGCATGAAGTTCAAGTGATTTGATTACATGGGGAATGCAGTCAGCAGAGAAGCTGATGCCCCCACATTATCAAGAGGAAGCAAGAGAAATTATCTTAATGAATTGATTCATTGCCCCGTTGTGCCAGCAGCAGCTGTTAGACATTAAACATCATAATCTCTACATAACAAGCCTTTTTTTCCCCAAAATAGAACTTGGCAGCAGTTAGCCCCCAGGTGAATGATGCAAGAAATCTGCATCTAACAGATTCCACATAAATGGAAGTGTGATGTTCTGCATATCTCAGAGAAAGCTACTCTCTCTGCTCCTAACAGAATCAGAAGCACCAACTGTTTGGCTCAGGGAATACATCTAAACCATCACAGAGTTTTATAAAGTGTAGCAGAACCCCCTTCGTAGTCATGAAAAGTATGGGCTCATCATCTGTCTGATTTCTTCCCCGGTCCTCAAAATGCCTTTTAAAAGGCAAAAAAATGTCACTTCTGGTTTTCCTCCGAAAACCTGGATTTCCTGGAAGTCACGTTTTTTTTGCTTCTAGAAAGCATTCTGAAGCCCATAGAGGATGTGGGCAGATGCGTGCAGCTTCTGTGGGTTTTAGAAAGCCTTCTGGGGGTGACCAAAACTTAGCCTTCAGAGCATTCAGGTAGGGCCAAGTCTGGTTCAACACAGGGAGGATCCACACTGAGCCAAATCTGCAGGCAGAAAATCAACAGATAAGTAGGCTCCATGGATACATAGGCTCAACCTATAATTACATAATAATTACTTTCACTATAAGAAACAGGTGTGCCCTGGTATCCTTGGGTTAGGTATCCACAGTTATCCTTGGATTCCATGGGTACTGGGATGCCTATTAAACAAATAGGAGAACATTAAACAAATCTCTCTTTTTTTTACCTTGTTACGGCAAACCCACTAATGTTCCCCTACTCTCAAAAAGGTGCCCCCAATATCCATGGTTCCAGGTATCCACAGTGGGGTCCAGAATGGAACCCCAGTACAGCAGATATGGGGTCATGCCCATATTCTATTCTATTTAATTTTTAACAATTTCTATTTAATTTTTTGCTTCTTAACATTTTTTACTTCCCTTTTCTATATGAGCACCAATACGTAAGTCTTATACTCTTCACCAAATGACAAATAAAGTTATAAAAAAAGAGGAATACTGCATAGGACTGTACATTAAAAGGAAAAAAAACTATTTTTAAAACACTTCCTATACTAATTACTGGTACCTTCTATGTTTCAACTGAATCAGGTGGAAAGAATCAACTTACTGGAATAGTTGTAGTTGTTAGGATTCTCATCTGGCAAAGCAAGAACAAAACACGGCAATAGGAAATGAAATTTCCATAATCTGTTATCTCAGTCCTAACATCATTGGTTAGGAAAGAGATTGAGAATGAGACAGCTAATACTATATTGCCCCTATGTACATCTATGGTGCAGTCACATTTGTGTCCAGTTCTGATTGACCATCTCTAGAAGAATATTGTAGAGCTGGAAAAAGTACCAAAGAGAGCAACCAATATGACCAGGGGAGTGGAACCACCTTCCTTCTGAGGTAAGGTTACAGAAATTTTAGCCAAGGGCCCAATCCTATCCAACTTTCCAATGCTGATGCAGCCTCAATGCAGCCCTGAGGTAACAGGGACCTTACTTGGAGGAGGCGTCCGTGACTGCCCACCACCACCACCACCGCACAATGCAGTGCACGCCCCATTGGCACAGCTGCATCAGAGCTGGAAAGTTAGATAAGACTGGAACATAAGACCTGTAAAATCATGTATGATGTGGACAGAGTGGAGAGCGAAAGGTTCTCTCCCTCTCTCAAGGGTCATTCAATAAAACTGACTGATGAGAGATTAAGGAAGGACAAAAGGAGGTACTTCACACAGAGCGAATTACTCTATGGAATGCATTGCCACAAGACCATGGTGATGGCCACCAGCTTTAAAGGGGGACTGGACACATTCATGGCGGACAGATCTATCAATGGCTACTAGTCCTGATGACTATGCACTACCTCCAAGTGCAATCAATCAATCAATCAATCAATCACTAGTATTTATATACCACTTTTCAACACAAAGTTCACAAAGCGGTTTACAGGCAAATAGTAACATTAAAGTTAAATGGCTCCCTGTCCCAAAAGGGCTCACAATCTAGAAGAATGGAGAACACCACCAGCAACAGCCACGAGAAAGACACTGTGCTGGGGTGAAGAGGGACAATTGCTCTCCCCCTGCTAAATATAAGAGGACACCACTTGAAAAAGTGCCTCTTGCCCAGCTAGCAGAGGATACCAGCTCAATGCCTATGAATAGTAGTTTCCGGGGAGCACTGGTGAGAGAGAAGTCTGCCTTTCTCTGTGGGCTTCTCAGCGGCAGCTGTTCCAGAGCAAGGAAGATACTTCTAAGACAAAACACAAGAGCAGATGCAAGCCAGTCATTTCTACACTGCCTTGTGTAGCCAGACTCTGAAGAAATGTCAGCACAGCCACATCTGCACCACTCTCCGGCTTCCCATAGGAACAGACATCTCCTAGAAACACCTCTAATCTATTTCCTGCTTTAGGCCTCGCTGTTAAAGATAGGTTTAAGGAAATGTGGAATTTGGTTATTTTCCTAAATCCTCTCTTACAGTGGTTTCAGTGGAACACCGGTAAATTCACTGGTATTACACCTGCAGTACAATTTGAGCCTCAAGAGCACCACAGCAGCAACAGGAACTTTTGAAAAATGGACCTCTTGTCTAAAAAGAGTGTTTTCACACTTAAGCCTAAAAGTGGCTTCAGAAAGCTCATTGGCATTACAAATCCTGCAAGAACAAGGACCAGGCAATTTAAGCCTCAGATGTGCGCTTAATGTCCTTGATATGTTGCCAGAGGCTTAACCACAGTCCTGCCTCAGTCATTCTTAAAACAGCAGGTACGGTTGTATCAGCCTGACTCAAGGTTTCCACCACGTATAGTCCAGATTTTGAAGTGAGCTGAAAAATGCAATTCTAGGGTTCACAATGGAATAGAAGCACTGATGTCCACATGACATCAGTGGCACGTCTGCGGCAACAGCGACAGCAGCATCAGCAGAGAACACTCTTAACCACACGGGGGAATTTGTTTTTTTAGTCCTGTACTGTGTAGAACACAGTCTTCTTTTCATGTACAAGACATATAATACGCATGACAGATGAAGAGGTTTTGAAACATTTCTTCTGTCATTTCTAAATGCCTTGGCTTTGCTTCAGTATCTAATCACCTGCAGGAATCTTTTATTACCTTGTGAACGCTTATCGTGCACATTATGCACTAATTAAATGAAACCCCTGGAGTGTGTTGTAGCTGCTTTGAAAACATAGCTGTTTTTTTCCCCAATGTTAACAGACTGCTTGGCTTAAGAGCTACAGGTGTGTAAAGTTACAAATAGCACAGATGGCTTATATTTGTACCAGAGTGCTGGGTACTGCATTAAGAAAATAATAATGTTGCAATCTTGGAGAGTCATTAACATATTTGTTTTTGTTCCATTAATTTATACATGTGCTAGAGTGCACACAATGGCTCCCACACATTCGCACATGCATATACACTAGCTTATGCATGCTTCCACATACACCTTTGCATGAACTCACACTCCCATGCCTGCACACTATTGAACTCCCTCCAACTTTCTTGCATTCACAGATGCAAATGTACATGCCTGTTACGCATGCTTATTCTTACATGGAATGCACCAAACAAGAGTCCGTGCTTTGTGCAATTTTTTTACTTCAGGAGAGGTTGGCTTCAATGACTTCCTGTGAGTAGTTTCACTTGAAAGGGACAGGGCCTGCTTCGCCTTTTCCCAGCATGCCCATTAATATCCATTAACGGCCCACTACTAGACAACCTTCCAGCTGCAGTGCAGCCCCAAGGTAAGCAAACAAACATTCCCTTACCTTGAGGAGACCCCCAAGACTGCCTCCACACCACAGAATGCAGTGCACACCCCATTGGCACAACTACATCAGCACTGGAAAGTTGGATACAATTTGGCCCTAAGTGCTTCTAGCCATCTTTCTGCCATTCTTTGGGGCCATGTGAGCAGCTGTGAGTAAGTGACAGAGACTGTGTGGATGATGACAAAAAGGAAGTGCATCATGGGCAAGAACACTTCAGAAATTTGTGTGCAATACTCAGGGAACAAGCCTAACCAACTTTCCAGCACTGACATTACTGTGCTGATGGGGCATGTTCTGCATTCTGCAGTGGAGTATTAGTCACACAGGCCTCCTTAAGATTAGGGAATGTTTGTTCCCTCATCGCTGCATTGCCCTTATTGCTGGACACTTGGTTAGGACTGTGCCCTCACTGAGTTAAATGAAACTTCCACAGAAGCTTTCCCGGTGGAGTGTGCTTATTTTCTATGGGTTGAATCCAAAGATGCCTTGGGCAAGTGGAAAGGCACATTTGCTGGTGCAAAGTGATCCACCAAATTTGGTCAATTCCACTCCTACTCTGCCCCCCCCCCCATCATTCCCCATGCCAATCTGAAAGGTCCCCCAACTCTCAATTTTCAGGTGGCACAGAGGGCTCCAGTGCCTACTGCCCAAGCGGAACTTGTGCTTCTTTGGATCCAATCCATAAATATGTGCCAGAATACATTATGGAAACTGGATTAAATGCTTTTATATTCCAGAAAACGGAAAACAGGCACCCTCTCATCAAATAAAGTTGCTTTGCTATGTCACTCTGGTATAAACGAAGGGATGTTGCATTCACATCTATTATGTTCAATTCACCCTAGAATGTGCTTACTGCAACAAAAGAAAAAAATATTGTTTGCTTCAAAATTACCTGGCTGGTAAAAACAGTCAGTGTTCCTTTCTGGGATGCTGTTACCATAAAATCCAGCTGTGGTACTTTCACCATACACTTTATCACATCACGTCTCTTCACTGTTTGCAAAACACAAAAAAGACAAAATCCTATCTTTAATCTTGCAACAACATTTCCAGAAATTAGGCAATGTGCCCGTCTAAAAACAAGGCAAGAAACATCCAACTTAAGGGATCCACATAAGGTGGAAAGAAGGAATATGCAATGGTTTTTAACGCATATTGTTATGTGCTTCCTGCTTCCCCGAGAAGTTCCAGAGGTCATGCTACCAGGTTTTGGTTCGTTTGGAAAAGAGCTCACGGAATACTGTACTTGGGGTGTTCTTGTAATATTTGGTTTATTTACAAATCAGGTTGAGGCAAGAAGCATGCGTACTCTTCCATGACAGCAGAACATCCAAGAGCAAACATCATATCCTCAGAAAAAGGTGATGCCCAGCACTCAGCTCTCTCCTTTACTTAAAGCTCAATCCTAAACTGCCCTGCGCCCAGAAGAGCAATGGTGCCAAAATGGCTTCCTTTAGGATTGGCTCTTGCAGCCCAATCCTAACCCACTCTGGAACAGGGAGGCGTGCTGGCCTGCCCTGTATCCAGTGCAGGATTGAGTCTGGCTGCAGCACAATTCAGACTAAGGGAAATTAATTCCCCTTCCCCAGTGTCGTGCCAAAGCCATCCCAATAAAGTTACGCAGCTCTGCACCAGCAACATCGCTAGAGCAGATATGAGCAGCCCCAGTTGGGGTCGGGGGGGAGGCCAGCTGGCCCAGGAATGGGGGTTTGGATCCAGCCTGTATCAGCCAGGCCAGGCCCAGCCCACCCACTCCCACTCCCCTGGCTGGTCCGCCCCTGCCTTCTCCCCACGTGGATTTACCTACATTTTGCCCTCACTCCTCCTTCCCCAACCCCCTGCACCAGCCTCCCGTGGCCTTACCTGAGTGGCGCAGGTCTGGGAGCAGTGATCATGCTCACATCCATGTGCTGGTCTCAACTCCAGAGTCAGCGCAAACCTGCCTTACAGTTGTGGAAGAGCACTCTGGATTATGCTCTTGCAGCGCAATCCTAAGCAGGGGGGAGGCCAGCGGACCGGCTAGAGCCATATCCAGCACTGCTTAGGCAAGGCTGGAGCCCCCCTGAGGCAAGGGCACGTTCATGCCCTGGCCCTATGGACTCCTCAGATCCGCGCCTGCTAGAATCGAGCAGCCTGAATCGGGCAGCCCGAATTGAGGCTGCGCAACCTCCAGATGAGGCCTTGGATTTGGCATTATGGCCGAGTCCAAGGCCCACCTCCCTCCCGGGCCGGCATGCCTGCTGGCCTGCCCACAGCCCGCCCTCCCCCCCACCCAGAAACACCCTCCTCCACCCACTCCCTCCCTCGGCCCAGCTCGTCACGCCTCTGCCCCAGCTGGGCTCGGCTGGTGCAGAGGAAGACAAGTGTGGGTGCTTCGAGGCTGGCGCTGCATGCAGCTCGGAGTCAGAGCGCTGAAGCAGGAGTGCTGCTCGGCACCCCAGCGTCAGGGCTCTGCACGTAGCACTGACACTACAGGGCACCTAGGATGGCGCCCTGAGTCTCTGATTTAGCCCCCTCCAATTTCCCTCCACGCCTTCATCCTGATGAAAATAGCCTGAAGTCTGAAATACTTTCCCAATCTATCTTGGATAAGGGAGCAAAGATGAAGATCATACGGTCAACTCTGGGTGGGAGGAATGCAAGCTCAGCCAGGGCAGTGCTAGAAAGCAGGATGAAAGGATGTCCATGTGATGGAGCATATGGCAGAAGTGAGAGATGTGCTCAACGTTAACACTAATGGAACACAAATGATCCCACCTGCTTTTGTAATCCGCTGCTTTCTGGACACCAGGAAAACCATGTTTTCTTCATCCAGTTGGGAAGCAAGAGCATCACCTTCCAGTATATAGTAGCCAAAAATCTACAAGAAGCCAAGCAAAGCACAATTCAACATGAAAAGGATGAAATATGTATGTGCAGGTTAACATGTATAGGGTGAAATCTTAATCAACTTTCCAGCACTGGGTAAGGGCTAGCTTGAGGTAAGGGAACAAACATCCTATGGGTGGCCCAGCACAGCATGGGGGGAGGAGCCAGGATCCGGCCTTTGGGATCAGTGGTGCAGATTTGATTAGCCCCCTTGGGGCAGCTGTGCATTACCCAGGAGAAGGAGAATATTTTCTCCTTTCCAGGGGTAGTGTGGCAGTACCTCCAAGCCCTGGGCTGGATATGGGACAGGAATATTGGCCTGCCTATTCCAGCCCAGGGTTAGGATTGCGCCCTTAAAGGGATATTTCCATTAGCAACAGCTTCAGCTATCTGCAGAGCTGGACAACTTTGCTGTTGTGTTGGAATTGCAGATGACTGGAATTTGGCTCAGATTACCCAATGTACTCCTGCCACTGAGATGGAAGATAATGGAGGTGAGGCAAGCAGAGATTGACCGAAGGACATATTTTTAATTCCTTTCTTACCGGAAGGTGACAAAGTCTACAGAGGTATACATAATGTTCTCTAATCGCAGAAGACCAGGAGTCTTAAAATAAATTGTTTATGTCTACTGCTATTACAACTATTGTTCTTAGATTATATATCTGCAACGGTAACCTTTTCTATACACATATGATTAATACTCAGACTACACACTATTTTCTCTAGGAAATGACTGTCTATAGGAAATGCACAATATCTGAAGCAGCCTTTCATTCCAGATTTTGTGCAATCCTAACCAACTTTCCAGCACTGACATAGCTGTGCCAATGGGGCATGTGCTGCATCTTGCAGTTGGGGGGGGGGCAGTCATGAAGGCCTCATCAAGGTAAGGGAATATTTGCTCCCTTACCTTGGAGCTGCACTGCCCTTACCCTAGTGCTGGAAATTTGATTTGAATTGCACCCTAAAGCATTTAGAATTTTCTCAGAGAGCTGCTATGAGGGTGAATGCAGAAAGGATTCTTCTAAAGCATTTTCAACACAATCCTACGTGTGTCTACTCAGAATTAAGTCTCACTGTGTTCAATGGAGCTTACTCCCAGGCAAGTGTGTATAGGATTGCAGCCTATCAGAACAATCCTCATCAGCTGTAGCACCAGAGCAGCAATCACTGCGCCGGCCTAGGCTGTTGCAAACATGCCGTAAAGCTTACAGCCTAGCAGTTAAGAGCCCCAGTGGAAAGGTCTATGCCATCCTGCTGGCACCGGTGCAAGAGGGAATACACATCAGAGTAGGTAAGAGCAGTCCAGGTGTGGGGGAAGGCAGGGGAGGTATAATAGGGAGGGCTGGAAGAGGTCCCAAGTGGAGGGCAGGATTGGTGGCATGGTGCACGTTGAATCCTCTTCCCAGGCCTGAAAACCCAACATGAGGCAACGTGGACTTGTGCTATTGTGCCAGACCTGAGCTGCCTCATTGAGCAAGCTGGGGCTTTCCCTGGGGTAAGGGGACAAATGCCTTCTTACCTTGAGGAGACCTCCAGCCTGCTCAATGCAGCTTAAGACCATTAGAATAAAGGATTTCTCTATGTAGTGCATATGGTATTCACTTCCACAAGTGGCTATAGCCATTTGCTTAGATAGGTTTAAAAGAGGAATCGGGTAAATCCATGCAAGCTCAGAAGTGGGGAAGTATGACTGTGAATATAAGGGCACAATCCTAACCAACTTTCCAGCACTGGGGTAAGGGCAGCTCTGAGGTCAGTGAACAAACATTCCCTTACCTTGAGGAGGCCTCCGTGACTACTACTCCACTGCAGAGTGCAGCACATGCCCCATTGGCACAGCTATGTCAGTGCTGAAAAGCTGGTTAGGATTGTGCCCTCTGTTGCTGGCAGGGCAACTATGGGGTGAGAGTGAAGGCTTGAGATATCCCAGAGATATCTTGTAGGCCACATTGGGAACTGGGATGCTGGGCTACATAGATCTTTGGTCTGATCCAGCAGGGCTCTTCTTTAATTGCAAAATACTCATCATCCCTTCAGTAGCAAAATAGATGAGAGTTACAGCCCAGGCCTATTGGGCTTTAGCTCAGGCAGAATGATTATTCCACCCTTGCTAACTGCTGCTGCTGCAAAAAAAAAAAAAAAGCCATAAAGCATCCTTGGTTCTCCCGCTGGAGCTGATGAGTCAGTGGGAGAGGCAGGGGAGAGTGGGGAGTAGCAAAACTGGGCCAGGAGAGGACATAACAGGGGGCAGGGAGGCTGCAGGAAGGGCTGGATTTGGCGGTGATGGTGCACACCAGATCCTATCCCCTTTTCCTTCAGCCTCCTTGCCCCCTTTTTGTGTTTTTGTGTCCCTTTCTTTCCTCAGATTTGTGCTAGTAAGATTGCAAACGCAGGTCCAAGGAGACCCATTGTAGAGCAGGAGGCTTACAGAGGTGTAAGCAGAGTTAAATCCCCTTTGAGGCCTCCAGATCCACCGTCCTCCTCTGCTGAATATAGCATCCCTGTTTTTGGTGCATCTGCACCAGTGGGGAGGGATGAAGGATAGGATTGGGCTCTTAGGGCTCAATTCAGAGTCCTCCAGCGCTAGCAGTACAAGCGTACTATTCACGCTGGTATCGTTAACATGCCGTAAGGCCCATGTAATGCAGGAGGTAAGCTCTTACCACCTGCGCTGCAGCATCGCCAGCTCTTCACTGCCCAGAGGCAGCAATACGATGCAGCCGAGAGATACGGTCACCCCTCGCCAGCTTTGCGGGGATTCTGGGCGGGTTGGGAGGGAGTTCCTGGGCAGGGGAGGGGCGGAGCAGGGAGTGGGACAGACAGTAACCTTCACCACCTAATCCCGACCCTCAATAGCCAGTGCAGAGGCAAGGAGACCCATCGCCCACCCTAAGCCCTTACTGCAAGGGAAGGGGATGAACAATCCCTTCTCCTGCGGAGCCTCCTGCGGCTGGCTGGCTGGCTGCCATGGGATGCAGTGGTAGCCGTTTGGCTACCACTGCTCACACAGGTGGCCAGGCAGTTCTGGATTGGTATGGGCTGCTTGTCTTCTCAATCCCCATCTTTCTCACACAACACGTCCAATTCCCACTTCCTTTCTCTGTGGCTAGGAGCATTTTAATGGAGAATTAAGGAAAGTGCTCTTTTAAAGTCTCTTCAGCTTAAGGAGTCAAGAGGGATTTATAGGCAGGAGAAGACAAGAGGAAGAATTTAAGTGCAGCTTTCAAAATGTTAATGGGGTAGTAATATATAAAGCACTTAGCTATCGTCTACTGACCGAGCTAGTGAAAAAGGCTTTGCAATCAGGTGCACATTCAGGTATAGAGAACTATATGGACTTTCTGTGCCCACCTGGCCAATCACATCACACACTGTGAAGAGAAACTACATCAAGTATGGTTGCTCATAATGTCCATTTCAACAGCAGCCGCATACTTCAAACATGAAAATCAGATGTAAAGCTCCAACAGGGAATTTGATGGCAGAACACCAAAAGTACAAGCTCTGACTTTTTGTGAGAATATAGACCTTAGGAAAAGTCCTTGTAAATGTAATTATTAATTTCTGTATATTTATAAGCAGCCTACATACATTTCAACAGCACAGGATACCTCTGGAGCAGTGGTTCGCAAACATTTTAGCACCAGAACCCCCTTTTTGGAATGACAATCTGTCCGGGATCCACCAGAAGTGATGTCATGGCCAAAAGTGCCGTCATTGTGATGCCAGAGCCTGCTGCTTTCCTGAGAATGCAGTTATCAGTTGGGTTATTTCTCAGCCATTTTCCAATAGCAAAGTGAATTAGAAAAGAAAAAAGCCTATTTACAACCTTAACACACGCAAACCAACCACGTACCCCTCCCCCTTTCCAGCATCATAGTTTCAATATGGCTGCTCTAGAAGCTTCACAACCCACCAGAAATTGGCTTATGACCCATAGTTTGGGAACCACTGCCCTAGGGAATACTAGATGAAAGGAGTTTTGCATTCTTGTTCTAAGGAAGCCTATGTCAGAGTCTGTTGGAGGTTGGGCCCCAAGCGTCTTTGTGCTAAGGCAGAGCTGGTCATAGGCGATGCGGGGCCCAATCGGAAACATTTTTTACTATCTGTAATTCACAGGCTCATATGCACTACGACCAGCCCAGGGCCCAGCTCAGGTGTGAACATTCAGCAGAGTGTGGCCTTAAGCACTTACAGTCCAAGGCAACAAGGCACACATCCTCTGCTATCAGCCTGGGACCACAGCTAAGTGTAACATCCTCTAAGAGCACTGAACAGTCTCTTAACTTTCAAACTCCCCAGATTAAACTAGCCCCAACCACAGGGATCTATCCCAAGTTATAAACTTTAAATTGGTAAGCGTGCCAAAGCAGCAAAACTGAATTTAGTCTGGTTCCCAGTAATCACAAACAAAGTCTATAGCTTAACTATAATTTATTAAAACTAGCAGTTACAAAACTAGCAAGGCATGAAAGAACCAATAGAGATGCACTTTAAAATAAAAAAAAGAAACTAGGCTCCTAACACTGACTAGGCCCTAATAACTGCAAGGTGGTTAGCCTTGCTGGTTCACCTTGCTCTCAAGTCCAAGAAGGCAGAAAATCCAGGCTGGGGCATCTTGGACTGAAGTGGAGAAGGTGATCTGAAGGTTTGAAGATTTCTGATGGTCTTGATGGTGGGTGTTGATTTGTACCCCCAAAACTGGGTATACCTCCCTGACACAATCAATTATCCAATCAGGATAAAGGTCGGTCAACTCCTGATGGGGTGTTGGAACGTTCGGAGATCACAGTATGGTCAGAAACGGTCAGGTACACAACCTAAATGATCGGTCTCAGCTGTGTGGAATCTTCTTGATTGCAGCACTAGCTGGATGGAACCTTTTTGATTAGATTTGTGCTTCCTAACTCTAGCTATGACCTCGCACCTTTCTGCAGAAACAAAGCAGATAGGGGATTATACTCCTGATTACAACAGGAAGTGAGCTGATTACCACCAGCTGGTTTTTTAACAGCTTCAGCTCTTTCCCACACAATGGAGTCATGTTCACAAAATGACGTCAAGCCATGGCCTAGCCTTCTTTTGCTCTTTACACTATCCTCTACAGGACTTCCTGTTCCTAGCAGAGCAGAAGCAGCAGCGATGGGATCAACAAACGACCTGGGGGAACGCTGGGCGGGACGTACTTGTAATTGGAAGCCCGTGATTGGCAGCCCGCGTGATTGGCAGCCCGTCTGTTCCGCCCCGCCACCGTCCCCGCCAGCCGCACGGGCTGGGCCCGCTGCCCCCTGGTTGGCATGCCCCACCGCTGCATGCCCGGGCACCCGGGGGGGGCCCCCAGGCGAGAAGGCACCCCCTCCGAGGCCTGGGTGGCCCGCGTGGCGGCAGGGAAGGCGGGGGCGGAACTGACGGGCAGCCAATCGCGCGGGAGTTCCGCGTATGTCCCGCCCAGCGTTCCCCCAGGTCGTTTGTTAATCCCATTGCTGAGAAGCAGCCAAGGTCTGTAGAATATTAGAGAGAGATATAAAATGCACAGACATTACATTTCTACGATAGAACGGAAAGCAATCAAAATGTGCACTTAAAAAGTGCATGTGTGCACTTAAACAGAGAATTGAGTAAAGTGCTGTTTTAAAATCTCTTCAACTCTACAGGAGTCAAAAGGGATTTAACACCTCCAGCTAAAGGTTTCAGACTCAGAGTTTGCGCCTCAGGGGCCTGATGAAGACGGATTCATCAGTGCATGTTAGTTAATGGATCAAACAAATCTAAGCCCATGCCACTAGAGGGGCAGACCCATCCAAATGGCCCATTGGGCCGACACATGCCATCTGTGTCAGCCCAGAGCTGTTGCAAATGTGCCATAAGGCATGTTCGCATCAGTGCAATGGACACAGGGCCAATGCAGGCAGTCACGTCCGCCCTGCAATTGACAGGTACGCCAGTTATGCGCCAGCCAAGTTCAGCCAGCGCAGGGCCATTTCTGGGCAGGGGAAAGGGTGAGGGAGGGTAGAACAGGGTGGAGGGAGGGCGTTCCTATGGGCAGGGCAGCCCGGGGGGGGGGAGGAGAAGCTGGGATCCAGCTCCAAACCCCTGTCCCGAGGCTGTGCAGCCCCAATCCAGGCAGGGCATTCTGACTTGCACCTGTAAACAGCAGATGAATATCCAAGGAGCCCCATCGGCACGGTTGGAGCTTATCCTAGGGCAAAGGGAAATACTCCCCTTGCCCCACAGTGAGCTGCAGCTACCTCCTAACTTGCACTAGGATACAGTGCAGGCCTACTGGCTTGCCTGCTCCTGCACAAATTAGGATTGTGTCCTAGATTACTTTAGTGCAGGGCCCCCTTAGGCACGGGACCCAATTGGGAGCAACTGGTCCACTTGGCTTAAGCTGGCCCCGTGCAGAGGGCTCTAAGTCCAATGGAACCAAGGCAGGCAAAGGTCAGGTTTCAGAAACAGCAGCAAACAAAAATCAGAAGGGCCAGAAGCAGGCAGAATAACCCAAACCATGGAAGAAATCAAGCTCTGAATGGAGCAGTATGGGCAAAAGGGAGCAAGAACTTTCCCTGGCAAAATCCTCTTGCAGCAAAGCCACCAACCATCTATATTCCACCTTTCCAGAAGTCCAAGGCAGCTAAAGATTTTATTTAGTCCAAGGACAACTAAAAGTTTCAAGCTCAGAGCTTGCTCCTGCCGGGGCCCAATGAAGCTGGGTTGTTCCTTGGGGTCAGTGCTCTATCAAGTGGCAGAGCTTGTACTGGAGCCTAATGTGCCTTTGAGAAAGACTCTGCTTGAGGAAGAAACCCAGCCCCTGTGGGACAAGAGTTTGAGATCAGGTACCAGAGTCTGGCTGGACACACACCCGAGGGGACCCTACAGTCTGCTTATGGAACGTACAGCATAACTGAATGATCATATTCTCACCCTACAGTCCCTAAGTCAGCTTTTCAAAAATGAACATGGGCTGACTGTACCATTAGCTGAAGCAGTGTAGCATTAGTCAGCAACCACAGAATGTTTAGCAGAAGTGTCAGAGTTCATTCAACGGTAACACACCTTCCTGATGATGAACTTTCCATGGTCACAGAAAAAAGCCCAGCCCATTCTCCCAATCTCAACCACAAGAGGCAGATGATCCTTCCTTGGCCACAGGCATGATACTGCATTGCGTGTACCTTATGCTGGAATCCTACATCAAAAGTGATTCTCCTCTGCAGGACTTCCTGTTCTGAGCAAAGCAGAAGAAGTGGGCCACAACAAACACAAGCAAGGACAAATCAACCCCAGTGTTGGTGCTGAATTAGCCGCCTACACGCTGTTTATTGAGATAACCTCTCTCATCTGTCCCTCTCAAGATTCACTCATTTGAGAAGAGTGGCAGGCTAGAGCATCAGAATTCACCACTCTCCTCTCCTCCACACTTCCATTCCCAAATCCAGGGAACAAGAGGATCAGATACTGGTGAATCACCAAGACAAGAGTGGGGGAAGATTTGGCACGGCACCTCGGGATGTCTTGAGCTGGCCCTGCCTCATATTCACCATATGGCTAATCAGACTGGTTTGGCCTTGCACATCCTTGTGGCTCAGGCACATCCATGTATCCTAAAAAGCAAACAAACCCACCTCACACCATTCTGTTCGCCCATCTGGGTTGTTGCTAATTTTCCGATAGAAGGTTTTAACATCTTGGGCCTTCACATCTGGACCAAAAAGATCCTGGACTGCAGCAAAGAATTTGTCATAATCCATTTCCTCTGTAGTGGAACAAATGAAGCCCCCATTTAATACAAATGAATGCTGCTTGTTTTATTACTTCTCCCCACCAATCATTCATTTTGCTCACACTGACATCGATCACAAGCGTTGGAGATTTCCTCAGCTCCTTGGAAGAAGGGTAGTATAAAAATGTGAAAAGAATGAATGAATGAATGAATGAATGAATGAATGAATGAATGATCCTATGGGGGGATGTTAAAAGTGTATGGGCCCCAAGTGTCACATGACTTAGCTACGCCACTGTTGGGAGGTAACTGCAGGCTTGGGGGCAGCAGGAGGGGCACACTGCTGCGGGAAAGGATGTAAGCCCCCCCCCATTTTTTACCATTTTTAAAAGCCCATTCGCGCTATCACTTCTGGAAGCCACAATAGGAAGTGATGTCACTTCCAGGACATCATTCTGCCCTCAGCATAAGGCTACACTTTTCATTAGCTATGCCACCAGGCAAATTCTGGCTCATTAATTTCCAGTATTCTAAAATATCAAAAGCAAAAAAAGAGGAACAAAATGTGGACTAGTCTTCTAAGCTGCTGCAATCCCTCCTGAGGATGCCCCCAAACTGCATTTATGTGTAAAAAAAATCACGTTCCTTACCATCATCTTTTATGTATAAGCCTAATCTTTCTGCCCTCTTCTGAGCTGTTGTGTTGTCAACCAGCTTCTGAAACTGCTTCAAAGCCTGTTTAAAAGCCATGACATCAGGAATTTCAGGGGGATCTTCATCATCATGAATCTTTCTTCTAGACATTGAACTATTTGTTGAGAGGGGTGAAACACAGCCAACTGTTCTTTCGCCAGGTTGTAAGGTTTCTTTGCTTGGTTTCTTTCAGTGGTGTCTGTTGATGTTATTTGAGGAAATGCCAGCTGCATGGCCTTAAGTGTTACTTGGGTGAATGGAAAATGATTACTGCCCTTAGTCTCTGGCAAGCCAATGTGCCATCAAGCACCTGATGTCATAACCCCTCATTGAGCTTCATTGGTCATTGGACCTACCTAGATCACAAACCACATGATTTGCATGCTGCTGAAAGTCATTTCATTCATCTTCAGAAAAGGCAGGCAAAAACTGCTCTTTTACATGAGATTCACAAACACTGCTTGGTTATTCATGGTGGATAACGTATAGGCACCCCAGCCTTCTTCAGCCAGCCAACTGCAGAGGAGTGCCATTACCTTCTTGCTTCATCTCTACCTGAATGTGTGAAATGGCATGCAGTTTTGCAGACAGTTGCTAAGCTGCAAGAAAAACAAAGGAAAGAAGCAGAGTAGGTAAACACAGGTAGAAAAAGTATTACTAGAATGCAGCAAACACAGGCAGGAAAGGGGTAACTTGTCTGTTGCCACACAGGGGCCTTCTACGGTATGCCATACTTGATCAATACGGAGGATGAAGCAGGAACCAACTTGGAGTCTCTAAGGTAACAACCTCAGCAACTACCTTAGCCTGCAAGAGGCAAAGAGGCAAAGAAGCTGCAAACTCTACCAGTTGGATTCAAGTCACAAATCCTGAAGAATACAGTGAGGCAAGAAACTGGTAGCATGAAGTATTGAATGTCAGAGGTTCTGATAGCCTAAGCCAGATGAGCAGACATATATTGCAACTGTTAAGAATAAGCAATCGAGGCCTTAAGTCACTCCGCAGTTCCTGATAGGAGCTCTACTCTTGCTTTCAGCTGCCACCTGAAGAGATGGTAGCACTGAGAAGCATCCAGAAAGGACCTGACAGACTGCAGTCTGGGAATTCCTCCACATGTTGAATATACATTTGAAAGTAAGGGAAAGAAGAGCTTGTGTCACTGCCATCAGGCGGAGGGGTGAGCACTTCTCCTTCAGGGAAGCCTTTGGATTGCTCCTCCTCAGGTTATGCTGCTGTCTAGCCCTCAGAACACTTAAGAGCATGGGAATCCATACCATACAGAATCCAGAATGGGCTGCCACTCATGATGGCCAACACAGAACTGATGGCACAAGGCTGTGATGTGCAGTAGCATAGCTGGGGATGGGTGCCCGGGGTTGGGTGACGCAATAACATCCCCAAGTTGTTGTATCACACACACCCCGCCTATGCAGTCACCCTCTCCCCTTCAAAATGGTTGAGCACTTGGGCTTTTAATTTGATTGGAACAGGACACATCAAAATTAAACTGCTCTTTTAGAGTAGTGGGTATATTCAGTGTAGTCATGCACCCGGTTCTCACCGGTTCCTGAGAACCGGTTTCTAAATGAGCTGGCCCCGCCCACGGCAGCTGGCCCGCCAGTGCTGTCATGCAGCTGGAACGGCGTTCCGGTTGTTACAATTAGTGGACTCCGCCCACTTAACTCATTGCTGGCTCCTTGTTTTTTTTGCTTCGGGTTTTTTTTTTGCTTTGCACTTCGTGTTGGTGTGTGTGTTTTTTGCTTTGCACTTCGTGGGTTTTTTGTGTGTGGCTCCGTTTGTTAATTGGACCAGAAAACAGGGCCATTTCCCGCCCATTTGAATTTGAATTTCAATTGCAAGCAGAGGCAAATCTAAGGGAGGGCAAAGCTCTTAAGTTTTGAAAGAAGCCTTACCTTGCAGTGGAATCACTCCTCTCCTGCACCATTTTAGCCAATCCTCACAGGGAAAAGCAACATCTTGGCGTTGCTTACTGGCTACAGCAGCAAGGGAGAGGAGCAGTGGTGACATGGAGGGGAAAGGCACCAGAACATGCATTCCAGAACCTAACCTTAGGGCTGGCTCCGCCCACTCATCGCTGGCTTTGTTTTTTGTTGTTGTTTGCTCCGTCCCCCAGCCTCTCTGTTAAGTGCTCCTAGAAATGCAGACCTCCCTCTCCCCCTTGCAGGATTGCCCCCAGCCTCTCCTTTAAGTGCTCCTAGAAATGCAGACCTCCCTCCCTCCTTGCAGGATCGCCCCCAGCCTCGCCTTTAAGTGCTCCTAGAAATGCCTTTCCTTTCAGACTTCCCTTGCAGGATCGTTGTGCATGAAGAGATTTTGTGTGAGCACAGAGCTTAGCATTGCTGCACTTCCTTGTAGCCTGCAATTCACTATATCGATCTTTGTGGAAGTTGATTTTCCCTGTGTTTGGAACTGTGGTGAGTTCTCTAGAAAAGTGTAAAGGGAAGATGTACACGTAGTTGTTGTTCTTTGTGGGTGTCATGAAATTGTGGTCTTATGTGAACCTGGTTAGTTGGGAGAGAACTACTCAAGTGTAAATGGCTCAGGTGGGGGTGATTAGTTCATTGATATAAAGTTAAAAGCCTCAGGGAACAGACCCCTTTGGCTGCTCTCAGGGAAGGTTAGCCTCACTATGTGGTGTGGAAGCTGGTTGTAGTCAGTCAGTAAGGTAAAAATCCTATAGGATTTTTTGTTGTTGTTTTTGTCGTTTGAGTTCCTCTCAGTTAAGTTACAAACAAAGGGGTTGATTATTGTCATTTTAATATTCAGGTTTTATGGTACAGAGCCTCTGTAGTTTATTTATAACTCTTAATATATGTCAATAAAATTGGGTTTTTTACTTCTGTTATTTGGCTTTCTTTTAAGAGGGATTTTTGCCCAGGAGCTCCCTTTGTTGTGTTGAGCCTGGGCTGGTGGCAGCAGCAGCTACACCTGAGGAGGGGAGTTACACCCCCCCCCCAATAGGTTAACTAGATTTCCTCCCACAAGGTTTGTTGCTTTTATTGCTAGAATCTTAAATGATGTGGGTACTACTTTAAAGCAACATTATTTGACATAGTGAAGCACGAGATTTCTCCTGTCTCTCTTGAGAAGCACGAAATTTCTTGTGAATATGAGACATAGTCTGTGACCATTCATAGGTCTACTAAAATGACATGCAGCATCCTGTTGGTCTGGATGGCATAAAATGAAGCTTGAACTGGGGATACTGTGGACTAGTAACTTGCAAAGTGGATCACTATATGATGTAAATCCAAGTAGGAATCATAGTTCAGTATGATGGTTTCTGTGAATTAAGCTGTTGTTAAAGGCTGGTTTTCCCTCCTGACAACTCTAAAGTTTGCACAGCGTTGATTACCCAGCGCAGTTATTTACAGGTGATAATTATTATTAATTGGGCATGATCCAGTGTAATTTAAGTGCTTTTACATTGCATTGATTTTGAGTAGTCAAACATGTGCTTAACTCTCCCTCCAGTTGAAATCCCTAAGACATAAAGACTGATCTAAACTGTTTACTCAGAAGTCAACCCCATTATTTTCAGTTGGATCTTCCAAAAAGACAGGCTTATACTTGCAGACTT
Source organism: Lerista edwardsae (assembly GCA_029204185.1). Lineage (NCBI taxonomy): Eukaryota > Metazoa > Chordata > Lepidosauria > Squamata > Scincidae > Lerista > Lerista edwardsae. The sequence continues at coordinate 14,532,622 of JAJKFI010000018.1, read as the reverse complement.
ATGCATATATTGCTGAATGGCTTACTCTTTAGAAAGTGTGTTTAGAATTTCAGCCTTGAGAACTATTGGCTGAATTCTGCCCATAATTGTAAAGATTATCCTATTTTCCTGTGTCATTGTATTCCTCCTACCTCCAAATCACTGACAGTATGATGGGTTTAGAAGACCTTGTGTACATTCTGAGACCTCTTTAGAGTATGGTCAGGCACACACAGCCCAAAAGAATTAGATTGGGAAGAGCTGACGTCCCCCTTCTCAGGCCTTCTTAACATGCTCTGAGAGTGATCTGGAATAGTTTGGGAATTGTTGGGTCTGCTTGATGACATCACTTCCTGCCATTACATCACTTCCGGTGGGCGGACCCCAACAAGTGCCAATCAAAAGTGAGTTCCTGTTCCTAAATCATTTGAATGACACCACTGCTTATGATGTCACTTCCGGTGGGCGGACCCCAACAAGTGCCAATCAAAAGTGAGAACCTGTTTCTAAATCATTTGAATGACACCACTGGGTATATTCTATCTGAGACCAATCACGTAGCTTTGGTTGTAACTTGGAAATTTAAGAGATGTTCACCATTAAATTGTTTCTGTTCTTGGGGAGCTTACAATACAAAATTAAGGACGCAATCCTAACCTGGAGTTAGGCAGGCACAAGTCTTTTGTGCCGGCCCAGGTGTGTTGTAAATACATTGAAAAGCATGTTTGCACCACTCTATGAGTCAGGGAGGCTGGAACATGGACACACGCTGTCCTCTCTGACTCAGAGCGCAATCCTAAGCAGCACTGGATTGGCAAGGCCGACTGGCCTGTGCTAAATCCTAGCGCTGCTTTGGAGAGGCTGCTTTGGGGAGGGCACATTTGCACCCTTACCTCTGAGGAGGCTCCAGCCTCCCCAATCTGCTCCTCGGATCTGCATCTCAGATCTCAGATCTAAAGAGCAGGCGCAGATCCAAGAAGACCACGCGGCCTGAATCGGGACCGGGTGGACTCTCAATAGGGCTTAGGATTCAGCCTTATGGCCGAATCCCAAGCCCCCCCACATCCCGCCCCCAACCCCCCTCCAATCCTATGTCCGTGCGGACACAGAGCCTCCCTCATGCTGGCCGGCTTCAGCCAACGCAAGGGAGGCTTGCTGTTGGCACTCTCAGGCCGATGCTACTTGTAGCGTTGGCCTGAGAGCACTAGCACCCTCGCAGTGTTGCCAGTCGGCGCCCCCGCATCGGCGCTAGTGATGTAGCGTTGACCCAACAACGTTGCGTTAACGCTATGGGGCAGCTGGGATTGCGCTGTCAGAGTGGGCCAAACGCACTTGACAGCACATTTACAATCCTCCTGTGTCCCTTGTGCCAGCCTAACTCCAAGTTAGGACTGCGCCTTAAAACAAAGATCAAACCAACAATCATACATTATTTGATTTTGTTATTACCTATCCTAAGCTTCCAGAGAAGATAGAAGCAAGCTCCCAGACTTGTAATACTCCAGTAGAAACTTGTTGCTCTTGCAAAATTTGCAATACTTATAATGGCAGTTGTAACTGCACTGACACTTCAGCTCTGGAAATGTTTTTTAGCTATGTCCATGTTTTTAAAGACTTACATTACAAAATGAATCAATCAATACTATTTTGAATTAATGAAAACTATATACATTGTGATACTTAGCTCATTTACTGTGGCAATCATAGCTGTTTTCCTGCCCACTTGCCTAGTTCAGGAATAAGCATTTTATGCACACTAATATACTACAATCCTTATCATAATCTCTGCAATGCTAACAGCCTCTGAATTCACTTCAGTCTTGAATGTACTGTGCTTACCTGAATGTACTGTGGGTCAATCAGAGGTTGAAATGGGTTCAGAGAAGGTCAGAAATCACTCTTTCCCATAGGTCTAAATGATCATATACATGCAGCATGGTTGTGGCCAGGACCGGCTTTAGCTCAATTGGGCAGATTAGACCAAATTGGCACCATGCCTCAGGGGCCCCTCCTTAGCCAGCAAGGATTCATGGTACAGCTTGCAAAGTTTCCAACAGCCGATCAGCTGCCCCTTGCAAATTTGCATACATGCCCAGAGGCAGAGAGAGGGAGGACTCCTGCACACAGTGCACTAGGTTCCTTTGCCCCCTTCACTATTTGGGAGGAAGGGGGCATGTGGGAGAGCAAGTGAGTGAGGGGACTGCAGGAGGCTGTGGGGCGGGGAGCTGAGCGAATAAGCTCAGGAGTGGAGTCGGGAGGAGGGGCTAGAAAATAAGGGGGCCCAGTTATAAAAGCACATGGTGGGACAAACAGAAGTGCTACATAACATTTTGATTTTATATTCTTTTTTAAAGGCATGCAGTGTTTCATCATGTAAAGGTCCTGTCGCTAGAAGCTTCTGAACATCAGGAATAATTTCTTGACGATAAGGGCGGTTCCCTTATCTGAATAGATTGCCGAGGGAGTTGGTAGACTCTCCCTCACTGGAGACCTTCAATTAGAGACCTGACAGGCACCTGCTAGAGATGCTTAGGAGAATTTCCTGCTACAGGCAGGGGGTTGGACTAGATGACCTTGTAGGTCAACTCTATGATTCTAGTCTATTTTACTATTTACTTTTAAAGGTAATCTACACATTTTGTTTCTTTACTTGTAGGCTTACATGTATGCCAGGGCCGGCTTGAAGGCAATGTGACCAGTGATGTCATTCAGGGGGAACGGACCAGAATGGACGTTCCAGATCCTAATGGGCTCCGTGGCTGCTTCCGGGGTTTTTTTTTGTTTTTCCCCCCAACATTTGAATTTGAACTCAAAAGTGAGTTCCTGTTCCTAAATCATTTGAATGACACCACTGAATGTGACCAACGTCGTCACATTGGGCCCTGCGGGTCAGGAGGCCCACACTAGCAGGGTGGGCATATTGCCTGTGGCTGCAGCTAGGATCTTGATGGGCTGTAAGTCAGTGGGGCAAGCAGAGCAGCTTTACCTTGGTCTCTCCCACCTGCCTCTGCTTCTGAACAGCCCAAAATGGCCCACCTGGAAGCAGTTGGCGGTGATGTTATGATATCACCACCAACTACTTCCACATGCCATGCTTTGCACGTGCCACGAACAGCGCTCTTCTGGGTGAGTGGGGGACCCACAGGGAGGGTTGGGGTCTCCACAGGACTGCCCCACATTGGGCCTCGCCGCTGCTAGAGCTGGCCCTGATGTATGCAATTTTATATTAAAATGTGCTTAGATTCATTTGGCCTATCAACTCACATGTACCTTTTAAGCGTATATTTTAATATAAAATGTTTTACCTATGAGGCCCCCCACAGCTCCTGAACTTAGGCCTCATTGTTTCATCTCATGGGTGGAATGACCTTTAAATAAGGCTAGATAATTAGCAAGACCGCCAAGACATTGGAATGCCTGGCTTATCTAGGCCTGCTTCCACACTAACCACACTTCCACATTGACCACACTTTTCTCTGGAATGGACATCCTTTGTTCATTCAGTTTTTATAGGGTATTTAGACTGCATCAATGTCTGATCATGGCAGTCCAGTGTTTTCTGTGCTGTGTTTGTTTTTATCCCAAACCTGATTTGTGGCCATCTTAACTGAAGTGCAATCGCAGCAACAGCCTTTTCAATGTGGACAAGCAAAATGCAGGTGTGCCCTGGTATACACTGATTAGATACCCACGGATACAACGTTTACTGGATGCATATTAAAAAAAATAGGGGAACATTAAACAAATCTCCTTTTTTACCTTGTTGCAGCAAAACCACTGATGTTCCCTGATCTTTAAAAAGACATCCTATCCCCAGTATCCATGGTTTCAGGGATCCAAGGGGAGGGCCAGAACAGAATCCCAGCAGATACTGGAGCAAGCCTGTATTATCAAGGTTATTCAGGGGCCTATGTGTTTAATGACACACTTCCTATTTACAGTTTTGGCCCATTGTACTGCTTCATGTTAATCCTGGCTTGGAGATTATTTAATTGCTCTTCAAAAAGCCTCTCTTAATTGTTCCAATGACAGTTTCTATTATGGGGATGGAAGGTTTAATTACAGATTTCCTTGCATTGTAATTGTTTTTCCTTTTTTAATAGCCAAATAGCTCTATTTTTATATAAAAAGTTAAAAACGAGAGAAAAATTAGTAATTAAATGAGTAATTAAACCAATTAAACTGATACTGGGGCAATTAAAAGAGCAATTATCAAAGAGCAAGTTCAGGTCAAGAGGAAGTGATAAAATGATTGGAACCTGCAAATTCATAAATTTAATCCTGTTCAGGAAAATCTCCTCGTGATTTAAGTTAAAAATGTATTAACTTAAATCACGAGGAGATTTTCCTGAATAGGATTAAATTTATGAATTTAATTATGAATAAACATTATAAGAGTCTCATGGTCTTGGAAGTGCACTGCTGTATAATATAGCACTATATTAAAATGCTACCTTGAACCTCTGTTTTAATTCACTTCCAGCTAATATAATCAAGGCTACGCGATTAGCTCTAAGGGGCTCTAGTGTGTCGCAACGTAGAAAGGAAGTTATCTCAGGACCTGGGATACTAACTTTGAGAGGACAGCTTCTGGATACTGGTTGAATGTATATTCACATGTCCAGTGAGAAATCAGGCTTTCAGAAAAATTCATAAATAGTAAGCCGAGCATTAAAGAAATTCTAATGTGGTGTGCTTCTCTAGGCATTCAGCCATGGTCATCCTATATGCATTAGGAAAGAAGAGATGGATTTCATACCATACCCTAAAGCAAAGCATACAATTTCAACCCAATATACTTCTCTTTGGAACAGAAATGCACTGCTTGTGTCTCACTGTTTGTGGCTCTGAAAATCAACTGCAAAGACACTGAATACTAAAAGGAAGTAAATCTCATCTGTATGCATTCCTCATTGCGCATTGTTCCCTCATTCCTCAAAATTGCGTACAACTCCCTCATCAATGAGGAATGCAGACAAGAAGGTCCCCGAGTTTTGTATGATACAGTCCCACAAAGAGATGGGTGTAAGCAGAGGAAGATCCATGCTCCCCTTCCCTCTCGAATGTCAAAAAGCCTCATGATAGTATAACAGAACTGCACATTACTCCCAAACATTATTATCCAAGCTTATTCCTCCTTTGTACATTGGCTACTACAAATGAAATCTGATTGATTTGTTCTGACAGTTTTAAAAGAGAAAAATCACACAGGCACAGAAAGAGAGCGCATTCATCTAAAGTTTTAAGATTCTACAGCTGTGTATAATGGTTAACCTCACTGTGTTCCAGAGGTGTTCTGTGAGTGTATTTATTCATAAAAAGTGCAAATAACCCCTAGTCCATTTAGGGAAAATACTTGTACCGAGGCAGGCTTCCCAGTTCATATCCTGAACTCAGAGGGTGAACAATGGTGTATGCAAACAGGTATTGTGTTTGGATGCTATTCCTGACTCCGGGCCAAATCCTATCCAATGTTCCAGCACTGGTGCAGCTGTACTAATGAAGTGTGCACTGCATCCTGCAGTAGGGGGTAGTCATGGAGACCTCCACCAATGAAGGGAACATTTGTTCCCTTTCCTCAGGGTTGCATTGTGGTTGCACCAGCACTGGACAGTTGGCTAGGATTGGGCCCTCAGTTATTAGAGTAGCACTGTAAAGAGCAAAAGAAGGCTAGGCCATGGTTTGACTCCATTTTGTCAACATGACTCCATTTCATGGGAAAGAGCTGAAGTTGCTAAAATACCAGCTGGTGGTAATCAGCTCACTTCCTGATGTAATCAGGAGTATAATTTCCTATCTGCTTTGTTTCTGCAGAAAGGTGTGAGGTCATAGCTAGGGTTAGGAAGCACAAACCTAATCAAGAAGGTTCCATCCAGCTAGTGCTGCAATCAAGAAGATTCCACACAGCTAAGACCCATCACTTAGGTTGTGTACAGTGGTGTCAGCCTACCGGTTCGCTGGGCGGAGTTTCTTCGCTCGCTGGGAGGGTTTCCGTGGTGATTGGCAGCGTGCTCGCTGCTGATCACCATGGAAACCCTCCCAGCGAGCGAAGAAACTCCGCCCAGCAAACCGGTAGGCTGACACCACTGGTTGTGTACCTAACCTTTTCTGACCATCCTGTGACCTCCGAACATTCCATCACCCCATCAGGAGATGGCCGACCTTTATCCTGATTGAATAATTGATTGTGCCAGAGGGGTATAAAGATACCCAGTTTTGGGGTATAGCCATCACACTCCATCAAACCTTCAAGACTCCATCAGATCAGCACACAGACTATCAAGACCATCAGAGCTTCAAGACACCATCAAACCATCTTCAAAGAAGATCACCAGACCATCAGAACCCTTCAGATCTCCAGACCTTGAGATCACCTTCTCCAAGCCTGTCCAAGATGCCCAGCATGGACCTGCTGCCTGCTTGTACCAAGAAGGAGGTGAACCAGCAAGGCTAGCCACTTCGCATGTACAAGGCCCTAATCTAGTGTTAGGCAGCTAGTTTTCTTATTTTAAGGTGTATCTTAGTTAAAGTCTCTGTTAGTTCTTTTAAGCCTTTCCTAGTTTTGGTAACTGCTTGTTTTCTTCATAAATTACAGTTAATCTATAAAGCTTTGTTTGTGAGTATTTGGAACCAGACTAAATTCAGTTTTGCTGCTTTGACACATTTATCAAAGTTAAGTTTATAACTTGGGCTAGATCCCTGTAGTTGGGGCTAGTTAAGCCTGTGGCCTTTTTTTAAGATTTAAGAGTCTGTTCATTCCTCTGTTTGAGGCTATAACTCTTAGCTGTGGTCCCAGGCTGGTAGCAGAGGCCTTTTTGCCTTGGCCTGTAAGTACTCAAGGACACACTCTGCTGAAAGTTCACAGCTCATATGGGCCCTGTGCACATAGAGGCCTTTTAGGACCAAATGTTACATGTCCCCTGGCATGATTATGCTTTTTCTAATAGCCACACTGCAAGTTAGGCAGGAGGTTTGTGATCAGATCTCCTAAAGTTGTGGTTAGTTTTTGTTAGAGTTTTTTTTACTTAAAAGTGGGTACAGGTAGCTCTGAATTTGACTGGAGCAGTGGTACGATGGAGAGTGTGTTTTAATTAGCCTCACTACAGGTATGCATAACTTTTCCACGTTGAGAGTCAAACGGTCGTTAGGATCTGGGTAGATTTAAAAAAAATAACAGTGTGAGAAAAGAATCAATCACTGCTCTAGTTAAACTCAGAGCTTCCACAGCTGCTTAAAGTACAAAACCAATCCCATCAGAGATCTTCTGAACAACATGAAGATTGTTCATTAGAAAACCTGTCATTCTCCACATCAGCTCTCCGGTAGGAAGAAAGGACAGGGAGATCTGATCCCTCCTGCATCACTGATAGATGCAATTACTTTTTTAAGGTTGCAATCTATACATACCTGGGAGTGAGCCCCACTGTCCTTCTGAGTAAACATGTGAAGGATTGGGCAAAGGGGCTTTGCTAATATGGGGCCCTACATGTGAAACTGAAAAAATGCCTGTATCTAATTGCTATCCTAACAACAAATTGAGAGTAAATTGACATACAAAGAACAGGATATCAGCAGATGCTCTCAGCAGAGACAGCTGAGAAGAAAAGTAAGGGAAAATTTCCATTCTGCAATACAGGAAACACTGTTTTTGCAGATATTGTGATTGGATAACCCCACAATATCTCTTTCAGCTCTGATCCCACGGTTCAGTTATATGTCAAGTCTGAAGGGAACCTAAGAGTAACAGAAAGAAACACATATGTTTATGTATTTTCTCTTTTCATGCTTATTGCTGCTTTTACAGTCGTTTAACATTACTACTTTTATTTTTTACTTTTTTTCCTGCTTTTAACAATGTTTACGGTTTTGGAGGCTGCTATTGGTATTTGATTGTTTTCATTTCCACTTTTATTGCTGATGTTCTCACTGATGACATATTCTCTCTCTGTTTTACACTTGCATATTGTTTTCATATTGGCTGCTGCTCCTTCATTGGTTGCTTTATGGCTAGTTTTATTATGAACATTTTATGTTAGTTGCCTTGAGCACCCACAGTAGTGGGGGGGGGGAAGAGTGGGATTAAAATATAAATAAAAACATATGCTGATAGTAAACCTGCTTCTAAAGAAAATGTGTAGTACGGGGACAATAATTTTTAAAGGTTAGATCATCACATTACAATGCATCATTTTAAAAGATATGCATCAAACAAAGCCTTAAAATCAACGATGACATGCTCAATATCAGTCTGCCCAATATCATGAGAAATTAAGCAATACCTGTGTTACAATTTGGATTTCTTGGCCGTGAAACAAGTGTGGATGTTAAGAATATTTTACAAAACAACATGGATCATATATATTAATAAGTGTTTGAAGAAGACCTAATCGTTTTTTAATCTTACAGAGCAATCCACCACCCGCAGAGCCAGTACAAATCCCTGGTGGTGGCCCAGGCTGATTGCAAACGCACTGTAAAGCACATTTGCACCATTTCGGAGGTGGTAAGGCCAGTGCACGGATGTGTTCAGGCCTCCTGGGCCCGGAGGACTGAAGGTAAGGCCAGCCTTCCAAGGCCAGCATAGGGACTCCAGGAGGGTGGCAGGAGGCAGAATGGGGTGGGAGAGTAGGGCCTGCGTGGGCGGGCCTGGGGAGGCAGGGTGGAAGCAGGCTCCGGTCTTTGGGCTGGATCGTAACCTTGTTCCCGGCCCAGGCAGCCCCGATTTGGCCACTTGGAGTTGTGCCGCCAATTTCCACAGCACAGCTCCGAGTAGCTGCAAGCTACCCCTTTCCCTGGGTAGCACAGCAGCACAACCAAGCCCCAGGCTGGATATGGGGCAGGCGTGTCAGCCTGCCTCTTCTAGCCCGGGGTTTGGACTGCGCTCTTATTTGTCTCTTTGAAATCATCAAGGACTGAAGAACAGATATACAACCAAGCAGACAAATCCTGAAGTGCACTGACAGCAGGAGGTCTACTCAGGGTAAGGAGGTATTTGTCCCTTTATGCCAGGGAGGGCCCCAACCTGCCCTATGAGACTTCTGGGCCAGCTATTTATACGGGAAACCCATGTAATGCTGAAGGGGGTTAGGATACAGCAGCCATCTGCTCTGCCAGTCCTGGCCCCCTCCCTGTTCCACCCCTCCCTACAGAAAAATGCCATCCTGTCATACTCTCCAAGCCCTTGTACCACTTGGCGGTGTACTTACTTCTGCTGTTGGCTGGGCCTTTGGATACAGCAATAGCGAGGCAGTCAGGCCACTCTGCAGTTGCTGCTTACTCACTAGGTGTCAAGATGTGACTTACAGTACATTTGTGTTACTGCTGGTGCAGGGGCTGCTGCACTGGCAGATCATCTTCTTAGGACTGCAGTCAGAGAGAGAGAGAGAGAGAGAGAGAGAGAGAGAGAGAGAGAGAGAGAAGCTAATTAAAATAAAGATTCATGTCAATAAGTCCAGCTGCCTGCTGAGACAGCAGTGAAATTAGCACTTGTTTACTTGGCTAATTGGGAATTATTACAGCTTTCCAGGAAACTGATCTTTTAATTTACTTCTAGATATTTGTGAATGAAACCTAAACTGGTAATTTTTTTTAATATGGGCCAAAAAATTGCAGACTTATTAGGGAAAAATGTTGTTTTTGTTGAATACCTAAATGCTGCAGTTCTATACATACTTTCCTAGGAGTAAGTTTCATTGAACATAAAGGGACTTACATCTGAGTAGACACATATAGGCTTGTGCTACAAAGGAGTCAGGAAAAAAAGCTGGCAATTCTTTGTTATTAATGCTATCAACATTTGAACTAATGGTTAAAGACAACTACAGATGGACATATTTGCAAACATTTAGGAGCTATTTTTAGATATACAGGTATGTGCACAGTGTATTCACTGTCTATGCATTTAAGTCTACAATGTAGAGCACATTACAAATTTATCTCCATTTTTTTTTTGCTGTCAATGTATGTAGTATTGCTATTTTGCACATAATTCTTTCCCCCCCCACATTCTCTCTCTCTCTCTTTTTTTTTTCTATTCCTTCAAAGCTGATTGGATTTTTTTTTTCTTTTCACTAAAAAGGGGAGAGAGGAAAACTGGTGTTTCTCATTTGTATCAATAACCAAATGTTCAAAGCCAAGTCTCATTAAAAATATTAGTAACATTTTTTCGATTAGCTGTTTGGTATTCCATACATTTAATTCTTACTTTAACATAATTTCAGAGACATCTAACTACTTCACAGCTCTGTAGCATTAGCAGTGATTTGAGGTAGCAATGTTTTGCAGTTTCCCCACCTGTCAAAAAAGAATTCTTTCTCTGCTATATTTATCCACAAAACACTTTCCAATTCTAAAATGATTCATCTCACAGCGTGGAAAGTAAATGTTAACACCCCATAATTGTCCATAAAGGTTGTTCTAAGCATTCTACCAACAGCAACATCTTGTGAACAGATCTGGAAGGCTGGCTTAAACTAAAAATGAAATCGTTTCCAGCTCTCATAATCGCTTGCTACTGGAGAACCAGTCACAAATGAAGTATGATCAGTTGTCCTTGCCCTTGGATTTGTTGGTAGAACTATCCTAGCGAAAGAGAAGGAGGTTCAAGTAGATCTGAATCAGATTTTCCTCCAGTCAGGCTGGCCCAAAGCCCAAGCACTGCCTGTCATGGGTGTATATAAAAGTCCACTGCTGCTGCTGCCGCCATCACATACATGCTGCCTGAACCACCAAAAACTCATCGATCCAGCCTTTTGTCCCCTTACCTCTCTCTATACTAGCCTTGTGTGGTCTCTTTAAATTAAACAGGAAGTGCAGGTCGCTGCAATACTTCCACAGTGTCTCGCACTTCCTTTTTATTTAAAGGGACCACATGAGATAAAGGTGTAGGAAAGTGGATCACAGCTTCTTGATCTGCTTCCTGTTTGCTCTTAGCTGAAGCAGTGTTATTACACAAAGCATGACTGGCCCATCCAAGAAGCAAATGATGCACCTCTGTCCATGATGGGCGGGAGAGGGGGGCACCCATCTTGGAGTTACAGGCATCACAAGTCTGCGCATTGCTCTTTGCAAACCCCCACCTGACATAAGCTGCATCATCCACTTCATTGATGGGCTAGCCATGCCTCCAGTAATAAAACAGTCTGTAAACAATGAAAATTGAGCTGAATTGAAGTCGATGGACAGTCAACAATGGCATATTATATCACACACAGCTCTTTCCGTGTGCTAAAATTAGTACAGTATAACAGTTTTCAATACCTTTACTTTTTCCTGAAAAAGGAAAATGCATAATATTGTGTATTGTCTTTACATTTTTACAAGTACTATATTCCAATAAAAATAATTTCTACAATAAGCATTTTGAATTTGTTTGAATATTACATTCCACCCCATTAAATGTGTTCTATTCATTCCTCCACCCTTGCTGGTATTAAACACTTGCTGCAATATATTAGGAAAACTTTTGAGATATTTACAATTTCAGTTTTGCAGAGTGAGACTGATAAAAGTAACATTCTATTGTATTTCCACAAACCAGACTACCTTTAATCCTGAGAGGGTGAAGTGTAGCTGCCCCCATGGTCCTCCCCCGCTTTTTTCTTCCTTTCAAGAGTATAATTTTTGGAATTCAAGGTAGAACCAATTAACACATATTTAGACACACAGATCTGCCTTCACAAAATATAGTCAGTCCTCTTTATATGCAACCTCGCTATCTGCAACCTCACTCATCTGTGAGGGGCAGAATTGCTACTTTCCTCATTATCTGCAGCTCTGTCCTCATTACCCACTATGCAGAGACCTTCCAAAGGCTGCAGGGACCTTCAGAATGGCACCTGCAACCAGCACTGACTTCTTCAAAATGGCCGGCACAAACATCCACTGGCCATATTTTAGGGGTCCATACTGGTTGTGATGGTGGACGTGGTGGCACAGCGAGTTAAACCATTGAGCTGAGGGCTTGTTGACCAGAAGGTTGGCAATTTGAGACCACGTGACAGAGTAAGCTCCCATTGCTTGTCCCAGCTCCTGCCAACTTAGCAGTTCAAAAGCATGTAAAAATGCAAGTAGATAAATAGGTACCACTTCAATGAGAAAGTTACGGTGTTCCATGTGCCTCAGAGTATAGTCATGCTGGCCACATGACCACGGAAGCTTGTCCTAGGACAAACGCCGGCTCTTCGGCTTAGAAATGGAGATGAGCACTGCCCCCTACAGTCAGTCACGACTAGACCATTCGGTCGTGGGGATACCTTTACCTTTTATTGGTTGTAGGTGCCATTCTGAAGATCCCTACAGCCTCTGGAAGGTCTCTGCAGCATTCAAATATCTTTTCTCACTTCCTTCTGCACTCTGTTGGCTTCTGCTGATCTCTGCTGGATTCTTCTGATAGCAGATAAGGTACCTCTTGCACCTAAGCCTCTTGATCCCATAGGATCAATTATTCGTTATCTGCAAATTTGCTATCCTCGAAGATTTTCCTTGTTGTTGTTGTTCAGTCACTAAGTCGTGTCCGACTCTTTGCGACACCATGGACCACAGCACGCCAGGCCTCCCTGTCCTCCACTAGCTTCTGGAGTTTGCCCAATTTCATGTTCATCGCTTCGGTGACACTGTCTAACCACCTCATCCTCTGCTGCCCCCTTCTCCTTTTGCCTTCAATCTTTCCCAGCATGAGGGTCTTTTCTAAAGAGTCCTCTCTTCTCATGAGGTGGCCAAAGTATTTGAGCTTCAGCTTCAGGATTTGTCCTTCCAGGGAGCAATCAGGCTTGACTTCCTGGAGGAGAACCTAACCCTAGTGGATAATGTATATGGATAAACTGCATTCATCACAGGTTTTCAACTCTTTCTGAAGAGGACTTGCGCCCCCCATCCCGACCCGTCAACATAGTCCCGCCGGTGTTGGAAAGGACGCGCCCCTAGTGGTTGTCTTCAGGATTGCAGCCACACAAGGATTCCCCCTTGCGGAGTTTCTTGCGGGCTCTCTCTGGTTGCACTCCTGTGCATGCCTGAGAAAGCTCCACGAAATTAATGTGGGACTTATTCTGTGTAAGCATGCATAGCTTGCACTGTCTGCGCTATGCCTGTTTACTCAAAGAGAACCCCTGCTGACTTCCATGGGGCAAGGACCCCGTGGACAGGCGGAGGAACGCCCTCTACTTGCCCTAGCAGCCGACTCTCACGCCCCGCCCAGCGGGCAGGGCTCCAGTTTTCCGGGCGGGGCGCCGCCTGGCTCCTCCCCTCGCCGTCTTTGGCGCCAAGCGCCGAGGAGAGCGCAGCCGTTGCTTGCCATGGGCTCAGACTCTGCTGCTTGGTAGCAGCCGAGGCAGAGTCGAAGCCGGCGAGCAGCGGCGCCGGCCATGTGAGCAGAGTTTCCCGGGCAGCCACCGGCCCGAGCCATGCACTGCGGGAACTGTAGCCGGAGCAGCCTGGAGCCGACGCTGGCGGAAGAGCAGGCGGGGGAGCAGCGGCCGCAGCAGCAGCAAGGGGCTGCAGCGGAGGACGCGAAGCCGCCCTTCAGCGCCGGCACGTACGAGCTGCTGGCGCTGCTGGTCGCCACCATCGGCCTCCTGGGCTTGTGCAACAACCTGCTGGTGCTGGTGCTCTACGCCAAGTTCAAGCGGCTCCGCACGCCCACCAACCTCTTCCTGGTCAACATCAGCCTCAGCGACCTGCTGGTCTCGCTCTTCGGCGTGAGCCTCACCTTCCTCTCCTGCCTGAGGAGCCGCTGGGTGTGGGACGCCGCCGGCTGCGTCTGGAACGGCTTCAGCAACAGCCTCTTCGGTAAGGGGACAGGCAGGCGCCACGCGGAGCCCTGGAACGGGCACGAGAGAGAGCGAGCGAGCCTCTGAGCATGTGCCGAGTGCGCGCGGGCTTACCCGCGTAGGCTGAGCGCGGCTGGGATTTGTGGGCTTGTGTCGGTGTTTCCAGGTCGGCATTGACTCGGGTGTCATCCATCCCTCGTTCAAATTAGCGAGTGTGTTGAAGTGAAAAGGACGGCACATCGTGGTAGGCCTTCTCACCCCTTGGCTTACTGCCCTTCCTCCTCTTCTAGGCATTAACCCTGCAGGACAGTTCCTGCGCTACCTTCTTTCACTCGCCCTCTTCTCCCCTCCCCCCCCCCCAATTATTGGCATCTGATCTGGATGTACTTTGATCTGGGGTGTACGATTACGATTCAGTCTCGAAGTCATACACTGGTACCACCAACTTGTTGTACTTACCTGACATTAAGGAATTAGGCTGCCACTTGGAACCTCTTCCTGTTCAGTGACAGGTGCATTTTACTTTATGACAGGTGCATTTAAGTTTGCAAGGTAGGTGTCTCCTAGGTACGCCCAATAAATTCCCCTCACCTTATCCCAGGGATTCCTATCTTCTTCTCCTGTGGATGCCTTTGCACCCTTTAGCCTCACCTCCATCACTTGGTGTAAATCCCCATTTTATCATGATGGTATCCCTTTTCTCATTCTTCCTCATCTGCTGCTATCTAGATCCTCACCTTATGTTGCAGGTATTCTCATCCTCTTGAGCTGTACTCAAATCTCACTCCTACCTTTCCCCACAGCAAGTGGTGGGAGGAAGTCTTCATAAAGCAAGAACAGTACATAACATGACTTGACACCAGGGTAGTTGCATGCAGGAGAGCAGCATGGTGCTTCTGCCTGATCTCTCTAGTCTTATGCGTAGCCCTGCACTTTGTGTGTGCATTGTGATTAACCAAGCAGACTGCATGAATCTGCAGAACTGACCTACAGAGATGCACCTCTGTAAAAATGCTGTTCCATTTTGTATGAGTCACCTCCTGTTTATAAAAGTATTTCTATCACAGGGTTATTTTAATTCCGCCATAGCTTCACTCTACCTATTAATGGCCACCATCTTCTATAATGCTGTAGCTGCCCGAACTATCTGCAAACTTATTTCAGAATCACCATTCTCCTTCTCAGTTGGAACCTCAGAAATACTTTCTCATCTCTTGTGCCTTCATTTATCTACCAGCACGCACGCTGTCACCCACAGCTCTGTCCTGCTTCAGCTCATTTCATGCATATGTTGTTCTTGCTTGATCCCTGCATTTCTAACTTCCTTGCTAACTGTTCTCTTCCTTCAAATTTTTCTTAAATCACAACTTTTATGCATTAATCTGCGTTCTGAAAATAATCAATTTTTAAGAACATGTAAGTACACTTGTTCACATTCAGCTCTCCTTCCAGTTGTCTCTTCTGTCTCCCTCTTGTTTGTCTTCATAGTCCATTTTGGATTGTAATTTATTTGAAAATTGAGGTGCCTGTAAAATTCTATAAGGTACCATGAATGGTCCTAGTTAATACATTATAAACTGGGGAGGGTGGGGAAAAAGTTGCACTTACCTTCTCTATTTTTCCAGTTCCTTACCAATTTCATCTCCCTCGCCACTGCCGCCCCCTTGTATCTCTCATATTTCTCTCCACCTTATTTGATGATTTCCATTCATATTGCTTATTTTTCTACCGGCTTGCATTTATGCAATTATTCACAACTGTGAATATTTCCATAGCACTAAGCAGGAAAAAAAATCCCAATTGGTTTTTTAAATAAACAGAGTGCTGTTTCGGTAATTGCTCTCTCAAGATTTATATTTATGTATTCATATATTTTGTATATAAAATCAATTGTCATGTTCTGTGTAAACTAATATAGGGTTTTTTGTTTGTAATAATGCCTGTTTCCCCACAGGTTGAAAATGTAGTGATACTTCCCCTATGGAAGTTTGTCTATGTAGAACACTTACCTGTTAAGTAAAATTTCTAAATAATATGATACATGCTATTGAAAATTCTTCACATTTGTTTAGGGAAATTAGCTTCATCTCCATGCACCTTCACTGATGCAAAGCCACATGAATCTACTTTTAAACGGGCTTCCTCAGTAGAGTGTTCACAACCTTTAATTCCAATGTTGAATTCATACATCCAGTGACCAAAGGAAAGGATAAGCCACCAATACCCTGTTTGTTGAGTGAATTCACATGTTCTCCTGCCATGCCAACATCTGAAGTTTCTTCCTAGATGGGATAAAGGGGCGCTTGCGCACACACACACAAAAGTCACTTTCACAACTGCATATAGCAGTATTGCTCTACCACCCTCTCTTATCTGGGAAATTCCTTTTCCTTTTCGTGATAAGCCGTGGTGGTTGGTTTTTAAAGGAATGAAATGATTTCATAAGATGTGACATCACACTTGAGATTTCTACAGCTAAAGACATTGGTGTTAATGGGAGCTCATTAACATATAGCTGTTCCATACTAAAGATAAGGTAGACCAAGCAGAAGTCCCCTGGGATGTGTCTGTTGCTTATATGCATAAGGAGTATTTTCATGTCAGGGAGCATTTGTAACTCGCCTTCAGTCTGAAAATGGCATAGCCCAGTTACAGATGCATCATGCAGGACTTTGATTGTCTGTTTTATCTCTCAGGCTGCTCAAAGCCTGAAATTACATCATTCAAAAATATTGCACTGAATGGGTTGTTTTCTGATGAGTGTGTGGCCTTAAAACATGTGATCATTTTGCCACACATGCAAGTGATCACTCGACCTTCCAGTCATCAAGTGGGCCTTTGATCATCATTGAATGAAGTTGAAATCAGTGAGGCTTAGAGATGCATACATGACCCTTTCAGGGGTGTGCCAGAGCATGCCTTGAGCTGATACACCCTGTCCACCCATGCATACAAGTTTAATATAAGTAAATGCCTGCGCACATAGGCTGCATTTGCATGATCTGGCCATCTCAAAAAGGGGTGGATGAATTATGCAAGCTGTCTCCACTTGTGCAGGCATCTATACTCATATCACCCATTTTAATTCCCATTAAATGGAAAAATGCATGGGGCAAGAGAGAGTGCATGCTATGACTCTGTCACATAAATAACTTATGCTCTGGGACTGTATATAAACCAGCACATATCCAAGAGCTTTTTTCTTTCCATAGGAGATGCTTTTATTCAGTCTACAGATTCACACTGTACTCTTAAAAGGAGTTTGAGCACTAGCTCTTCTTCCTGTACTGCAGAAAAACACTAATTACTCAGACATACTGTTTTCTGCATTCTAGCAAGTACAATAATACCTCTGATAAAGCTTTTTCATCACAGTTCTCTTAATCCTGGCTTGATTGACAGCCGCTGTAGTCAATGCAAGTAGCATATTCTGGGTAGGGTGGGGCCAATCACCTCGTATTGCGAGGGGTGGGTTTTTCAGTGATCAATGTACAGAACACTAAATAACGAGAATTTCTACTGAAAATGCTACATAAAACAAAACATAGGTCAAAACATGAAATAGCACTGCTTTTGCTTATTTTTTGACACAGTTTTGAGGAATCTGCAAGTAGTTTTCAGTAAGGTTTCAGGAGGAGGAGTGGCAGAAAGAGGAGGAAGCTTGCTTAAACTTGCATGTTCATCATTCACAGTGCATGCTGGGGCGACTTTAATGGAAGTAGTAAGTAGCGGTTAGCGGTTTCCTGATGCTCCAAGCAGCAACCAGAGTGCAGCTTGGGAATTTTTGAGCAGGTTATTTCGGGCTGGGGTATGTGTGCCAGTGATTGCTTGCCTTTGTAGGACTATTCACTCTTATTTATTGCACTGTTTGTACAATTTTCAATAAAAATTTGGATAAAGACATAACACTGCAATTTGCTATTTTAATCAAGAACTTTGGGGGAAAATATCACCAAAAAACCCTACTCCTACCTATTGCTTACAGTGATGCTTCCCTTAGTGCTCTTTCATGCGGCACTAGACTTTGGAGAAACAGATCCACTGCATTGCTACTACGGTAGATTTCTCAAAGTCATGCAACATCTTCCTTCAGTACATATGTTAATGACTATTCCATCAGACTTCCATAAATGTAAGTTGGACTAGATAAACAATCATCACTTATGAGTAAGACTAAAACTTTTCTCAGAAACCTGCCTTAAATTGACATTTTAGTTTTATATGTACAGTATATCAAATTTTATGCCTTTGCATACAAGACAGACATCATATGAAGTCCCACTTCCAGAATGGACAATTTAAACCCATGCCCTCATGAAATCGAGATTAGACTACTACAGTGGTTCTCAAACCAGGACCCACTTTTTAGAAAGGCAATCTGTCTGGGACCTACCAGAAGTGATGTCACATCCAGAAATGCTGTCACTATGACGTCAGAGCCTGCTGCTTTCCTGAGAAGGCAGCAATAAGTTGGGTTATTTCTCAGACGTTTTTCCAATAGCAAAGTGAATCAGAAAGGAAAAAAAATTGTATTTAAAACCTTGACACAAGGAAAATAACCACACTGCCCTTCCCCTTTCCAGCATCCTACCTTCCCATATTTTTAATATGGCTTGCTCTAGGTGCTTTGCAACTCACCTGAAATAGGCTTGCGACCCACGGGTGGGTCTTGGTACACAATGGACTACTACAATGCGCTCTACTTGGGGCTTCCTCTGAAGGCAACCCAGAAACTGCAACTGGTGCAGAATGTAGTGGCAGAGGTGGTTGCTGGAGCACGTTGTTTCTACTCAGTCGAGCCACGCTTCTACGCTGGCTGCCAATTCATTTCCGAGCTGAATTCAAACTGCTAGTCTTTTACTTGTAAAGCCCTTCACGGCTTGGGTCCAAGGTAATTGGTTTATTGATCAAGTAGATAGTTATTCTATAGACAAAATCCCTGTGCAGCTCACATTCCTTGTCTTGCTCAGATCCCTCAAGATGAAACTTTAGTAAGAATTTTAAACATCCACTTACTATGTCAATTCATACTGCAGGACGTATAGAAAATGTATTGAATTTTAAAATTTTAATTATGATTTATCAGAAAAGAGCCCATTTGGGGGCAAAAGTCATTTTACTTTAACAACAATGCCAGGTGTTGACAGGCAAACTTTGCAAACACATGAAATGCAGCTTTCATATATTCCTTAAAACAGTTTTCAGAATCTTGGGCTTACAGCAGATGTTCAATAACTCTATGTGAAAAAGCATCAATCGGTCACATCTGTGAGTTTCAACCCCTGTGGGATTTGCAACCACGTGTTCAGTCCAATTATCAGATACCAAAAGAAAATGGCCAACTGAGCAGGAGAGAAGGACCAAGGAAGGTGCTCAGGCTTCCCCAGTCCTTGCCCCGTAGCAGGATCTTTTTCCTCTCTTGGGAAGAGACAGTTCCAGCCAATGAAATCTAAACAAAGGAAAGCTTTATTCCTTAGATCAGTGGTACACCCACTAGATGTATCGCGAGCCAGTTTCAAGTGGGTCACGTAGCACCTAGTGCAGCCATCATTGAAAATATGGAAAATGATACATTGGAAAGGGGGAGGGCTGTGTGATTATTTTACTTGGGTCATGTTTTAAATAGGCTTTTTTTCTTAGGCATGTGCTTGGTTTGCAGATAGCAATTTTGTGAGAACTGTTCTTTTTTCATATTTGTTGCATCTGAGAGTCTCAGTCTTCTGCTAAGGTGGTTTGGGGAGGCAATAAATTATTCTGTGGCAAATACCCATTTCTTTAGGCCTTAGATGAGCATGGTTGGAAAGGATCCCAAAGATCTTCCCTTGTCTAACCCCTTGTTTTAAGGTAGTTGTTCATTCATTCCTCCCTTTCACTGCTACAGATAAATTCATACCTTCCATGAGCATAATGCACCATGAGCTTCAATTGGCCACCCTGGACTGGAAGTACCTGTGTAGTCCAATTTACAAGAACTAATTTTGAAAAGCATCCAGGGGGCTCAAGGAAGTGAACAAAGTGTTAAACTTTATTTCATTCCTTTAAAAAAAATAAAAGCAAATTTACTTTGAAACTAGGTCAGTCTGTACACACAGAATCACTGATCTGTTAAATTACTTTCCTGTAGAATTTTCCTTCACCCAAGTTGACTTCTGCAGGTAAAAATACCCCCAAATGATATGCTAAGAGAACATGCAGGCTTTAGAATAGATACAAATGGAAGAAACCAATGTGCTTAATCCGACATAGAATCTGGAGCTTAATGATTTTTTTTCTGCAGTTGTACATCTGCAATTGTAAATCTCTTCACTTATGTTTTTTGCTGTCATAGCTTCAAATCTCTCTCTAGCCACAGGAGAAACTGGTTCTTTGGATGCTAATGTGAGCCTAAACTCAAATGTGCCTTGAATACTGCTTATGACCAATTGTCTTGATAGTGCATACTCCTATTTAGACAGTGCATTTACTAACTTCTTACTAGGTCCCAGCTCTTATTTTGGTTCTCCTTAACAATGCCAAACACAGCTGATCAATGCTGTGCTGCCTGTCAGTTTTAGCATGTCAGGATGTGGGTGACAGTTCTCCCAGCGAACACTGCTATCTTAATCATATCGCTGCTTGTCTAGATCAGGGGTCTCCAAACGTTTCCGTACGAAGGCCATCGCATATTTTACACATTTTTGCAGGCCAAAAAAAGTCAATTTTGTAAATGAATGCATTAAATTTAAATGAATGAATAATTTTTACTTGGACTTCTTTTTTTGTAATCAGCGTATGCTTCAGAACAAATGAGAAATGTGACCATTGCATAGAAACAATGCTATGCTTAGACTGAGAAATGATGTATAGTGAGTAAAAATGTCAAGCAAATGCTTTAACAGAAAACAAGTTGCTGCAGACCAGATAAAATCTTGTGGCAGGCCGGATTTGGCCCCCAGGCCATAGGTTGGAGACCCCTGGTCTAGATTGTGGCATGCTGTTCTCTTTAGAGCTTTTAAGTGGTGGGGTGGAATTCAAAATCTTTATCCCAGAATTAGCACTCATCATGAACATTGCAAATCAAATCCTGGCACACTAAAAAGGTTGATTGATTCCTCCCTAAAACATATGTAGCATTGGATTTGATGTCTATGTTTTTCACTTGACATTAAAAAATAATACAAAGATTGCCTTCTTACTGACGTACATGGATCTTCCTTGCAGTAAAATTGGCAGCTATCCTTCGTACCTCTTTCTTTGCCAGCTGTTACTCATAGATGGACCTACATATGATATTTCAGTACTGCACACTTACGACAAAGCCTGTGATCATGAGCCTGCTTATTCATGTTTCCAACTGGGGTGTATGGGCTTATTAGATGAGGTGAATCAGAATCTCTCCCAACCCCCATTGGATGCTGGCTAAGCATGTCATTCTTTACTGCTATTAGACATGGAAATTAGCCCATTATAAAATTAAGCAGTGTCTAACAGCTTTTGCAGTTAGAAATGCAAGAACAAGATAAGAACGGATCCAACCCTTGAGCTCACCCAGTAGAATCTGACTGAAAAAGAATTTCATTTCTTTTGAATGATGAATCTCTGTTCCATCTCACAGGCTGCTTTTTAGACTTTAAATAAAGTTTGGAGAGTGCCCAAGCCAGTCTTTGGATCTAAGCCAGCATGGTGCTCTGCCAGTTATCTTGTACATCTTTTGAAACAACAAAAAGCCTTGTGCTACCTTTAAAAGCTAACAGTTGCAGCATAAGCTTTTGTGGACTAATCAGGGCATCCGATGCATGTGGGGTACCATTCAGTAGGTAAGTGGGTACTGTATATGAGGCATTTGTGTGTATGTGACACAGATACAGAGGTATGGAGAAAGACAGAAAACCAGCTCCTTGTTTTTGCTACTACAGTCTAACACAGCCATTCTTGTGGAAGTGGTTCATTCTTAAAGTTGGTCAAGCGGCATGCTAGGCCATGCAAACCAATGTCTGGTGGGTTAATAAGAAGAGCCCTGCTGGATCAGGCCAAAGGCACATCTAGTCCAACTTCCTGTATCTCACAGGGGCCAACCAGATGACTCAGGGAGCATAGGAAACAACAAGATGCCTGCACCCTATTGCCATTTCCTTGCACCTAGCATTCTGAACAACCTGTGGCCTGAGCTTCAACTTTTGGGTTGTGGAAGGGAAAGGGGGAGGGAAAAAAACCACGTAAAATTGGCAGTCAAGGAGGTGCTTGGCTCTGTGTTCTAATCCACGGTCCTAAAGCACTTAAAATACAGTTGAGAGTCCATCCCCTCTTTTCTTCTTGCTTTCCCCCATAGCTTATTGCAAACCAGGAGTATACAATCACTCTCAACACATCAATTTTCCAAGCACTCCTTTGCAAAGCTGAGGCTTGTTAATCCCCCTTCCCATCTCCCCACGGTCTCTCCCCACCAATGAAGTTGAACTGGGGGTGGGGAAGGAGGAAAAAGAGAGAAAGTTTGTGTGGGAAGGGGAATGTGTCTGTGAGAGAAGAAATCTGCAGAAATCTCTACCTTCTGATCCATGATTATAAAGCACTTGCAGCAGTTGAGTTAATCCCCTCTCCTTGTTTTCCTCTCCACTGTACCATTCCCCCTCCCTTATTGTATATGGAGGCCATAGTTTAGTGGCAGAGTGCTACAGAAGGTTCCGGACTGGTATCTCTTATAAGGGCATCTCTAGGTAGGGCAAAAAAAAGATCTCCATCTGAAACCTGGAAAGCTGCTCCCAATCTATGTTGACAATACTGAACTGGAGGAACCAACGCTCTCACTCCACATAAAGCAGCTTCCTGTGTAATTGTAGGTACTTGTTTAACTATCCAATCCTAACCAATGTTCCAGCACTAATGCAGCCCCAAAGTAAGAGATCAGGTGTTCCCTTACCTTGAGGATGCCTCTGTCATTCCCCCCTCCCACCTCAGAATGCAGTGAGAGCCATGTTGGCACAGCTGCATCAGCCTTGGAAATTTGGGTAGGATTGGTCTGTAAGTGCCTGAATCCAAAAATGTGCTGATGGTAGAAATATTTGATTTGTGTCCTGTTTTTCAATTACAGTAAGGAAAAATTAAAAGCTTGTTAAGTTATTAGCGGCACACCTGAATATTCTGTTTCTGAATTACAAGGCATTTAGTAGGATCTGCTCAAAAGATCCAGATATGCAGGAAGTTAGATCTGGATCTAGATCTGCCTCGAGAAGCATTTGCTAAATTTGATCATTATTCACTACCTGACATGATTCTTAGAAGTCATTGGAGCATCGTTTCTTTAAGAGCAAGCTTGAAAGACTGCTTAAAGTGTATCAATCAATCAATCAATCAATCAAAAACATGAAGTTCACAAAGCGGTTTACAGGCAAATAATAATAAAGTTAAATGGCTCCCTGTCCCAAAAGGGCTCACAATCTAAAAAAACAGAACAGCAACTAGAAAAGACACTGTGCTGGGGTGATATAGAGTATTTATTTTATAAATAAATAGTATTTATTTTGTGATGCAGGCTCTGGGAAAACTGTTTTCATACTCTTTTGCACAAAAAATGATAATACACAAGGATATTTTGTGCCCTCAGTGCTTTACAGTGCTTTACTAGCTTTCTGTCCCTCATTTAATTAGCAAGGTCTTATTTGAGGTGTTTGTTTCCGGTGAGCAAGATAGGATTGCAACCTTACATAACAATGGGCTTACTTCTGAGTAAAATAAATCACAACATTTTCAAACATGAGCTATCCACAGGAGCTGAATAGCTGGCAATGATTTCTACAACCATGTGATTGTGCGCTATAAATAGCTGGCTGATTCCTCTTTTGTTTGAAGTATATTACAGTTAAACAGTATAGATAGCCTAAATATCTTTGCTTTCATGGAAGAAGCTATAGGATGCCATAAAGTGCCAGTTCTGTTTATCTATTGTTCCTGGAGCTACATATTGCTGTACATAGGGTAAATACACAATTGATTTCTGTATGTCTTGTGCATGAGTATATAGCACAGCCAGCCACAAGTCATTGCATTGAAAGGGGAGATCAGTAATAGGAATATAAGAAAGGTGTTGCAGACAAAGTTTACCTTTCCAAGGATGAGCAAGTTCAACAGCTGAAAGTAATGCTCAGCTGCTTTTGACTTAGCAAATTTAATTGGGTATTGCTTTCAGTGAAGCCTGTAGAACAGTGCTTGCTTAAGCAAGACAGGGCTATCTTTAGCTCTTGCCTCTCTAAACCCTGGGAAGCTTTGGAGCATTAACAATAGATCCTAGCAGTGAGAAGTAAATCCTTAAATCAAATGAGCATCCCGCCACTAAGAAGGGGGAGACCTGCCTTTCACAACAAGCTACCAGTTTATTTATTTATTGGTGACGTGAATCTGCGAGTCATTCTAACCTTAAGGTATAGTGTCATGTTTCTGAGCACACGTTTGTTGGCTAACTATAAGGTAAGGAGAAGGCTTCTGCAGGAGAAAAGAGGAAGGCACTTTGTAACCTTTCTCCAGGCTTGCTTTCAGCCTTGGGACTATCTGGGGAAGCAAAACATGGGGTTAAGCATACCTTATTACAGCTTCTTCGGGCTAGATAGTGCTGCACCAATTCAGGCTGTCATGCATCATGAAAAAGCACAGGAACCCTGGTAGATGTGGCAACCTCACAGAGGCACATTTGCACTCAGTATTGCTAGCTTGGTCTCACTTGCGACTTGCATAACAGCAGCATAAAAAGTGAAAGGTTGATGTTGGGGAGTACCCTTATCTCTCTTTGTGTGTTAAGGAGCTAAATGTGATGAGTAAAGGACAGCAGCCTCAAGTGACAGCACCTGTGTTTGACAGTGAGTGAAAGGGAGGTACCACTCAGGTGCTCTTCCATTGTGCGTGCACTTCCCTCTCTTCCATCGCT
The DNA here is from genome assembly GCA_029204185.1 of Lerista edwardsae. Classification (NCBI taxonomy): domain Eukaryota; kingdom Metazoa; phylum Chordata; class Lepidosauria; order Squamata; family Scincidae; genus Lerista; species Lerista edwardsae. The sequence continues at coordinate 14,507,983 of JAJKFI010000018.1, read as the reverse complement.
GGCCTCTGAATTCTGCTGGGGAGACGATGTACTCATTACCCAGTACTTGCTCATCACTGCACTGGAATGCTGTCTGTCATTAGTGTCTGTGCTCTGATCCATGCACCCTGGCCTGACCTTGCAAGGAAGAAGAAGCATTAGTGTTAATCTAACACCTGCTCGGTACAGGTGGAGTGAAGTGTTGGGTATTCAGCAGCAAGGCTTCAGTGCTTCCTATTGCAGGAGGGCATTGCTTGCATTTGGAGGGCCCTTTCTGCCCAGAGCATACATATATTGAGTCTCATCTGCAGCGGGCTTGGCTTTGACCTGTGGTGTAATGGAGGGCTTTTAAGTAAAGCATACTCCCTTGTTTCTGTGTGCAAGGTATTTTGGCCTTGCCATCCCCACTTCATGGTGGGCATTAGTGTTTGGATCCTTCAGGCAGAGCATAGGCTTTGTTGCATGTATGCCTTCTCCTACCAGCACTGCTCCCACACACACCTACCACTGCCTGTACAAACACACTGTCTCAAGTCTGGGTTCATCTGGTCCAAAATCAAGACCAAATTAGGAGAACTTACACTTGGTATATGAAGTGACCAGAGAGGCCAATTTACAAAGCTACAGTGAATGGCTATTGAGGGGCTGTTAACTGGATTGCAGAGCAAGCAACCTCAAAGTGACCGTAATCAGGCTACGTAAGCATTAGACCAGCCATTGTAGCCCCCCCCCCCCACCGGCAGCACGGTGTGCCTTGTTAATTGCCAAAAAGCTGGTGGTGTGCCTTGACCATTTAAGCACCTTGCCAGTGTGCCATGAGATGAAAAAAGGTTGAAGATTAGAGAATGTTTCCAAATAATAAAGGTTTTATTGAAAGGGTATGGCAAAACAGGGAAAAAAGTCCATTTTATTTACAAGACCAGTTGTATAGAGCTTAATTTTCACGTGGGTTGGGGATGATTGAAAAGCGTGCTGTTTGGAGAGGCCAGGTCTAAGTGAAAACCTGTGAAAAGAAGAGAAGATAGTCAGGCTGCCAGCTGGGCAGAGTCTGCCTGTGGTGACCTAACAAGAGGGGAGGAGAAGGCTGCATACCATGCCCTGAGGGAAAGTGGAACAACGGAACCAAAAAAAGGTGCCCCTTGGCGAGTGGAGGAAGTTGCTTCTCTGGAGGTGAGGGCAGTTACGGAGACAGGAAACTTTCCAAACAGGAGAAACCTCACAAAACAGACAGATTGGAGGGAGATACTACCAAAATGAACAGAGTAGACACTTTCAGTGGGGAAGAGAACAAAACCAAAAACACCCATGTTCTTCTTCCAGAGCAGCGGTAGTTATAGGGCTCTGAACAAAGAATGCCTGACTGAATAATAGTATCTGGAGTGTCTCCAAGGTGTGCAGCCTGGGCTTCAGTTAAGTTGTATTCTTCCAGGAGAGCACAAAAGTTTCATTGCGCGCTGATCAAGGAGGTTCCTGCAGAAACAAAGTTATGGACCTGTGTGCGGCTCCCATGTTTAGGTTGCTCCTGGGAGAGACACTCTGGAGAAGGAGTTTGACAAGATTTGGCCTGGTCACTGGGCAGTTAGGCCGAATTTATTATTCAGGAAAACGTGTGCTTGCAAATGAGATTATGCCAAGGCAGGGAGCCCAAATGCACAACACTTTGGAGAAGGGTGATACACAGATGCCTCGCAGTGACTCAGCCTTCCTCTCCTATCAGTGGCCCTTAGTTAGCATGATCATGATAAGAAGAGCCTTGCCTCACCCCTCCAGAGAGATGTCCTGGCCAACCTTCTGCAAGGTCTATTGAGGGACCAAGATGCATCTAGGTGAGACTGCACAGTTGGAGAAGGGAGGTCACTGGTAACATTTCCGCATGTACCCATCTTACAACTTGCCATGCCCTTGGAATAATTCTGATCCATTCACAGGACTACTGAAAAAAGTTTAGGCATCCTAAATTCAGTATACAAGCCATGGCTGTAGGAACTCATCGGCCTTACACTTGAGTGCCTGCTTCATCAGTTGTGCTTTCTGGGGTTACTTCAACCCACCCATGGACTGCCTGCAGTAGGAACATGCATGCTTCTTTCATCATGCATTAGTTCTTTGTGTGGCAGGTGCCCTACTTTTATTGCAAACACAGAACGGGGGTTATTTTTCATGTTTCTGTAACAGCTTTAGCCTAGCATAAAAATCCTTTTATGATTGTGCTGATCAGCAGCATGTACAGTGAGAGAAAGTAAGCCTGGCTTGTGTTGCATGATATCTACTATATTTACAAATATATCATATTATGCATCCCACCTCTGAAGGGCTGTATTCTGGCTGAGCAAACTATCTCGAGTCTTAATCTGGAATTCACCAGAGTGTTGCAGAACTTCTGATCTTTTGACTTCTCCATTAATTCTCCACTGACTGCTTTTGGAAATCTCTCTTTAAATATATAGCAAAGTATGTTTTGTATGGACAGAGGTAGATTGAGACTGGTCATAATCTAATTTATTTTCAGTGTTTTCATCACAATAGCTAATTATTTTAATTCAACTTGTTTTCAACTAACATCTTGAGGTGAAGACCAGTGTCCCCTGCTTACAGATTACTAATAAAGCATTGATGTATCAGTAATGGGTACACATCAAATTATTTTTTGATCAGTCTGCAAAGTGTTTACTGTTTTGATCATGGGTATAACATCAAGTATTCAAACAAACAAACAAACAAAGCAAATTAGAAGCCTATATACAGAAGAAATGCAAAAGATTATTTTATTTAAAATGATTGATCAAGGTATGCGTCTTTTTATGTCTTTCTACAGGAATTGTTTCAATTATGACCCTCACTGTCCTGGCCTATGAACGTTACATCAGAGTTGTACATGCAAGAGTTATTGATTTCTCATGGTCATGGCGGGCTATCACATACATCTGGCTCTATTCCTTAGCCTGGACAGGAGCACCTCTGCTGGGCTGGAACCACTATGCTCTGGAAAAGCATGGATTAAGTTGTTCAGTGGACTGGAGGTCAAAAGAGCCCCATGATACATCCTTTGTCCTCTTTTTCTTCCTTGGCTGTCTGGTGGCACCAGTTGGGATCATGGCCTACTGCTATGGACATATTCTCTATGCAATACGAATGGTGAGTCGATTGATGCAGAAGCTTGTCATTGAAGAATTTGAAAGAAAATAATCCTTGATTGCTAAATGGTGTCCAAAATGTGCCACATACGGCTAAGATAACTGTATACCTCAAACGTATTTTCCTTTAACTTTTGACAAGGCTCTCCTAGAAACATGTTATTATCAGCTATATTTCCTTCTCACTGTAATGGCTGAAGTTGGTGATCTTGATCTGAAGGAACCTTTTCCTAGTATGGTACATAGTGTTACTCTACAAAAAGGGAATGGGACAAAACATTGGACTATGAGTAATTCTGGGTGGTTGCACATAGTGGCTTATTTGTGTACTATAGCAGAAGTTAATACTGGACAATGAGGAAAAATATTAATAGAAAAACTTAAGAAAGGCAAGTGTCCAAACCAATGTCATTGCTTTCAACACATGGTGTTGAAACAAGAGCTTTCAACACATGGTGCTAGACTTAAATGGAGAAATGTGGTCACCAAATGTATTAATAGAAGCTAAGAATAAATTAGGACTCCTACTTTATCCACAATGTCAAATATCAGTAGAAGCTAGTGTTGACAATACAATTTATATTTACAGTGTTTGCCTTTTTATGCTAATTTCATACAAGAATTCATAACATGCACCTTTTCCCCTAAGGAACCTAAAAAAGATTTTGATTGAGGTTTAACAATAATCCATCATATTGCATATTTATCTGAATTGAACAAAACAAGAGTCGATAATTCCATATTTTTATTTTTTTAATCACAACATGCATAAAAATGCTAGTATTAGTTAAAAGTACAAGAATTCTCTTGATGAAATAATTAAGGAAATTGAAAATCTATAAATAAGTATTCAGTTAGTTTTCAATGAATGCTTTTTGTTCAAGAAACAGCCAATGTTTCAGCGATTTAATTAAGGGCGCAATTCTAACCAACTTTCCAGCACCGAGGTAAGGACAATGCAGCTCCAAGGTAAGGGAACAAACATTCCCTTACATTGAGAAGGTCTCTGTGTCTGCCCCCCAACTGCAGAATGCAGCTCATGCTCAATTGGCATAGCTAGGTCAGTGCTGGAAAGTTGCTAAGGATTTGGGCCTAAATGGAATATGGTTGCTGGTCAATCAGTTTGGTCTTCTGCCATCAACCTCCAAACTGATATAGAATAATGGTGATCATTCTGCTTTGTGAGTTTTGCACAAAGAGTTTGCTCATTATACTCATAAGAGTGGCCAGGTGTCCTCGTGAAAACACTGCCATTGCAAATGACAAGGGCTCCTTTGAGCACAGTGGCATTTGCATCTTGCACTCATGTGGAAAGGAATTGTGGCTTTAAAGAAGAAACTACAATTAGCTGACAAAATAATCTCTCCTACAAATGCATAATCTCTGAAGGGATGGAAATGTGACTATGTAGTAAGTTTTGTTTTTCAATCTTGTTTTCTCTTATTTCCAGCTTCGTTGTGTTGAAGATTTGCAGACCGTCCAAGTGATCAAAATCCTAAGATATGAAAAGAGAGTGGCTAAAATGTGTCTCTTAATGATAACCACTTTTCTTATTTGTTGGATGCCTTATGCTGTGGTCTCTCTTTTAATAGCCTATGGATATGATCACCTTATAACTCCAACAGTGGCTATCATTCCGTCTTTCTTTGCCAAATCAAGCACTGCGTACAATCCAGTTATCTACATCTTCATGAGCAGAAAGGTAGGAGGCTTAAAGGAGCCCATTAACACGTCACAAGGATCATATCAAATTAATTGAGCAATACAGAAACTTGCGCACAGTAGAGCAGGACTACATGTTATCTCACAAAAGTGTTCTTATTTAATGGTAGGATAGCAAATTGGAAAGGCTTAACTCCTCCTCTGATTTGGAAGGCAAGGACAACTGAACTTGCAAGCAAAAAATAGGAGGGGGAAAAGCATGCCCATGACTAAGACTTTCAGTAATCCATCCAGGGGTAAAACAGCAAAAAATGTGGGTTCCAAAGTAATGCACTACCCAGCAATGTGAATCGGCTTTGTACAGGGTGTTCAGAAAGTCACTGTGCACTTATGTATATTTATTTATGAAAAGTGCACAATGACTTTCCAAACACCCTGTATTTACAGTTGACTCACATCTTATGCACATTTTATTTTATTTTCATCCCACCTTTCTCCCCAAAGTCACCCAAGGCAACTGACAACCTATTAAAAAATACTTAGAACAGTGTTATTCAAACTGCGGGTTGGGACCCACTTGGTGGGTCACGACCTGATGTCAGGTGGGTCGTGGAAAGCTGGGAGCAGCCATCTTGGAAATTGCAGACCTTACTCTGCATATTATTATTTGTGACTGTTAACCGTTTGAATTGCCAAGTGAGGGTTTTTTAAATTTTGTTTTTAGTTAACATAAGAACATAAGAAGAGCCCTGCTGGATCAGGCCAAAGGCCCATCTAGTCCAGCTTCCTGTATCTCACAGCGGCCCCCCAGGTGCCCTAGGGAGGCATGAGACAACAAGATGCTTGCATCCTGTTGCCACTCCCTTGCACCCAGTACTCTGAAGTAGCCTACTACTAATGTAAGGAGGCTACAACCCATCTTTGCTTATAGCCCACAATGGACTTTTCTTCCAGAAATTCACCACATTTACATCATATTTTGTCCTAATCTTGCTTTCTGTCAAGAATGTTTTATGGTTGTACAACTGCTGCAGTCCAAGAATGCCAATTTGCATTTCAGGAGTGTCACTTTATTGTGTTACAATGACAGCACTTCCTGCTTGATGATATCACTTCCTGCCACAACATAACCTCCAGGGTAATGACATCACTTCTGGTGGGTCCCGACACGAGTGCCATTCTAAAAAGTGGATCCTGGTCTAAAAAGTTTGAATACCACTGACTTAGAAGATAAAATACATAAACTATAAAATAGACACAAAACTATAAACATTTTACTTGGGCAAATTCAAGTACAGGTGGGCCCCTGTATCTGGTATCCGCGGATTATGCTATCCGCTGATCCTTGGGGTGAGGGGCTATGTGCCCATTAACATGTTTTAAAGTCTTACCGGGATGACAATCTTCTTGCTTATATAGATCACTATAAGTCTACAGGCTTACAGGCGCCTTACAGGCTGCCTCCTGGCAGTCAGAATGGTTGCAAAAGCCCGAACAAAGTCAATAGGAAGCAAAGTTACAGCTTACCCTGTGGATACAGGGGGAATGCCTGTATACATGATTGGCAAACACACACATAAAAAGAAACAGTTTAAATGTGGGCTGTTCCACCCACCATTCCAGTTACAACGTATATGCTCCAGAGTGAGCATGAGAAGGGAGAATGAATCTGCTGTTTCCTCAGTCATCTCAATTCCCACAAGTCTCTCATAGTGAGAGTATAATCCTTACAGAGTATGTATTTAGATTTGAGGTAAATTCAACAATATATAATTTTCCCATATGCACTGACTTAAGAACATAACGTGGGATGCGGTGGCGCTGCGGGTTAAACCGCTAAGCTGAGCTTGTTGACTGGAAGGTTGGCAGTTTGAGACTGCGTGACGGAGTGAGCTCCCGTTGCTTGTCCCAGCTCCTGCCAACCTAGCCGTTCGAAAGCACCTAAAAATGCAAGTAGATAAATAGGTACTACTTCGGTGGGAAGGTAACGGCATTCCGTGCGCTACGGCGTAGAGTCATGCTGGCCACATGACCATGGGAGCTTGTCCTTGAACAAACTCCAGCTCTACAGGCTTAGAAATGGAGATGAACATCGCCCCCTACAGTCAGTCATAACTAGACCACTCGGTCATGGGGAAACCTTCACCTTTTTCAGAACATAACTCTTGCATAATATGTTAATTATATACTATATAACCTATTCTCAAGTACATTGTGTTTTTAAAAATAATGAAGGCTTTTGGGGTGACATAGATTGATGCAGTGCTTAATTAGGAACTGGTATGTAGTAGCACACTTGGGTGGACTGGGAAGAAATTCCCCAAATGAGAGTGTTAATTGACCCTTGAAGATCAAGAATGAGACCCTAGATACCTGGAGATGAATTGTGCATGCATGCGCACACGCCCCTGTTCTATTTAGTTCCTGGATCTCACATAGGGTACCTGTGAAGTTTAATAGCAATAATGAAAGCAACTGAAAATCATTATGACTGGTGAAATGATGTGGAACATGAAAGCTAGATATGGCATAATTGGGTGCCTTTTTGTGAATATTATCACTCCTTCCCTTTCAGCATTTTAGGAAGGAGGAAGCCCCAAGACAAATACTTGTGCATGATGGAGAGCAAAGTTTAGGGAAGATGAAATGCATACTTGTTACCTTGGCAAAGGTGGCAAATCTTCCCTTCCTATATTGGAGAGGTTAATGAAATGGCTTCATCTGCCCTCATTTTTGACTACGTAAAAAATACTGGGGGGGGGGGGCTGTAAAACCTCCTCATTGCCCTGAAACATCCCCTTGCTGCACTGCATTAATAGTTTCATTACACAACTGCATAGTAAAACAAAACATCAGTCCTATTGTAAGTACACTTATAATAAGTACACATTCTTTCCCCTTCCTTTAGAATGGGAACAGTGAGAGGGCTCTGTTTGATGATGTCATGTTGCACATGTGTATAGTAATGACACTGAGGGCACAATCCAACCCAGCGCTGGAATGGCAAGGCCGGCTGGCCAGCGCCATATCAGATGCTGGGCTGGGGAAGCTGGAGCCTCCCCACAGCAAGGGAACATTTGCTCCAGCCTCCCCTATGCGCTCCTCGGATCTGTGCCCATTAAAGAGCGGGCGCAGATCTGAGGAGACTGCGCGGCCCAAATCGGGGCTATGCGGCCTCTGACAGGCCTAGGATTTGGCCTTATGGCCGACTCCGAGGCCCGCCCTCATCCCGCCCACATTCTGCCCTCCTCCCACCCATCCCCGGGGAGCGCTGTCATGGCGCCTCCCTTGTGCCTGCCGGCTTTGGCTGACGTAAGGGAGGTGCTGCATGGGCACTACAGGACTGACGCTGCCAGCAGCACCAGCCCTGTGGCCTTAGTGCCGACATGGGGCACCCAATCAGTGCCCCGACGTCAGTGCTAGGTACACAGCGCCAGCTCAACCCCATTGTGCCGCCGCTGTGCACACTGTAGTAGGATTGCACTGTGAAGGAGGGAAAAAGTGGCTGCAAACAAAGCTGAGAGGTGTCTCCAGGGGGAGGTGTCTTATGCCCTTCAGAAGCCATTTGACAATTAAGTGTAATCATACCCTTAAGTGAATTGAAATTATGGATAGAGACACCTCCCAAAGTAGTTTTTATTCTAATGTGTTAACCACTCAGCTTTCCCTTATTTTTGCCACCCAAAAGTATTTTACATGGAGCAATGTAAGCATTTCCAAATGTACAGTGAAGAACATAAGACACATGGTAGTATTATTCCGTAATTTGTTCCATAATAATATATGGTATTATTCCATAATTTGTTCTTAAACTATCGGTGGCCAAGGAGTACTAAAATGAAACCTGAATGTAGAGACTTCATATGTTTGAACCTACTCTGGAGGAGGGGGATCAAGCAAGAGGAACTGCTGTGTTTCCTGCAGCTAAAATTAATCAGGGATTGAATACCAGTTCTACATCACACATTTGTCACTCTTGAATGTTTTGGATGAAAGCAGAGCCTTTAAAACTGAGGCTTTTCACACTATCTTTCTTTTCAGTTTCGTCGATGCCTTATGCAGCTCTTCTGCTTTCGCCTCCTGAGGTTGCAGAGGAGCTTGAAAGAGAGGCCAGCAGTTGGCAACGAGAAGCTTATAAGGCCCATAGTCATGTCCCGGAAGGCTGGAGATAGACCAAAGAAGAAAGTCACTTTCAGCTCCTCCTCGGTCATTTTCATTATCACCAGCGATGACACACAACAAATAGATGACAGCACCTCACACACTGGCACAAAAGTGAACGTGATTCAAGTGAAGCCTCTATAGCAGGCTGTATTCCACAGCTGTTGGAATCTGAGTGGATTTTTGCCAGCAAAACTATTTTGGCTTAATAACTCTCTTTGTGAGAGATACGATATAATTAGGAAGAACGCACCATCTTTGAGGTGTGAAATTTGGAAGTAATTCTGTGACTGAAGCTCTGTAATATGTTAATTGTTGTGACAGTATTGGAATAATGACATTTGGCAGAGAGATGGGTTTTTTTCAACTTAGAATATTTATTTTTCCATATCATGTCTCGATTACTTAGCACTTGCTGCACTGTAGACATACCAGAGAAATAAAGGAGCTCTGACACAGGTTTATTCAATGGAGATTCTATTCTTTTTTTTAACTGCTACATCAATATTTCTCCAACTATGGGTCAGGACTCACTTGGTGGTTCGTGACCTGATGTCAGGTGGTTAGCAGAAAGCTGGGAGCAGCCATTTTGGAAGCTGTAGGCCTTACTCTTGCTATATTCTTTTTGTGAGTGTTAAAAGTTTGAATTTTCAAGTGAAGGTTTTTTTATTTTTTTTGTTCACTTCTGTTACATAATATTCTGGTGGGTCCTGACACAAGTGCCTTTCTAAAAAGTGGGTCCCAGTCTAAAAAGTTTGAGAACCGCTGTGGTAGCCCATGTTAAAATGTAGTGATATGACCTGTTAGTTTGGGCCTGTGTGCAATGTGGAAATCACTGTAGAGGAAAACATGTACTGTGATGACTTTGTAGGACAAATTGATGATGTGCACAACTGGAAATGAGCTCAAAAACAAGGAACACTTAGCTCTTTAAACAACTGTGCATCTTGGTTGTGTGGCACCTTTTCCACCTTAAAACTGAAATGATTGCCTTCATGGAGAGTCTGGTAGGGTAAGACATGATTTCATGGCATGGTGCCCATCTTTAATACAGCTGTGCCGGGGCATTGGTCATGCTAAATTTTATTAATGCAGCAAAGGGTGCTAGTTAAGGCAATACATGACGACAAGTTCCAAAAGGTATATTGTAAAGACAGATGGAGCTGCATTCCTTCCTTGGCTGGTTGCCCAGGAGAGGAAGCGGCTCAAAATAGATAAAATGAGAAGACAGTATATGGTATACACAAGTGCATTATAAAAAAAAGGAAAAGCTGTTTCAGCAGGGGGCTGTTGAAGCAAATATGTACAGGAGGCAGTTTAACCCTCCTACTGTCCCCAACCAGGCCCCATGTTAGCTCTCAAAAGAACAGAGTAAGAACTCTTGTTTAAAAAGGACAAGCAGTCCAGGGCACACAGAACAATAAACAAAGGAGGGGGACCGTGACTTTACAGACTAGCCACTGCCAACTGTCCATCAAGTCATCATAGGATGATTTGCCCCAAGTCCACTCAGAAACATATTTTCAGTTCTTGCGTCAATACTTTTCCAAAGAATTGTTCATACAGCCACTCCCTATCAGTAGACTCTTTCCACAGTTTCAGATATCCATGGTTCACAATTCCACCACCACTCCTGCCCCAGTGGTGCTCATCTCGTCTGTGCCAAGCAGTGCGGAAGGCCAGTGCTAACCAGCAGGAGCGAAGAAGCAGTTTGGAGGGCTTGCAAGGAGCAACAGCAAGTATAGAGTTTGCAGCTATCCACAGTTTTGGGGATTCATGGTAGCAGCAGGAACCTTTCCCTGCAGATATGGGGGTAAACTATTTTAAGAGGGCTTTTATTCCTGTGGGGTGAGGCTGAGGAATGCTGGTCATCTAAAGACTTTCCAGGATAATTATTGCACAGAAATCTGAATCTGTTGTCATTATGGAAGCATAATCTAGAAACCTGGCCATGGCCACTGTCTCAAATGCGGGCTGTGGTAGGGGGAAAGGACAACAGAATTTTGTTTGCTGGTGCACTTATAAATGTGGAGTAAGACTGACTAGTACTGGTTTTTCATTGAGAATAAAAGTTGGTGTATAGCACCATCTTCTGGAAACTGCCTGGTAAACAACCATAGGCCCCTTATTCTTATTGAATCTGTACAGAAATGCAGAGGTTTGCGATTCTAGAAACATGAGGCAAAAGTATGCAAATAAGTGTTATGGAGAAATGTAATTGAACACATCTTCAGTATGTCTTACAGGATTTTTAATTCTTTGGAAAGGTCTTCTTCCTGTTTCTTAGTTACAGCTACTAATTTTCTTGGAGCCATGGAGTAGCCATTGCAATATTTTTACCTCCCCCCCCCTCCACTGGACCCATAAACGTGTGTCTTTGAGCCAGCGGCATTTCTATGGGATGGGAGACCTCTCAAGTGTTGCAGGAGCGGAGTTGTATGACATAGTCCCTCCCCCTTGCCTCTAGAGCTATTCGCGGCTCAGAGAGGAAAGCCTCCAACAAGCTGCAAATGGCTTCAGAAGGAAGGGGGATGAGCAGTGATACACAGGAGCTCAGGCTCCTGCAACACTTCGCATTTTGCCGTCCCGTCCCCCCCCCCCCCGAATGCCACTGCTTTGAGCTACCCCAGCCTAGCAGAAAGATATGCAAGTGCATGTGTAAAGCATTAGGGTGACTTATACAAGCATTAGGAAAGTTTTACAAGGAGGCCCTCTGGCAAATGACAGCAAGTGCTTACATCAAGCTACAGTCCCAGCCTCTGTCAGCCTCCTGTTCTTCCCTTTATTCTCAGTCATTGCAATACAACTAGGTTGGGGAGGGATCCTAGATCTGTAGCAAAGCATATGCTTTGTATGCAGATGACCAGAGTTCAATTCCTGATATCTCCTCTTAGAAAAAAGGATCAGGTTGCAAGTGCTAAAAGACAAACAGCTCTCCGTCTGAGACTCACCACCAGTCACAGTAGACTAGACTGAGCTAGATAGACCAATATAGAGGTGCTGTTTTCTGCTAAAATAGGAATATAGCTTGGGGGAGCAATCCTATGTACAGTTTCCTGGGAGTAAGCCCCTTGAACACAGTGGGACTTACTTCTGAGTAGACATGCACAGGATTGGGTTGCAAGTCTTATTGGGCTTCTGAGTAAAATGACACCCTTTTCAAGCACCACCAATGACCTGACTCAATATAAGGCAGTTTTACAGATGCAATAACAAAGGCTCACCTTCATCCTATTCTGTACTGTGCTGCTGCTCCCTCCCTTCCTGAAGAGCCTCCTATAGGTACTTAACATCCATTATGTAACTACCTTTCAAGGCATTAGTGGCAGAGGAAGAAGTCCTGCTTCAGGTGGGTCTGCAAGGCATGCAAATATTCAAATATTTGAATTTGCAAGCTATCACAAAAGCCTGGAACTCAGTCGCCAGCACCTCAGCTTAGGGTGCGTATGTTGTGAGCCAGCAGCAAATGGCTTCTATCACAGGAAGTGATATCATGAGTCAGGGGTGCTGACTTGGTGACACAGCTAATGTTGTGATGTCATAACATTGTGATGTCATGACATTAGGGGGTGTAGCTATACACTTCACCAGCTCCCAGAGCAGGGAAGGGGTGCTTGTTCCCCCCCCACAGATGCTCAGGCGGTTGGGCAGACCATCAGTGTCTGCTTTCCTACTTAGTGACTCACATGACCTACCAGTATAGGTCTAGTTTTCCCAAAAGCAGACACTGATGGTCTGCCCAACTGCCTGAGGAGCAGCAGGGGGAACAAGCTCACCTTCCCAGCTCTGGGAGCCAGAGAAGTACGCAGTTTCTCCTTGCCACTTCCCCCTACCCTGCTGCATGCTCGTGGTTGGCTCTGCTCTTTGCAGGGGGGCGCAGGGGTGAGATATTGGGGTGGCACAGCCACACCCACAAAATATTGAGGGCGACTTGCCCCCATGCCACACCCAAGTCAGCGCTACTGTCATGAGTATTTCATGCCTTTTAGTTCAATTCATTCACAAACAAGCACAGGAAATGGAATCACTCGAGTGGTGCTTTCACAATGTTAAATATTTATTTAAAAAACCTGGAATCAGAATCTGAAGCTGATAAAATGTTGTTGCAAGCAAAAGATTGTTGGAATTTCAGATGATTTCCAGAGCAGTGGTCATAGAGGAGTTGAAAAAGTGAAGGGCTCTGTTGAGAACATAGTCTCATTGTATGTGGATTTGGACCTCAGAGAGCATTTTTGTTTGTACAGACCTACTGTAGAAAGGTCTACAAACAGAGGGACGTGGTGGCGCAGCGGGTTAAACCGCTGCTGCTGGGCTTTCCGACTGGAAAGTTGGGAGTTCAAGACTGCACCACGGAGTCAGCTCCCGTTGCTTGTCCCAGCTCCTGCCAACCTAGCAGTTCGAAAGCACCTAAATGCAAGTAGATAAATAGGGACCACTTTGGTGGGAAGGGAACGGCGTTCCGTGCGCTACGGTGAAGAGTCATGCCAGCCACATGACCACGGAAGCTTGTCCTTGGACAAAACGCCGGCTCTACAGGCTTTGAAATGGAGATGAGCACCGCCCCCTACAGTCGGTCACAACTAGACCATTCGGTCATGGGGAAACCTTTACCTTTTTACTGTAGAAAAATCCTTTTCAACAGTTAGCCTCTAAATTACCAAAAACAAAAACCAAGCATGCTGGGTTGATACCCAGTCAACATAAAACAAAATTCATCCGTTTTCTTCATTTGTTGTTGTTTCTACTTTTCTTCTGTCTTGGAGGCACATGACCACATTAAGCATGGAGGCTGCCACGTTTCATGCTTTCGAGCTCAAATGAAAAGCTGCACTAGTTGCAAATGTGCTAGGAGCTCAAACACAAAGGCACCCATGTAGCATGCCGGAAGAAGATTTACATACACCACTAGCGTGATACTGGTGCTGCTAGCTCAAAAACATATGCGTCCTTAGTGTGAAGCACACATACTCCCAGCCACTGACTGAACTGTAGTAGTGTCACAGAATGATCATGAACACTCTAAAACAGTTGTTCCCAAACTGTGGGTTAGTATAGGACCCGCTAGTGGGTTGTGAGCCAAATTCAGGTGGGTCTCAAAGCACCTATAGAAGCCATATAAAAATATGGGAAGATAGGACCGGTGGGCAGGGGGAGGAGTGCTGTGTGGTTATTTTACTTGTGTCAAGGTTGTAAACGGCCTTTTTTTTTTCTGATTCACTTTGTTATTGGGAAATGGCTGAGAAAAACCCAGCTTACAGCTGTATAATCAGGAAAGCTTCAGACTCTCATGTCACAATGACAGCACTTCTGGTGGGTTCCGGACAGGCTGTCATTCTATTAAGTGGCTAAAATGGTTTGAGAACCATTGCTCTAAAAGCTCAGGAATTAGAAGTAAGTGTTAGTGCCCATCTCCGAACGCCAAATGCAAGGAAGTGGCAACAGGATGCAGGTGTCTTAAGTGCTCTCTGAGGCCACTTTGAGATACAAGAAACTGGACTAGAAAAGCCCTAGGTCTGATCCAGCAGGGCTCTTCTTATACCGTTATGTTCTATAATAATGTATACACGAGGAAACAAAATATTCATTTTTATTAATATTGAATATTTAAATTACATCTCAAAACAGAAATAAAATTTATGAGATCTGTTTGGAATGTAATTCAACCTTGTTTAATCCACTGTGAAAAATGAGGTGTTCGGACATGTTGCAGAACTTCTATGCTTAAATAAAAGAAATACTTCAACATAACCACCTTCCTAAAACGCTCTTGCACTAGGATATATGTTTATATGTACACTTTGCAGAGGACAAACTGCTTTCCTTGTGTCTCTCCCTCTTCCTGCAGCCTTGGCCTCAGTAGATACTATTACATTTGACTCATCAATTTACAGAGCACTTCTTGCATTTATCAAAGTGCAGGATCTCCCTCTAGTGGGAGACTGAGCTCACAATAGATAATAAAGTAAGCCAGTGGTTCTCAAACATTTTAACACCAGGACCCTCTTTTTAGAATGACAATCTGACTGGGACCCACTGGAAGTGATGTCATGGCTGAAGTGCCGTTTTTATGACATCAGAGCCTGCTGCTTTCCTGAGAATGCAGCCAAAAGTTGGTTTATTTCTCAGCCATTTCCCAGTGTCAAAGTGAATCAGAAAGGGAAAAAAAGCCTATTTACCACCTTAATACAAACAAAACCACCACATAACCCTCCCCCTTTCCAGCCTCCCATATTTTCAATATGCCTGACCTAGATGCTTTGCAGCCCACCTGAAATTGGCTTGCAACTCACTGGTGGGTCCTGACCCACAGTTTGGTAACCACTGAACTATTGCATAGTTTAGGGGTCATGTTTTAGTCAGTGAAGCTGTACTTCGTTAAAATTATGGAAGCCCAATCCCAACTCCAGTGCAGCTGCAGCTACAATGCAGCCCTGAGATAAGGGAACCTTGAGGAGCCTCTGTGACTGACCCACCCCCACCATAGGACTCAGCATGTGCCCTGTTGACACAGCTGTCTCAGTGCTGGTAGTTAGAAGTGGGCTGTTAGATTTACAGGGACTGATATTCTACTGGCTAGCTGGGGAGTCAGAATAACCTAAAAGCCTGTGTCTTGCCGAAGCCCCTGCTCCACACTTTCCTCCCAAATGCTACGCCCGCTTAGGCTACTTAGTCACCCCGATACAGACGGTCCTGGCAATATCTACAAACTACCAGACCCCAGCACTAACAGAGAGAGCTCGCCCCACCCAGTGGCTTGCCTGTAGGCCACAGGTCTCCTCCTGGAGCTTCAGAGCAGGTGTCCTTCAATAATGGCCAGTCCTCAGTCCAATAGTCCATAGTCGTAAGTCAATCAGTCAAGCCAGTAAGTCAGTCCATGTACCGGTCCATATATCAGTTCACCACACCAGTCCGTTGTCCAGTAAGCCAGTCTGTTGTCCAGTCCGTTAGTCAAGCCAGTAGTTCAGTCCAATATGCCAGCAAAAACCTCCACTCCTTCCACCACTCTCTCCACAACTACAACCCACAGCTTCTCCTTCCTCCAGGTGCTCCTTATATCCCTGCTACAAGCTCCTAAGTGGCTGTAGCTGTGCAGCCCAGCCTCGGCTACCTCCCTGGTGTTAATCCTGCATTACTTGAACCAAGGGTCACTGTCAGCACCATCCTCTGCCTCCTCGGGGTGATCTTCCGCGTTTTTCCACTACAGCCTGGACCCCATTACATCCACAGAAGCTACAGTAACAACATTGTACATCAAGGATATTTTTAGTCCCCAGTCTGCTGATGGGCAGAAATGATAGGCAGGGAGTTGCGTAATGCTATTGCTAGTATTAAGGAACAATGCTAAAAATCTGGAACTAGAGAGCAAATCCAGGAATGTTATACAATGGGGTGTGTGTAGCTCACAAGACGCATGCAAGATTTAGCAGAAATGAAAAAAGCCTGCACAATGTAGCCAGTGCAGGCAGCATTCAAGGGCAATGTCCTTTTACACATTGCTACAACAGTTGTCTTATACAAAAATATGCCAGCCCAGGCTTATTGTATTGCCTTAGCCTGCATTTTTCAACCCATACTTGTACAATGAAAAAGCAGAGGTGGACTGTTCAATTGGCTATGTGGACCTGCCTGCTCACATCCAGCCCAACCTGCTCTGTATTCAGCACACGTTAGGCAGCAGCTGGAGACCACCTTAGAATAAGCCCCAGCAGCTCCAGTAGGGTTCCTTGGAGCTGCACCAGCAAAATTGCAGGCGCAACTCTGAGCAGCCTTGCAAGGCCGAACGGGGCTGAGACCGGGATTAAAATCCCGCCTAGATGCCAGACCCTCTCTCCACCCAGCTCCCCAGGCTGGCCCACCCACGGGCCCACCCGCTCTCTGCCTTCTCTGTCTACGGAAGTCTCCCACCCATGAGGAGAGGGAGCCGTCCTTCGCTTCACTTCCTTTCCCTCTGTGATTTGCCTGCTCCACCTTTCACCAGTGTGGAGAAGTCACTTCTCCCACCACCAGCCCCGCTTCGAGCAGCCACCTCCAGGGGGCACATGCCGGCCAGGAGCTTGTGCGCTTCAGGGCTCCAGGGTGGCAGCTGGAAAGGGCAGGCTGGCTGGCTCTGTGCTCTCGCCCATCCATTCTGGCTGCTTGCTGCTGCTGCTCCAGGCCGAAAAGGGCCATGAGCTACCAGTAACCACCGCGCAAGCTACTGGTAGCTCGTGAGCCACATGTTGCCTACCCATTTTTTAGATACAATGATTATGACTATCATGATTATTTAAACACACACACACACACACACACACACACACACAGAGAGAGAGAGAGAGAGAGAGAGAGAGAGATCCTAAAAAGAGTTAGGCCAGCATAAGCTAAGCCAGCAAAGTTTGGCCTGCACAAGGGCCACCATAAAGCGTGTTTGGACTGCTCTTGGAATCAGGGAGGACGGCTTACATCTGTGTCCTGGCCTTTCTAACTCCAAGAGTTGTCCAAACATACTTTGCAGTGTCCCGTGTGCTGGCCAAATTTTGCTGGCTTAGCTTATGCCGGCCTAATGCAGTTCAGGATTGCGCTCTCTATTAGAAATCAGTGTAAAGTAATAACATAAACTAAAGGAATGGAACTGTAGATTAACCCTGAATTCAATTCAATCTTGTATGTACAGTGGAACCACATCATTACTGTCTTCATGGACATAACCAAAGTGCGGTGGACTAGTTAGAAACTGATGGAGGAGGACCCCACCCACCCCCCGGTGATTCTCTTAGAAACCGCCAAGCTTATCTCCTGGCTGCAGGCACCCAGCCCAGCCATGCTATAACCACCAAGCTCCTTTTACATGGTTGTGGGCACACAGCCCAGCCAAGGCACTCCAAGCTCCCGCTAACCACTTTCAACTCTCCAGCAAACAATAGAGGTTCTGGCAACAGTAGAAGCAGCAACTCTTGGTGGGAAAACACTTCTTGGCTAAAGTCCAACTGTTAAGAGCCTCCTTAACTTGGCTCTGTACCCCATTGTGGTTATTTTGGCCTACAGGTAACACCGGTGATTGCTATGCTCATAATGGTCAGATGGAGGTCTAACCAGATGCACATAATACCTGTAAAGGTGAAGGGGTAAGACCAGGATGTGATGGGAACAGGTATGGACCCCATCGAGGGGAGGGCAGTGCTGAGAACACCCTCTCTTTCCTTAGTGTACAGATCTGACTCCATCCTGAGAGTTCTGAGCTGCTACCCTGCAAAGAGGTCACAGAGGTGATCCTCGAGAGATAGCACAGACCTGGTGCCAAGGAACATTCAAATGTCTCCCTCCCTCAGGGTCTTGTAATGCAAATCCGATATCTGACCATTTCAGCCTAAACCTATTCTAATCTGCCCAGGAGCTAAAATAACCTGGAAAGTCTTCTTTGGAGTAAGCCAAAAAGTTTCCCCACCAAAGTTCAAAACAGCAACAGAAAAGACTAGAGCATTAGAGTAAAACTATACCTGCCTTTTTTCCATTGTCAATCTTATCACCACTATCGTACTATTCAAATAAAATGCATACTCCCTTCCGGGCACTCCAGAGTAGCATTTTATCAAGGTGATTGGATCAAGGTGGGGAGTTAGAATTTAAGAATTCTAACTCTTAAAGTTTGCACCTTCCTGTGTAAGTACTTACCACATTGATATCAAGCAATCAAATGTGTCAAGCACTTGTGGCTAAATCTGTCTGGTCTAAATGTCTCCTTTCTGCTTTTGTGTTTAAATGTGCCAACCCTATTGTTATCTTGTCTTAATCTAAATGTACCTATGTTTGCATCTATGCTTTGTCATCACTCCTCCCTGACCCTTAGTTGGGGTCACACAGGAAGGGAGGGGGAGCAGCAGCAAAAGGACCACCAATCAAATGTCTCACATAACCAAAATTGCCAATAGCCATTGGCCAATGTTTTTATTTGTTGTTGTCATTTCCACATTTGCATGTCCAACTGTATAACTGATCAAGCCAAAATGTACAAATTACACAAGTTCTGTGGTCTCCTTGGAGACGTATTGCATTCGTGTCCGTTTTACTGATGTCCCACATGTGAGTAAAATCTATTTCTCTTTCTGCAACATCATAGTCGAGCTGGCATTTCGACGTTAAACTTGGTAAGCTATAGGAGGGATACTGAGGGGAAATCGGTGGGCTTGGAGAGTTTGCAGACCTCAGCAGGAACACATGCCGGGGAAACAAAACCTCAAATTGACGGCCCCTGAGTTTAAAGAGACAGGGGCCCAAAGAAATTGTCTTATTGGCTTGATTTCCTCCTACAACAAAACCTTTGGGTTTGGGGGTAGCACAGATTTTCTTTACCAGGGCATTTGGCATCTGAGAGGAAACAGCTGCTTCATGAAATAAAAAACAATGGGCTTGATCCAAAGAGTCATTATATCCTTATAAAGCTGGCAGAAGCTGTAGGAGGGGACTGTTGGTTAAAACATCAAATCTGTAAATACTTCTTCCTTTGGTGCTAACGAACAAGCTTCCCAGAGGAACAGATTGACTTATAATAGGCAGTCTTGGCTCCACACTGTGATAGGAAACCACCCGTGAGTGTTGTGCCAAGCAGAGATTCCCTGCATTAAAATAAGTCTATTTTTTATAGTTGGAGTTTCTTTTGGTTCCCTGCATTTTAATAAAATAATCTCACTTTCAACACATTCAGGGCACGATCCTAACCTGGAGTTAGGCTGGCACAGTTAAGTTTGGCCAGCACAAGGGCCAACATAAAGTGTGTGTGGACCACTCTCAGAGTTAGGGAGGATGGCTCATGTCTGGGTGCTGGATTGTGTCCTCAGTGTGGTACAGTTCATGTGAAGTTTTCCTAAAGAGATTTAGCAAGATGTGGCCATGATGTGACACAGTACACAGAAGCAAAATCAAAGCTTACTATCACCACTGAGTAATTGGTTGCATTCCAAACGTTGAAGAATTGGTTGAGGACCAGGAAGGATCTCTCCAAACTGCAGGAATGGGAAGCAAAATGGGAGATGCATTTCAATGTAAGTAAATGTAAAGTAATGCACACTGGGGCAAAAAAAGAATCAAAATTTCACATATAGGCAAATGGGTTCTGAGCTGTCTGTGACAGATCATGAGAGAGATCTTGAGGTGCTGTTGGACAACTTGATGAAGGTGTCAACCCAGTGTGTGGCAGTGGTGAAGAAGGCCAATTCCATGCTTAGGGTAATTAAAAGGGGGGTTGAGAATGAAATGGCCAATATGACTATGCCATTGTACAAATAGATGGTAAGGCCACATCTGGAGTACTGCGTACAGTTCTGGTTGCCACATCTCAAAAGGGACATATTGGAACTAGAAGAGGTGCAGGAGAGAGCAACCAAAAGGATCACTAGGCTGGGGTCAAATGATTTGCCTGCTCTTGCCATGTTGTGCCACAGCTCCTGCACCACTCAGTCTAACAAATAGCAAAAGGTAGACTTCTGTTGGTGCAGTGCAGTGGTGGTATCTAAAGCGGGAGGAACTGGAACACTGGGCGGGACGTACGGTTGATTGGCAGCCCGTCCGTTCTGTTCCGCCGCCTGCCCACCTGCCGCACGGGCTGCCCCCGGTTGGCGCGCCCCACCGCTGTTCGCCCAGCTACCCGGCGCACCCCCATCCTTCCCCCCCGGCGAGCAGGTGCCCCCTCCGAGGCCAGGGCAGCCTGCGCAGCGGGCGGGCAGGCGGCGGAACCAAACGGACAGGCAGCCAATCACATGTAAGTCCCGCCCAGCGTACCGGTTCCTTCCGCTTTAGATACCACCACTGGTGCAGCATCACCACAGACCCACAAACTCAACTCCTTGCTATCTTTCCTTGTTTGCCTTACGTGCAGTTAGTGACATGCTTAGTGTCTTGTGACCAGAGGCGGATCTAAGTGGGGGGGGCAAATCTGTAAGTTTTGCAAGAAGCCTTACCCTGTCATGTAAATCCCTCCTCTCCCTTGCTGCTGTAGCCAGTAAGCAACACCAAGATGTTGCTGTTCCCGGTGAGGATTGGCTAGAACAGTGCAGGAGAGGAGTGTTTTCCACTGCAAGGTAAGGCTTCTTGCAAAACTTACAGACTGATCTGCCTCTGCTTGTGACTTTCCTTCTCTGGGTGTGTGAGTGGGTGTGACAGGCTTGCTGATGAGTATACCTGTACATTCCCCTGTTTGCCAGTCACAGATTACATTATAAGTGCACACTGAAATGTATACCTGGAAGCAGAACACCTGGAGATAAGGCCATGCTAGGAATCAGTCAAAGCTGCAGAAGTTGAGGTTTCAGGAACTTGTTCGTCGGAGTCCATGTCAAAAGTTCCTCTAAGGGGAAGTCATGACAGTTCTGAGAGTGGGAGTTGGGAGAAAGAGCTGTGACTTGAATTATTCTTTAATATTCCATTTAGAGAGCAATCCTAACCTGGAGTTAGACAGGTAGAGTTAAGTCAGCAAAATTTGGCCAGCACAAGGGAAACCATAAAGTATGTTTGGACCACCCTCTGAGTCAGAGAGGCCAGCACACAAACATTTGCCATCCCCCTGACTCCAAGATTGGTCCAAACATGCTTTATGGTGGCCCTGATGCTGGCCAAACTTTGCTGGCCTAACTCCAGATTAGGATTGCGCCCTTAGTAATTTAGTGCCTTTGTGGATGCCTCACTGGCAATTGTTCCTTCTGCATGCCTCTCCTGACTGCATCCTGCAATGTGTATTTTTTCCATCTTCCTGCATCTGCTGTTAAAGAGATAAAAAATGGCTACCCACTGGGGAAGAATGGAGGAATAGGGGAATAATGGAGCTTGTGGAAATGAAATTTTTTATTGATCCCCCCACCCATCCTTTAATGCTGACATTCCTCCATAGGAGGCAGTTACCATGGTAGCACTTCAGAAAGTATGATAGTATTGCCAAATAGCCAGGGGGGAAAAACAGGCCTGCTCTGCCTGTTTCTTTCACCAAGGCCCAAAAAACAGAAATCAGCAGGTTAAAAGTTTCATGGCATGGAACTGAAAGGAATCACCTGCTAGTGGCTGCAGAACAAGCTGCTGTTAAAGGGAAAGCTATAAGGTCTCCTACCAGTAAGTTAAAGGGAAAGCTAGAAAGTCATGCCCAAAGTTAGAACAGGAAAAAGAAAATATTTCTGTATCCAGCTAATAATTTGCCTATGGAACTCCTTGCCACATCATGTTGTGATGGCACTGGCCTAGATGTTTTTAAAAGTGAATTGGACAGGTGTATGGAGGAAAAGTCTATCCCAGGTTACCCGTCATGGTGAAAGCGGCTTCTGGGTTTTTAAGGGAGGCTATTTCTGAATGCCAGATACAAGGGAGTGGCAGCACAATACAGCTATTATGTTGTTTTGTGTGCTCCCTGAGGTACCTGGTGGGCCACTGTGAGCTATAGGAAGCTGGACTAGATGGCCTTTGGCCAGACGCAGTCTTCTTATGTCAAAACTGGCAACACCATGCAACAATGTCACTCATGCTGAGCTCTGTCAGGGGGAGACATGAGGCAATGAGAAAGAGCAAACAGGATCTACAGAGGCAGAGGAAACGCCAATCCACTTACACCAGTGTTTTCTGGTAGAAATCAGCAATCAGATTAGAATATAAAAAGACAAGGCTGTCTTCGAACAGGCTATTGTGTTGCTCTTATATCGTAAACTGTGAGCATTAGTCAGGGACGAGGCAGAGAGATGGGGCAATGTATAAAAGAAAGGGGGGAACAAACCTGCAGGCAGGCAGATGCACCCCCCCTTCCTGCCATTCTGCTGCATCAGCTGTAATAACACTATAGAATTGCCCACCACAGATTCTGCTGATCATGGGATAACGCAAGTGACTTTAAGGAGCATGAAACATTTTCTCCCTCCGTGCAAAGCCTACGAACCACTGAGCACAAAGGCTTGCATTATGGATGAGACCGTATTGCCATCCTCCCCTGATGGTATGAATACGTGAACATCAGTCAACACTGAGCCTACCCTGTTCTCCCCTCTGCTCTTTTGCATGGAAGCCAGCCTGGGGGATCAGTAGTAGTGATCTACGGCAGGAGGGATCTTGGACCTTTAACAATGTGCAGAAGAGGGAATTTCCCTGCTTTACACAATTTTTTGAAGGTCCAGAAGCCTCAGGTTGAGACTGGCCACCCCTGATCTACAGGCTGACTGTGACTTGCCGTAGGCTGAGTGTTATAGACGTGTGTCATCGGTTCGCCATCACTGTCCTACAGCCTTGGGAGCCACACCACTCCTGTTATGGAGTCACTGAGAACAAATCATCCAGAAGTTGTGAAAATTATGTGTGATAGGCAGAACAAAAAATAAAATACTCAGCTAGACTTTGCCCTAATGGTAGAAATGAGCTTGTGTCTTGCGGAAAGTATTTATCATGCAAAAGGGATACTCTGAAAGTTACCTAGCAGGGATCTTTTGCAAGAAGCAATATGATGTTGCTTGGACCACATATTGGTCCACAGAAATCAGCAGTACTGAAATGCAGACGGATCTTTTGCAGCCTGCTCAGATGCAGGTTCACTTGGAAAGAGATTGCGCTTCCTCTCTCCATGTTGCTCCCAACTGCAATCATATGCACGCTGACTTGGGAGCAAGCTTTACTGAATCCAGTGGACCAAGGACCTGCACATAGGATTGTGCTGCCTGCTGCTTAGATGAAAGAAACTCCCAGCGGTCCTTTTTTGAACTCTCTTTTGAAGTTGCCTGATGGTGGATCGGTCCTGGGCAGGGCTTTTAGAGAAGGCAAGCAGGGAAGAGGCAGGCAGGCAGAGCTGCTTCTGGGACAGAGATGTCAAAGTCTGGCTTACTTGAAGAAACGTTTATTGGACGTGATGCATCAGGCACTTCTCACACTGCAAATGTGCGCACCACCTTGTGGCACAAAAGCACATAGACTTTACATACACAGAGCTGTTGAACAGCTCTTGGGAGCCGCATTTCCCTTTACAATAAATCAAGGAAAATTGGCTCAGACATGGCAAAAAAAAAAAAATCCTTTCATGGCCGCTGTGCTTTGATTTGTGAAAGATTTCTAAATTCCTGCTGGAATTAAACATTTCAAAATTAAAACGCGTCCCGGTAATGAAAAGCACGACATTCTCGCACACATCCAGGCGGTGTGTTGATAGATGCATGCCATGTAATTGAGCCCTGGAGAAACAGAGGACAACAAGCAATTCCTTTTTCTTCCCGCAGAGGCAAAAGATAATCCCGCCAGAGGACAGCTCACAGCCCCTGCCGTTATTTAAAGATGTATTTTCCATTTTCACTTCATGGGCGATCAGGGAGCCCCCGATTCAAAGATGACCTTTCATATTCACAAGCCACAAAAGACAAACTGCATCCAGATGCAAAAAGGAAAACCTCCAAAAGATGCACGGAAAATGGCATATTCAAAGGCTGCACATTGCCAGAGCCCCTAACCCTTCTTCAGGAGAATACTGTGTCTTTAATTTCTGATCTGGGATGGTATTAATTAAATTGTCCTTAAATATCGTCCCTGAATCCAAGCTGTCACCTGTGCTGCATGGGACTCTTTAACAGTTGCCAGCCCTAAAATAGAGACTCTGCTATGCAACTCTATCGTCTGTGAATAAATGGGCCAATAGCACATGTGCCTGGCTGCTATCCCACTGTGTCGGGAGTGTTCTCATTGACGAGTTGAAGCTGAAGCTAAGCTTCTCATTGAAGCTAAGGCCAGACCTCAGTTCAGTTCTGTTGTTACAAATGGGAGCAATTTATTGCCTCCCCTGCCAAACAATGTGGCACATGTCCTCATGTGCACCTTGTGCCATGTCGTCATAGTGTGCATATTTCTCCAACACCTGCTAGCGGAAGCCAATACTGTGAAGTGGGGAAGGGAAATTGCATACTCTTGTGACATCAGTGACTTATAGTCAGCTGCGATATATGTCATGTCAGGGGGGATTAGACACATGGCAACCACATGGATACTAGACTACCTTGTTCCAGGCCTGATAACACATTAATGAACGTGTT
The DNA here is from genome assembly GCA_029204185.1 of Lerista edwardsae. Classification (NCBI taxonomy): domain Eukaryota; kingdom Metazoa; phylum Chordata; class Lepidosauria; order Squamata; family Scincidae; genus Lerista; species Lerista edwardsae. Next base: position 14,483,037 of record JAJKFI010000018.1, on the reverse strand, counting down.
AAGCAATTTCATCTTTGTGAGAACTTCGTCAGCCATGGAGGCCAGTTAGGGCCCCAGAATGCCTTGTGGCAGCCATTAACATCCCAGAATACTTTGCAGCAACTGGTAGTACCCCAGAATGCGTTGTGGCGTCACAGCTGGCACCTGCCACCACCCACCAAAAATTGGGTGGTGACCCGAAGCTTGGAAACCACAGTTCTACTATGGGACTACTGTAATATATGCAGCCGGTGGTTGATTGACCCATTGTTGTGCAGCACATACCTATACTTGCTACATGAGCGCTGCAATTGCCGCTGACCCTGTTGTTACTCCCAGACTGCTGCAGAAACATATAACCACTCATTTGATTATGGCAGATTGTATGCATGCAGTGGCATAGCTGACCAGAGTGCTGCCCTCGGGCATGATGGTTGTCCTGTTGCCCCTTCCAGCTTGCCCCCTCCAATCTGCAAGTAACTGCGGTGACATGATGACATCACCGCAATTACTTTGGGAACACTTGGGGCAAAGCCACCAGCTTCGGAAGAAGGGGCCGGCCTCGCCCCAAGCAGCCAGATTGCAACTGCTTGGAGTGAGGACAACTGCTTCTTCTGAAGCCGGTGGCCTCGCTCCATGCCGAGAATGACTGCAGCCACTGCAGCCATTCCCCATGCGGTTGCGCGCCACTCGAAGCCAGCTGCTTCTTCCGATGCTGGCGGCCTTGGCCTGAGGGAGGCTGGCCAAGTGGGTAGCCTCACTCTGAGCAGCTTGGCTGTGAGTGAGGGGAGTCAAGACTATGGCAACTGGATCACCACAACAGGGCCCGCCATAAAGGGCCCTCTGAGGTCACAGCATCCCTGGTGGGGATGCTTTGTACGTGTTAAAGCAGTGGGTCACAAACTTTTTAGTACCGGGACCCAGGACTTTTTAGAATGACAATCTGTCCGGGATCCACCTGAAGTGATGACATGACAGAAAGTGCCGTCATTGTTGACACCAGAGCCTGCTGCTTTCCTGAGAATGCAGCAATGTTGTTGTTGTTGTTGTTGTTCAGTGGCTAAGTCGTGTCCGACTCTTCGCGGACACAAAGTTGGGTTATTTCTCGGCCGTTTTCCAATAGCAACGTGAATCAGAAAGAAAAAAGCCTATTGACAACCTTGACACTAGCAAAATAATTACACAGACCTCCCCCTTTCTAGTGTCCCGTCTTCTCATATTTTCAATGATGGCAGCCCTAGATGCTATGTACTGCCCTTGTGGCCCACCTGAAATTGGCTCATGACCCACCTATTGGGTCCCAATCAGTGGTGGTATCTAAAGCGGGAGGAACCGGAACGCTGGGTGGGACGTATGGTTGATTGGCAGCCCGTCCGTTCCGTTCCCCCGCCTGCCGCACGGGCTGCCCCCCAGTTGGCACGCCTCACCGCTGCTCACCCAGGCACCCGGCGCGCCCCCCCATCTGTCCCCCCCGGCGAGCAGGCGCCCCCTCCGAGGCTAGGGCAGCCCGAGCGGTGGGCGGGCAGGCGGCGGAACCGAACGGACAGGCAGCCAATCACACGTAAGTCCCGCCCAGCGTACCGGTTCCTCCCGCTTTAGATACCACCACTGGTCCCAACCTCAGTTTGAGAAACACTGTGTTAAGGTAAAGGCCCTTGTTCTCAACCAGCACAGCAATGTGTCTACAACACGTTTGGGGAACAGTCATAAGTCATGTGTACTTAGCCTGCAAGACCCTCTGTTCCCCCCCACTCCAGTGACAAAGAGAGAAGGGAACCAGCAATTCTGTTGGATGCATATATTACACCAATGCACTAGTAAAAGTGAGGAGATTAATTGTGGCAGAAGTGTGAGAAGAAGAAAAAACATGCAAAAGGATAGCAGAAACAGGCATGCCCCAATATCGACTGATTTGGTATCCACAGCTTCAGTTATCCACGGATACCATGTATACTAGGACGCCTAATAAGGGAACAAATCTTTTTTTACCTTGTTGCAGCAAAACCACTGATGTTCCCCTATCTTTAGAAAGGCGCCCCCAGTATCCATGGTTTCAGGTATCCACAGTGTGTGTGTGTGTGTGTGTGTGTGTCCATCCAGAATAAAACCCCAATGGATACCAGGGCATGCCTGTATGTCAATGGAAGGGTAAACAGCAGCAACGAGGATGGCAGGGAGCAGAGCTGGTTCCTAGACAGTGGGCAGATGTAGGAGAGGTACAAAAAATGGAGTTCAGAAGGATACATTTCATTTCATTTCTAGCATCTTCTTTGTCTCTCAGACAGATGCACTACCTGTATTTATCTTGAGAGGTGTAACTATGGCAGGGCCTGAGGGACATATGCCCTGAGCCAGTGGTGTCATTCAAATGATTTAGGAACAGGAACTCACTTTTGATTGGCAGTTGTCGGGAACCCGGAACCAGCCACGGAGCCTGTTAGGATCCGGAACGCCCGTTCTGGTCCGTTCCCCCTGAATGACATCACTGCCCTGAGCACTATGCCAAGGGCACTGCCTCTCAGGCTCTGCCCTAGGTATGGAGGAGGTGCTAGCGGCTTGGCACACCCCATTCCTTCTCTTTCAAAGGGGAACCTCCATAGGAGAAGGAACAGGGGACACAAAACTGGCACAGCGAGTGATCCCTCCTCCAAGGAAAACCTGGAAGTGACCTGGGATAGAGCATTGTCTCTCTATTTCTCTTCACAGATCCCTAGAGCAGGCCTGAGGCCTCTCAAAGAAAAGTACAGAACAGTATCCCAAAGGTGCATGCAAAGCTAGTTTAGTTTACTATGAGTCATGCTGAACATATTGAAAACCCATGTTGTTATTCTCAGCAGACCAGATCAATATCCAGTTTTGCAGAACTCCCTGATTTTTACTCCATTGCCATCAGCTGCTACTGTGCCCACACTGAGCCAAGAAATGTGTCAATTAGGAGTGCACAGTCTGTTGGGGAAACGGCCACTGCTGCTCTCTGCAGCTAGGCTCGTTTTCATAAAATGTAAATTTTGCATAAGAGTGATAAAACTTGCAAAAAAAAAAGTGTGAAGTGTGTGTAAAAGTGTGAATTCAACAGTCAGTTCTGTCACTGTGTTAGTTTGTAGATTGTTACCTTGGGTGTTTAAAAAGCTTCCTCTAGGGCAGGCATTTTCAAACAGGTTTTCTAGGATTCCATGGAGCTTCTCAATGAGAAATCATTAATCGTTTCCCCAAAGGACAGTCTGACCCCAAACTACCAATCTTTCCCTACAATGGACAGCAGCTGGAGAAAATTGGATGTACATTCACACAGGGAATGCCTATCAGGCTAAACCTGTAATCCTAAGAATACTAGGACTGTACTTTCCTGGGAGTAAGCCCCACTGAACACATGCATAGGATTGTGCTGTACATACAGTCAGTTCTCATTATCCGCTAGATTAGGTTCCTGGAAATCCTCACTGCTAGCGAATTCACAGATAATGCACCAATGATTCTATGAGATCAATGGGGTTAGGTGCAAGGGCTGACCTATCTGCCATCAGAAGAATCCAGCAGAAACCCTCAGGAAGTCAGCAGAATGCAGCACAAACTGCCAATAATCTCTGGGTGCTGCAGAGACCTTCCAGAGGCTGGGGGGTTCTTCAGAATAGAACCTGCAACCAGCGTGGACCCCTGAAACAAGGCTGGTGGATGCTTCTGCCGGCCAGTTTGAAGGGGTCAGTGCTGGTCGCAGGTGCCATCCTGGAGGTCCCTGAAGCCTTTGCAAGGTCTCTGCGTAGGGGATAATGAGGACAGAGGTGCAGAGAACAAGGTAAGTAGCAATTCTGCAGAAGGCTCCTCCTCACCCCCACTGCACTTTATTGACTAACGCGCAACCGTGATTAATCCCATGTTGCTTTCCTTGATATTTTTTAACAGCAGACGAGAAGGCTCAGCCGGATGTCCAAGACACCAGATGACAGGAAGACGCTGAAAAGCAGCTGTTGTTTGGAATGCTTGCCTCAGAACAGTTTGATCAGGCAGCTCAGCAGAAAGATATATTTGGCCTTCAGCCCTTTTCGCAGGAGTTGCTGAGCTGAGGGTGGAGGAGTTCTGAAAGGCACAGCCGTTTGGCTCTTCTGACTCACTGCCCAGGGCCCAGCCACTGAACAGGCCAGTCCCAAGAGACCCGTGGGAGCCCCTCCACCCACATCCATCTCTGGCTATGTGTGCTCAAGTCCCTGGAGGAGGCCCTGCTTAGTGTGCTCTGATTTCTGGAAAGGAGGTCAGGGAGCACCAGGAGCAAGGCCTTTTGAGCTAGAGGGCTGCCTCTGACAGCTCACCTGGAGCGATCACTGCTTTGGGAGGGAGGGAAAAATGTTATTGTTCCAAGAGGACCACCTGAGAGCTTTGCAAAGTTTATTCTTAATTTTGCATCCTGTCATTGATGCTGCTGTTTCAATTTTTTTTTAGTATTTTAGAACTTGGATGTATTGATTTTGTTCATGTTGATGATTTAACCTGGAATTTTACTCAGAGAACCACAGGATCCCCACAGGGCCAGCTGTTCCTTTCTTCAGCCCTTCTGTTTGACGAAGTTACCAGGGGGGTGGCCCTGCCCAGGCAGTTAGATAGGAACGAAGTGAGACCAGAGGGGGCGGGCTTAGCGGCCATGTTTTTATACTCAAAATGCTGATTCCAAGCATTTCAGATTGCTTTGCGCATAGTGTTTAGGACCGAATCATTTACTCCTGAAGTAAAAACTTACGAAAATAAAAACGTGTGATCGTGGAGAAACATCATTGGTAACCTATATATTCGAGAATCCGCGGCAATCCTCCTTCGCGGCAACGATCTGAGTCAGCCATATTGTTAGACCCATGGAGTTGCGTCGGCCATATTGTTAGACCAGACCATGGGACCAGACCCATTGCGTCGGCCATATTGTTAGACCAGACCAGAAGTTTCAAGAATATGATGTCATTTCTTCTCCATGTTTATTATAACTCTATGGAAGTTACCCTGAGGACCCAGAATGGGAGCAACTCAACACGACATTAACTCAGCCAGTACAGAAGCGGCTTTGTCCCCTTACCCCGCGCTAAGCTGCCGCTGCCTCCTAACTTGGTTAGGATGCAGCGCTGGCCAGCCGGCCTGTCTGCACCTGCCCAAGTTAGGATTGTGCTGCCAATCTCTTGCATGCTTAAAAAACAAACTTTTGCCACAGAATAGGAGATTGTTGCAATGGCTGTAGATGTTTTTGTGGCATAATCAACCATTGCAATTGCAACTTATTGTTAAACTTCTGCCTTGCCAGTGATTCCTCATAAGCTTACGCTTCAAAGCTTTTGTCATTTGTAGTGGCAATTTTTTTTTTATCTAACAACTGCAACTCAAAAGCGTCATGTGTTTCTCAGAGCCACACGGAGTTCCATATGTGTACTTCAGTGTTAGGGGAATGCTCCATCTACTGAACTTTGGGGGTACAGTAGGGCCCCTTCATAGACTGGGAGCACAATCCTAACCTGAAGTGGGGGCGGCACAGTATGAAGGAATGTCAGCTTTAAAGGATGGGGGGATCGATAAAAAATTTCATTTTCACAAGCTCCATTATTCCCCTGTCTCAGTGGGTAGCCATTCTTTATCTCCTTACCAGCAGATACAGGAAGATGGAAAAAAATTAACATTGCAGGATGCAGTGAGAAGAAGCGTGCAGGAGGATAAATTGCCAGTGAGGCATCCAGGAAGGAACTAAATTACTAAGGGCGCAGTCCTAACCTGGAGTTAGGCCAGCACAATTAGGCTAGCAAAGTTTGGCATTTGGACCACTCTTAGAGGCAGAGAGGATGGTGCATGTCTGTGTGCTGGCCACTCTGACTCCAAGAGTGGTCCAAACATACTTTACGGTGTCCCTTGTGCTGGCAAAACTTTGCTGGCCTTACTCCAGGCTAGGACTGCGCTCTGGGATTGAGAGTGGATAGTGGAACTGTGTTTATCACACACCTAAAGCAAACTTATGGTGAACCGTGTGACCATCTTTCTTACTGAAGTGCATGAGGCAGCCTCTGTCTTCATGATGCTCCAGCTGCGCATTGAAGCCCCTGTACATGAACTGGGGTTGCTGGATTAAGCATCTTCTCAATCGCATCTTTGGTACTGACCAAAATGTCTCCTGTACAGAAGCAAAACTATGATGAATCAAAGAAAATTACATACTTCTCCCCCCTCCCCGGATTAGCCAAATTAAACTATCGAAACAACAATTTAAGGGCCTGATCCCATCTAACTTTCCAATGAGGCACACTCTGCATCCTGTAGTGGTGGAGGGAAGCCACAGAGGCCTCCACAAGGTAAGGGAACATTTGTACTCTTACCCCGGGGCTGCATTGCTGTTGCATCAGTGCTGGAAAATTGGATAGGATTGGGCCCTAAGTCTCTAAGCTTCAGGCAGAAGCGTGTATAAAAGAATTACAGTAGATAAATTACTGCAAACATACCAAGCTCTCTTGAAAAGAAAGAAAAAAACCTTTCTAATGATGGGCTAATCGTCTAATTTGACACATTTGCATAACTCCTGCACCTGTGTTGGCTGCTTTGCAGTGCTCTATAACTTTGTCTTCCAGCATTTTACTTGATTGCTTTGACATCAGGAGAAATTATCGTTTATGGGGGAGGGAACCTCTTTACATAGTAGGACAAATGAGATTTTAATTGCTTGAAAGCCAGGAAACTTTGGAGTAAGCTACGTAGCCATTGCAGACAGGATGTTTTTCAATGCACACAACATGCTGTGGTCACCCAAGAATCTCAATGTTTTCCAGGAACTGTTGACCTAAACATATGACCTAAACAGAGGTTCTAGCTGCAAAGGGACAAAGAATTCTGATAGATTTATTAAATGCCATGTGTACCATAGAGCTTATATTTGAAAGCGTTTTTATAATCTATATAGATAAAAGAGAACGTATGCATGCATGCATGCATGCATGTATGTATGTATGTATGTATGTTCCGCATAAGCTCTGGAATGCCTGGAGTGACGTGTACCAAACTTGGTACACGTATGCCTTGCGATCTGGAAAGAAATACTGTGGGGGTAAGACCCCCCTAGCGCCCCCAGGAGTGGGGGTGTGAAGGGGGTGCCATGTAAAAATGATTGAAAACGGCCAATATCGGCGTTGAATCCATAGTTTCCGGGGTCGCCGAGACAAGCGGCGATGCTCCTGACACCGTTGGAGTCCAGGTTCAGCCCCCATCGGCATGGGGGGTGAGAAGGGGTGCTGACCTGCTGGAACGCCTGGAGCTATTGACACCAAACTTGGTATGCATATGCCTTGCGATCTGGAAAGAAATACTGTAGGGGTAAGACCCCCCCCAGCACCCCTAGGGGTGGGGGTGGGAAGGGGGTGACATGTAAAAATAATCGAAAACGACCAATATTAGTGTCAAATCCAGTTTTCAGGGTCGCTAAGCTGATTGGTGACAGAGTGTTGTCGCATAGAACTCTGTAGAACCTTCTGGAAATTTTTATAAATCATTATGCCCTGGTCTTAGACTCCAATCAAATACTTGCCATGTTACCAGGCATAGTCACTGAATACAAGTCTATCGATACCGTAGTAGATGCCTATGAGGTCGTCAATTTCCCATCAGAGTTCCTAAACTCATTTGATCTGGCTGGATTGCCACCACATCGTCTTTTACTTAAAGTGGGATCTCCAATTATTTTACTTCAGAACCTTGACCCGCCAAAACTTTGCAACGGCACAAGGCTATGTGTCAAGAAGGTAATGTAATTACCTTCTTGGGTAATGTAATTGAAGCGACTATCTTAACAAGAAAGGGAGAGGGTGAAACAGTTTTTATCCCACGGATACCACTCATTCCGACGGATCTCCCTTTTCACTGTAAGAGGTTGCAATTTCCAGTGAGACTTGCATTCTCAATCACGATCAACAAGTCACAGGGGCAGTCTATTAAGTACTGCGGAGTGGATTTCAGATCGCCATGTTTCTCCCACGGACAACTTTATGTTGCTTGCTCAAGGGTGGGTTCACCTAAGAATTTATTTCTTCTTGCTCCTGGAGGTGAAACTAAAAATGTTGTTTATAATCCAGTTTTGAGTTACATTAATATTATAGTGAATTTGTAAAAGATTTTACTTTATAATTTTTATACTGTACTTATAGTTTTAATTTCCTGTACATAAAATTACTTCGATTTTACACTATAGATAGAATTCATTCCTTTTCCTGTCTAATAGAAGCTTGGGATACATAAATACCTGGGCAATGCTGGGTAAGGACAAGCTAGTTTAGTATAATGTTCTCTGGGCGGCTCAAAATGTATTGCATTGACCTTCAGACACCAAAAAATATGAATGCACAGTGAACAATGCAACACCACTCCTTTCAGTGCAACACCAGTGCTTTCATTATACGCGTTTGCATTTGGGACTCTTAGCATTCATATGGTTGGGGACTTTATTGCTGTCTTTCATTTGCACAAACATGCTTTCATTTAGTCTCTGATGACACTTGAATTACAAACAGTTGAGTCCCTCAACAAGACACTATATACCACTCCCCAGAGGATGAGGATTAAGCAAAATGTCAGCAACTAGCAAACACTTTAAGGATAAAATGACATGTAATCATTTATTTTACTGCCTGAAGCGGCTCCGACGCTGGCCTTGATAGATTGGGATGACGTAAAGCAATTTTTTTATCCAATACTATAAGAGGGCTTCTAAAGCATGATCATCACTCAGCATTACAACCAGAGATGCGTTCAACCCATTTGAGGTTAGGGCAAGTCCGAAACCTCCCAAGACCTGAGGTGGTATAAGAACATATCCCTGCTGGATAAGGCCAAAGTCTGGTCCAGCTTCCTGTATCTCACAGTGGTCCACCAGATACCTCAGGGAGCATACAAGACAACTAGATACTTGCATCTCATGGCCACTCACCTGCATCTGGCACTCACCGCCCCCCCCCCCAATGTCATGCTAGCCCCTGCTCCTTTCACCCTCCAATGTACTAATTCAGCCCTCTCCTCCACTTCTCCTCTCTTCCTCTCTCGCCTCCTCTTCTTTTTCCAGTCCAGGAAGTGGGAGCAATGGAAACAAATGGGTAGTGAGAGAGATGGGCGCCCTCACTAACGTGCTGCCTGAGGCAATTGCTTTAGGGCACACTCCTAACCAACTTTCCAACACTGACATAGCTATGTCAATGGGGCATGTGCTGCACCCCGCACTGGGAGGGGGCAGTCACGGAGACCTCCTCAAGGTAAGGGAATGCTTGTTTCCTTATCTTGGAGCTGCATTGCCCTCACCCCAGTGCTGAAAATTTGGTTAGGATTGCACCCCCAGTTGACCTCATGGACAGAGAGGCTAGATGGTGTTTGGCCTGACAGTCTACAAGCCATGAAGGCCTCCTTCAGGACCAGTGGCGTCACTAGAGTTTGCATCACCCAGGGCAGGAGGTCAGCGCGTCACCCCCCCATGATGCGCGTCACCCCTCCTCCCAAACCATACAGAATAAATTACAATACCATATGCACAACCTAAATGCAGTGTTATTACTAGGGTTGGTGTTACCCCCCACATCAACTTTATGTATTGATTTAACTATAGTACAGATTACCCAACAAATTAGTAACCAACAAAAAACCCATGGCCAATTTGATCACACTCACACAATTAAATAAAAGTTCTAGTATTAGCTCTGATCCATGGAAATGAGAACTGACTCATAATAATGATGATTTTTTTTAAAAAAAAATCATGATTTTTACATGAAAAGTTGTATTTTCAGTTTTTAGTTTTTTGGCCATAACTTTTGATAGAATGAAGATATTACACTCTGGTTTTTTCATTGAATTCTGGGTAAAATTCTGCATCCAAACGGTATATAGCATGATGGTATTATTCCATAAAAACGCAGAATTATTCTGTAACAACGGTAAATAGCATGATAGTATTATCTTTTAAAACCGTGATTTTAGCAAATTTGGTCCCTGATGGTGTCAACCCCCCCCCCGTGCGCATCACCTGGTGCGCCCCCCCCTGCCTCCTCTCATAATGCCACTGTTCAGGACTAGACTTCTGAATTGTAATGTGTAAACAGCCTGCCTAGTATGAGGGAAATGATGCTGTTTCACATCCGCTTTTTATCTGTGAACTCTTGAATACATGACCAGTCACTGCACACCATTCTAATTGCAGTTGTGTTCCACAGGGGTGGAAGTGTGAGTGTGTGAATGGCAATAAAGTTTGATAAGAACAGGCTCATACAACTTGCAACTCATTCACAACTGGTATGCAGTTGAGGGCGCAATCCTAGTCTGGGATTAGGCCAGCAAAGTTTAGCTGGCACAAGGGCCACCATGTTTGGACCACTCTCGGAGTAAGGGAGGATGGTGCTCATCTGTGCGCTGGCCTCTCTGACTCTGAGAGTGGTCCAAACATACTTTACTGTGTCCCTTGTGCCAGCCAAACTTTGCTGGCCTAACTCCAGGTTAGGAGTGCGCTCATAATAACGGCTAGATACATCTGTTTTGCCACTTTTGTGGGACAGCAAGAACAGGGTGTCATGCACTTGGTAGGCCACCATATGACACTGAACATGTGCATTCAGTTTGGTGGGTCACAAATTATGCAGGCCTGGTGCACCCTAGAGTGAAATAAATGTTCATGAATTCCCATCATCACAGAAACCCAAAGGAATACAGCCATGGCACAAGGTAAGCCAACTCCTCCAATTAGTACGGCTGGTCTTAACGTGGCTTGGGTCCACTGAGCTGAAAGCATTGCTGCAGCTTCTTTTTCAGTAGGCAAGGACAGCTTAATAATCGCTAACCAGCTTCTAACCAACAATGTAATAAGCAAGTTGAAAATAGTTACAGTTTCCCATGTTGCTGTAGTCAGCAGGCAGGCTGTTGCCAGGACTAATTATGAAAGTGCTAATGTTAATTAAATTCTATTTTCAAATTCGTTTCACAGTTTTGAATGTGGCAGGAAGTGTCTGTTACACATGTGAATTGTCACACTACTCAGGAAAGCAGGCAGGGCTTTTTATTTCAGGAGACGCTGTTGGGAGTAAGGAAGGATGCCCTAGATGAGAAATGTAATGCTACACATCATTGTAATTCTTAGACCTATGTCCTACTTTTCTGCTGAAGAGCTCACAGTAACTTCTATTTGGTTCCCAGGATGTCTCCCTGCAAGATCAACCATCAGACGATTGTGAGCTAAGCCAGTAGTGGGATCTAAATGATTTAGCAACAGGTACTATGACCGAGACTCACTTTTGATTGGCACTTGTGTTGGGACCCGCCCAACGGAAGTGACGTCACAGCCGGAAGTGATGTCATCAAGCAGGAAGTGTTGTCGTTTCATTGGAAAAAATTTACAAAGGCAAAAGCCCAAGGTGGCTTACAAGCCCCACTGTAATTGTACAATGCAGCACAATACTTTGGGGGGGGGGGAATCCAAAGAAGGCATTAAACAGTTGATTGTCCATGGCTGCCTGGGGAAGCCAACACGGACAGAGCAGGCTGTGTATGTGTTTTAGGGACTGATTGCTTATGTTATGATGCAGATAAGGAGAAAGAATTAAAACATGTAATATTAACCTGCAATCTGATCATCAGAAAACACAAGTATTAATAAGAGACATGGAGGCAATCCTATTCATGTCTTCTCAGAAGTAAATCTCATTGTGTTCAATAAGGCTTATTCCTAGGAACAGGTGCATAAGATGGCAGGCTTACTACTTTAGAAAAAACTTGACTGGCTTTTTTGTGAAAAATTGGAAACAAGAATGCACAAAAGTAAACCTCCTCTGAGCCTAGCCTTTGCTTGCCCAGTGTTGCCACAAAAATAATACATTAAAATCAGAAGAGGGGGGAATGGGTTTTGAAAAAGTCTTGGGTGGAGCAGAGAGCAAAACTGATTTGCACAGGAAGAATCAGTGTGCTACAAAGCTCCCATATAAGTGATTGGAATGAGACAATCTATAATTCTGTTCATAAGCACAATGTGGTTTACACTTACATACATTCAGATCTTAAGATGGCACAGAAAGCAAGATTAGGACAAAAATATTATGTAAAAGCACTGAACAAAAAACTAAAAAAATCGCTCTCTTGAAAATTCTGTGAGGATTTCACTAATACTCTGTTAATATTAACAAAAGAAATATAGCAACAGTAAGGTCTGTAGCTTCCAAGATGGGTGCTTCCAGCTTTCCAACAGACATCAGGTTGCAACCCACAGTTATACTGGCATATAATAAACTGTGATATAACACTGGCATATAATAAATAGGAAGGAGGAAGGGAAAATAAAAAGGGATGGACTCAACTCTTTCACAGATGCAGTTCAAAACACACAAGTCTACAAACCTTTCCCACTCTCTTCACTCACTTTCCCCCCTCCCACTGCATTGGCAAGGAGAGATCTTGAGAAGCTGGAGTAGCAAGCCTCAGCTTTGCAAAGCAATTCCTGGAGAAAACAAGTGCTGGGAGTTTGATTGCATACAATAAATAGGGGAAAACAAAGAGGGGATGGACTCTAACTCTCTCACAGTTGCAGTCCCACACCCACCCACAAATGCACAAACTGAAAAAAAAATCATGGTTTCTTCTCCCCACCCCTTTGCATTGATGACGAGAGAAACAGAAGAAACCTCAGCCTTGCATCAGAGGCGTAACTAGGGTATGGCAGCAGGGGGCATGAGCCCTGGGGCTCCATAAGGTGGGGGGCGCCGTTGGCATGGCGCCCCGCCCCCCGCCCGCAAATTTGCGACCCCCCGTGCCCCGAGCCGGGAGGCACGCCGGCGTCTCTCCTCCCAGCCTGCCATTTGAGTACTTAAAGTGCCCGAGCGGCAGCCCCGGGGAAGGAAGCCGCCACCGTGCCCCCCGGCTCTGCAAACTGCAGGGGCGCCTTAATGTGGCCTTAAAGTTGCCGGCTTTTCCTGGCTGCCATGGCACTGGCACTTTAAGGCCACTTTAAGGTGCCCTGTCGCCCTGAATTATGTGGTTGGCGCCTCCTCCTCTCCCCACCCCTCCTCCTGTCTCCCCCCTCCTCTGAGGCGTGAGTGGACCTCTCGGAGTAGAAGAGGCTGCCGTCGCTCAGGGAGCCGCTGCCGCCTCCTCCTCAGTGCCTCACTCGCCACCCAGCCGCTGCTTTTGCCCTGACGCCTCGCCTCCCTCCCCTTCCCCTGGGCCTCCTGGTATACGAGTTATTTATTTATAACCACGAGCCCGCCATGTCCACGACGGCCCGGAGGCGCCTCATGAAGGATTTCAAGAGGTAAGTCGGGATGGGATGGCCGGCAGAGCTGGCTGCATTTCCCTGGCTGGGTCTGTGTGTGTGTGTGTGTGTGTGTGTGTGTTTATGTCTGTTTGTGTGTGTGTTGGCTCTGCAGGCACATGGCAGCAGAAGCCACACCCCGCAACGTCATGACGTCACGACATCGTGATGACATGACATTGCATGTGTGGCAGGGGTGAATATATTTGAAAGGGCGCCCATGGCGCCCAATGAAAATGCGCCCCTAGGGGCACGCAACGTCATGACGTCACATTGTGACGTCATGACATAGCGCCCCGCCCCTTCTAAGAGGCGCGTTCTGTTCGCTGCCGCTGGCCCTTTAAGGCCAGCGGCACCAAATAGAACGCGGCCGGGGTGCGTTCTGTTCGCTTGTGCCGGCTGCCTTAAAGAGCCGGCACAGGCGAACAGAATGCGGTGCCGCCCAGTGCCCCGCCCCCCTTGAGAAGCGGGAGGGGCGCCAGGTGGCAGCGCGTTCTCTGCGCAGGGCCTGGTTCGGAGCAGGCGGGCCGTGGGCGCCATTTTGGGGGGGGCGGGCGCCATGCGAATGGCGCCCCCTGCAGGATGGCGCCCATGGCTCTTGCCACCCCCTGCCACCCCCTGGAAACACCCCTAGTGTGTGGGGGGGGTGCAATTTCATCGCATGCCACGGGCGCAATTTTGTCTAGATACGCCCCTGCCTTGCATTGGAGGTGCTGGGTGTTTGATTGCATACAACTAAAAGGGAGGGGAAAACTTCAGAAGGGGATGTACGTTTCTCACCCAGACCCTGTCCCAAACACACACAAATGCACATACCTCTCACTTAAAAAAATTGCTCTGTTTCCACCACCACCACCACCCCACATTGGTGAAGTGAGTTAGCAGACCTCAGCTTTGCAAGGAGTTCTTTGAGAAACAGGTGCTGAGGGCTATGATCCTGGGCTATGATCCTGCACATGCTTATGGAAGAGGCTATGATCCTGCACATGCTTATGGAAGAAGAGGAGGAGGGGGGAGGAGGATAAAAACAACTTTCCACAGCACTTTCTTCTGACTTACACGTTTCTAGGAGCACTTAACAGAGAGGCTGGGGACGATCCTGCAAGGGGGGAGGGAAGTCTGAAAGGAAACGCGTTTCTAGGAGCCAGCCAACATCAGCGACGAGTGGGCAAAGCCAGCCCACATTTTAGGAACCGGAACGATTGTAGTGGTGCGTACCGGGTCAATTCCATCACTGAGCTAAGCCCTTCAGGGCAATAGAGTCATGGTACATGAGCAGGGTGCATCCAGTGCTTTGGTCAAAAACTAGAATGCCCTGGCACTAAGTCCAAATTCAAATCCATTCACATCCAATGGTTTCCTGGACCACTTCCCATTACTGAAGATAGCATCAGTTTGCTGGCAAGTACTCGGATACTGAATAAGCAACACTGAACTATGGAACTTAGTTCAGATGTTGAAGAAAACAACAACTGGGTAACACCACCAGTATATTGATTCCACCATCCTCCAGGAATCATCACAATCTTGATCAAGCTTCATGGGCAGAAATCAATTCCTAATACAAGATTCCCAAAACAACAGATGCTGTGAAAATCTCTGTGTTCATTTCCTATTCCTATTGAGCACACTATACCCATTCCCCCAAAAGTGCAAGATATTTTACATAATGTTTCACTTTTTTAAAAAAAAAATAGAAGTAGGCACATGGTGTTATATTCAATTGGTAATTTTTCAGAACCTACTGTCTGCACCAAAGTGAGTGGTCACTGCCTTGCCCATTTGGGCCTTGCACACTTATCAAAGTATGCAGCATTTATGCTGGATATAGTTAAGATTTTCTTTGGATAGTTGCCACCTATAACAGTGTTTTTCAAACTGTGGGTCGGAGCCCACTTGGTGGGTTGCAACCTGATGTTAGGTGGATCTTGGAAAGCTAGGAGCAGCCAACTTGGAAACTGCAGATCTTACTCTTGCTATATTCCTTCTGTGTTAGCAGGCTGAATTTTCAAGAGAGGTTTTTTTTCCCCCCATTGTTTTTAGTTCAGTGCTTTTACATATTTTTTCCTATATTTTGTCCAGAGATGTTTCATGGTTGTGCAATTGCTTCAGTCCAAGAATGCCAGTTTGTATACTAGGAGTATAATTTGATTATGTCACACTGATGGCATTTCCTGCTTGATGATGTCACTTCCAGTTATGACATCACTTCTGGTAGGTCCCAACATGAATGCCATTCTAAAAAGTGGGTCCCGGTCTAAAATGTTTGAGAATCACTGATCTATAATATGTCTTTGTCATATTATACACTGACAAACACAGTAACAATACAGGGA
Organism: Lerista edwardsae; assembly: GCA_029204185.1. Lineage (NCBI taxonomy): Eukaryota > Metazoa > Chordata > Lepidosauria > Squamata > Scincidae > Lerista > Lerista edwardsae. The sequence continues at coordinate 14,467,446 of JAJKFI010000018.1, read as the reverse complement.
ACAGAAAAGAGGGAAATGAGAACACATGTAAAAAAATTAACTGAAGAGCACAGAAGTTTGGATAAAGATTTTAGGCAAAGATGCTGCTGTTGAGATAATGAGAACTAGTTTGACAGACGTATAACTTTGAAGAAGAATCAAAATGACCCTAAGTAAAAACAAGCATATTTTGGAATTGTAAATAAAAAATTCTACATGCTAAAGCTAAAGGAGAGATAAACTATATTAAATTATGGGTTTCAAACAGCAGAAATGGTTTATCTTCCATTCATGCTGCTCACACAGTGTCCAGCTCAGTTATACTTAGCCATACTTAGATACTCCCTACTTATCTTCTTTCAAAGCTCTACCAGAAAAAACATCAAGTCACCCTAGGAATAGCACAAAATAAAAGGGGGAGTTACTTAATATTATCAGAAGAAACACTGGAGCTCTTCAGCTAAAAATTTGTATTTTTTAACTGAGTAACTGAGGTTGCGATCCCTTGCACTCCGAAGAAAATATTTTTTCTCTCCATTCAATTACCACTATGTACAACAAAACGAAAAGATACGCTTGTGAGGATTCACTGAAGAGGCAGAAATTTAAATAATTTATTATTGCAATGGTTTCTTTCTTTTTTTTAACATTATAGATATGGGTATAGGAAAAAAGGGAAATAAACATAAGGGAAGGGATACATAGGTACACACAAAAGGTACACATTGATTGCGGCTATTACATCATCCTCTTATTCGTTACTATTTGTATACAATCTAAATCATACTCTCAAATTTTCAAACAGCTATGCATACAAAACTTAATATTTCTAACTCTTCCGTCTCTTTTATATAATATCTACTACCTGGGTATATATCTCTCTATAAGTTTTCTTAAATTTTCCATTTTGTATCTATCCAGTTATAAAAAAATCTCCAATGTTCTTGTATCTTGGTTACATCTCTGTCCTTCAGTCTATACATCCATGGTTTCTTATGACACAAAACACCTACTGGAGTAGTGGTTCCTCATAGGAATACGACACACTGGCAGAGAACCTGCATGCTAGAGGGAGAAGACTAACCGAATGTTGGAGGCAGGACAGATCCTACTGTCCCATTAACCTTCTGCTGTGCCTCTCTAGCAAGCAGGCTGCCTGCCTGCCTACATGTCACATTCTTCTGTCAAGCAATTCTTCTGTCTTCCTGTGTTAAGCAAGAAAACAAAAGGAAGTAAACTACCTTGGAGTGCCAGATGCAGGGGAGTGGCAATGAGATGCACATATCTAGTTGTCTTGTGTGTTCCCTGAAGCATCTGGTGGGCTGATGCAAGATGCAGAAAGCTGGACTAGATGGGCCTTTGGCCTGATCCAGTGGGGCTCTTCTTATGTAAAGTACAGAGAAATTTAAGTAATACGTGTGTGGGACCTGCAGAGAACCATGGATATCAGATCCACAAATATAGGATGACGCCTATCCATTGGATTTTTACTAGCTTAGTATTTTGTAGGAATGCAGCCTTATGAAGGCTTTTTGCCCATTTATTCAGAGGGTTAACTCTCTGTGGATCGTGGCCATAGTCCCAAACACACCCTCTCCAGAATATTCCTATTTACTTCAGTTAGACAGCTACAGAGCAAGTCAGTCAAACGCAAAATTGTTCTGCATAAATTCTTCTTTTTAAAATGTCTGCCGCCACCACACTGTACAGCAAAGGTGTCAAACACATGGCCTAACAGATGAACAATATTGACACCGTATATATCACTATAAGAGTATAGGTGGATATAGACTTAATAACTTACAATGCCTATGAATAGCACTTACCCATGCTGCTAGTTATTGTCTCTGTTGTTATACAACCATGATGTTCAAAACTGGATTGCAGGCACCATGAATCCTATCTGATCCTCTGTATGAAATGAGTTTCATACCCGAGTTAATTTATCTAGATAAATGCATCAACTGGAAGTAATTCAAATTACTAATATTGCCATTTACAGGATAAAATTATCCCACATACTGGAATGTATTCAGCGCAGCTTCTAGATAGTAGCCACTGAGTAACAAATCCGCAAATATATTTGAAACCCAGCTGAAATAATATTCACAGGAAATGCCCTGGATACATTTTAAAGGATATGAATAATCATGAAGATTTCTTCTCTAATTAGAATTTGTTTAGCACTTGAGTGTTCTCACTCTAGGGCATTTATTGGTGAATGAAATTACCCAGTTATCCTTTTTAAGCAAATGGGATATGCAAGCTCTCTCACCTGTTTGATGTGCAAACTCATTTTCTTCACTCTAGCGTACATGAAAAAGTAGAAGCTCCAGGAATATTAGTTGTTTCTATGCCTGACCAACCTTTTCAACTATACTGATATGCCACTGTACACTGACAAGTTGGGAGAAACTATGTACACTTTTGGAGAAAAAAAATTGTGATTTTGGGCAACAATAGGCAACTAAATAAAAATATGCAGAGTTTCTATATTGCATCCAAGGTAAACACAAGCAAGCCGCTTTTCCTATAATGCAGAGAACAAAGTCACACAGCAAATTATTGGACAAGCTTAAGTGCAGTGGGAAGGTAATCTCCTTCATTGGGGTGCGTGTGTTGCTATGACTCTTGCAACACTTTAGGGATGCCTTTAGGGGTCCAAGGCAGATGCAATCTGTTCAGTTTACCAAGCCTCCCGCCTCCGTACACTTTCATTTGCTTGCAGGATGAAGACTGACACATCAGAAAAATCAGACATGTGCATCAATGGAAACTGTCCTTATATGGAGTTGCAACAACACAGTTATTGCTTCTTCTCCTAGGATGCTTGGTAGCAACCTGGGATCTTTTGCACTCAACACCATCTAACCTAATTCATCCACAAAAAGCTTTTTGAATCGCTGACAGAGCTTCCGTCATGTCCTTCATGAACAGCGCCTCTCCCATTTTCATTTTTAATATTAAACCTGAGGAAGAGTGAGTTAGGCGGAACTCATAATCTAGCTCGCTGCTTTGGTGAGTTTCAGTTGGTCCTAATAAAGATATGTTACAGTTCCATATAGTCAGAAAGTAGACACAATAAGTCCAGCTGTAGATACAGTAAGAGCAACCAAGTGCAAATGTACATTCACATAAAGTTATGTTTAGTAAGATGTTGCCTGTACCTTAAATTTGTATCTTTTTAACACAATTATGAAACAATATCTCAAAATCAAGTTTATGGACTTGATAAATGAAGTTCAGTCGCATGCACAAGCAGCATATTGATATACCAAAATGTTCAAGAAAAATAGTCTTTTCCCCTGAGATCATAACCATGGGACAAATAAATGACAATACAACAACTATGATAAATAGTAGAAGACTGCTTAGCTCTCTCTTGTGCCTAGCCATTATTCTTCAGTCTATTCTTACTATCAGAGCATTCTTCCAACAGACCTTTATAAGGCTATAACAGAAGAGTAATTATACTACAACCTGAAATATCCAGAGAACCATGATGGACTGAAATGGTGGGAAGTGAGTCCTGTGAGTTGTAAATTATTCAGTATGCCACCACATGTACATAAAGAGCTTGATTTATAAGTGGAATCTGTTCAATAGTAGAATGAACTCTTCTAGTGAGAAAAAGTGCCCTTTAAGGAGACACAGAGTTTTTATTTTTCTTCACCTCCAGGAACCCACAGCTTGTACCCACATGCTCAGGATTGAACAGCAGAGCTTCCAGGTCATGTGTTACGGCTTTCACAAAAGCCTCAGTTCAAGCACCATCTGTTTTTGAAGAGATGAAGCTGTTTACAGTGTGCATATATACAGTATGCTAGTAAACAAAAAAACTTTGAGAACATAAGAACATAAGAAGAGCCCTTGCTGGATCAGGCCAAGGGCCCATCTAGTCCCCCTTCCTGTATCTCACAGCGGCCCACCAGGTGTTCCACTGATTAATTACCCACTGGGTAAAAAAGTATTTCTTTTTATCTGTTTTAACTCTCCCAACACTCAATTTTAGTGGATGCCCCCTGGTTCTGGAGTTGTGAGAGAGTAGAGGGAAAAGAACATCCCTCTATCAACTCTATCCCTTCCGTGAATAATTTTGTATGTCTCAATCATGTCCCACCTCAGGTGCCTTTTTTCTAGACTGAAGAGCCCCAAACGCTGCAGTCTTTCTTCTTAAGGGAGGTGCCCCAGCCCCGTAATCATTTTCGTCACTCCCTTCTGCACCTTTTCCAGCTCCACTATGTCCTTTTTAAGATGTGGCGACCAGAACTGCACATAATACTTCAGATGTGGCCTTACCATCGATTTGTACAATGGCATAATAATGTTGGCCGTTTTATTCTCAACCCCTTTTTTAATTACCCCAAGCATGGAATTGGCCTTCTTCACCACCACCGCACACTGGGTCAACACCTTCATCGAGTTGTCCACCAGCACAGCACCCCAAGATCTCTCTCCTGAGCTGTCAGATTGTGTCAGAACTGCTCAGAACCCATTAGCCTATAGGTAAAGTTTTGGTTTTTTACACTTGTATACATTGAAATGCATCTGCCATTTGGCTGCCCATTCCCCCAACTTGGAGAGATCCTTCTGGAGCTCTTCACAATCCCTTCTGGTTTTCACCACCCAGAAAAGTTTTGTGTCATCCGTAAACTTGGCCACCTCGCTGCTTATCCCTGTCTCCAGGTCATTTATGAATAAGTTGAAAAGCACGGGCCCCAAGACAGATCCCTGGGGCACTCCACTTTTCACCTCTCTCCATTTAATTGTGAAAATTGCCCATTAACCCCCACTCTCTGTTTCCTGGCCCTCAACCAATTCTGGATCCATAAGAGGACCTGCCCTCTTATTCCCTGACTGTGAAGTTTCTTCAGCAGCCTTTGGTGGGGGACTGTGTCAAACGCCTTCTGAAAATCCAGATAGATGATATCCACTGGTTCTCCCACATCCATGTGCCTGTTGACCTTTTCAAAGAATTCCAAAAGGTTCGTGAAGCCAACAGTTTTCCCAGTCTAATGTTTGTAATGGATACACCCAAGTAACCAGTGCTAACAAGAAAGAAAACATCATGGGAGTAATAGTAAACCAAGTTTACTTCTTAAATTGTAAACCAAGTAAACCAAGAGAATACTAGTAAACCAAGAGAAAGCACTTCTGCAGATCCATACATCAGCAGTTCCCAAAGTCCTACTTGGAGTTTGGGACTGTAGGTAAGTATTTCCAGGAGTGGGGCCTGGGGCCTAACGGCACCACAGACACCTAGGGATTTTCCTCTTACATGGAGGGTCACACTGGCTTGGGCAGGGTCTGGAATGCCTGCACAAAAACCAGAAGTACACTGTAATCCCCAAATAGAGTCATTTCTAGCAGTGGGGAGGCCCAGGGGGTTACAGGCCTCCCGGGCCTCCCCAATGCCAACGCAACCCCCCAGGAAAGGGGAAAAGCTCCTGAGTGCCATGGCACATGCAGGAGGGCTCAGGTTACATCTGTAGCATCTTCTAATGAAAAGGATCTCTGGTGCTAGGATGAGAAAAATCTCTGAGGGCCCAATCCTATCCAACTTTCCAGCGCCAATGCAGCTGCAATGCAGCCCTAAGGGAATAAATGGTCCCTTACCATGAGCAGACCTCTGTGTCATCCCATTGGCAGAGCTGCAGCAGTGCTGGAAAACTGGATTAGATGGGCCCCCGAATCGTTTGATAGTTAATGCAAGTTGGAATAGGCTCAACGGATAAGTTATCTAAGGCAGTTTCATGTATTCATTCCAAACATAATTTTATGCTGGCATTAAAAGAAACAATAAAGTTGTCAACTGCCCTAAGGCTCTGTGTCTAGTACAAGTTACCAATTTCGCATCCAAAAAAATGCAGTGATGCAAAAATACATCCATTACTTTGGCATGTTTACACCTTATACTTGCCATCCAGCAGTAAAAGATTCTCAAAGAATAAAATGGGATTTCATTTAAATACTGACCTCTCCCCATATTGCTTCATGGTCAGTGTAACCAAAACCAGGGGTACAACTCTCTAAAACAATAACACAAAATGATACAAAAGTTTTCAGAAGCTAATTATCTTCCAAAGAATTACCGATGCTATCAAGCCTTACTGCTGCTTTGTTTTCCTGGGCACCTGTGGGGTATTATAGTGAGCAATGATCTGAACAAGGATTGAACAGTTGATCAAAAGGAAGAACAAGCCTGCTAGCCAGATGAGCAAGAAAGTATTCCACCCCTTAAACTCCAAAAAATAAGCAGGTGCCAGCCACAAGGCCTGCCCGAGAAGCCACACTGAGAGCAGGACTGAGGCCCGCTGCCAAGACATTCTCAGAAGAGGCATTACCGGTGGGAGGAGGCAAAGGTACCACAGAAAATACTGGGAGGTGCACACTTTGTTAAAACTCACAAACACAGCAGTGTGCAGGAAGCAACAGAAGACGAGATCTTTGTAATACGCCATGGAAATTGCCAGAAGCAGCAGGAGCTGCGGCAGAAAAGCCACAAGTCCAAGGACAAAACTCCACTCGCTCTCGGCAGTCAAGTACAGCATGTAGAAATAGGGTGAGAAATTGTGGCGAATATCTCTCCGGGTCAAGTGATAGAGGTAGGTATGCTCCAAAAACTCCCACCCGTACCCGACATAAAAGGCAAGGCCCAGGGCAGCAAACGTACCACCCGCCACAGCTCCAAAAAGCAGAACATCCCCATTGCAGAGTCTTAAGAAAAGCCCCCAGACATCGCCCACAACACCCATCGTTTGTTTCTTTAAAGGGGAAGCCTCCGTTTTTTCTCTCCCATCGTTCTGCTGAGTTTGCAAATGAAGAACAAATGGCAGTGCATAGGTCACGGGGTAAATTTTCATATGGACAGACAGGCCATACAGAACAGCAGCCTTCAGGAGATTTTTCTTTTCCATATGATACATGGTCCCAAGGACAAGGACTGCTACGAGGGATTCTGCATTTCCTCGACTGGACACTGTCATCGGCAGGGGATTGAGAAGCCAGAATGCACAGCACCCACACGCTTTCCTGCAATCCAGTCCTCGGAGAAGCAGAATTTGGTACATGAGGTATGCAGCAACCATGTCCCCAGCAACAAAGAGAATCTTTCCATACAGAGCAGTCAAGTAAATGTTTGGTGTTAAGATCCAGGCCAGCAGCGGAGTATAACGGTAAGTGGCTCTCAGGTAAGGAGATTTCCCTTCTGTCATGAATTTTGCAGCATCTGTGAATACTTGGTAGTCAATGTCTGTATACTTGACCAACATTGTCTTGTCCTGATAAACCCCATAAAAGACAAGAATGAGTCTGATGAAGAAAGCACTACCAAATAAAATATCTTTCCTGAGGAATCCATCAAGGATCTGGTTCTTAAATATCTGATTGGATGCCATTATTGTTTAGGAGAGATTAATATTAGGGACCTCACCACTGGTTTAGACTTGAGCCATTCTTTGGTCATGCCATTGGTCTGAAAGAGAAGATGAAGAGGTGGTGTTAAACTTTCCTTCCATGCACTTAGCTTCCTAAGAGGTATATAGAATGGGGAAGAACTCTGCATAAGTAGTAAACAAACAGTAGTCAAAGTTAAAAAGCAACATCAACAAGTACTTGTTGACAACAAAGGTAGCAACATACCCTGGTTGGATGATGCTCTTCTCTCATCATTCCCCATGTGTACTGGGCAGCAAGGGTGCACCTTCTCTCCCTGATCCCCCAAGTGCTCCTGTTCACCTCCAACACCTCTGGTCATCCATACATGGTTGTAATGTTTTGATAGGATTACATAAGCAGGCCTAGATAACATCGTTAATTCTCTGATGCTATCTGGGGTTTGAACTGAATTGCTCAGGCCTATGTGCAATGGATTCTATATGCATATGGTGTATTCAAATGTTACACCCATGTATGGACATCTGGTGGCGCTGGAGGTAGGACCCTGGCAAAAGCAGTGTAGTACAGTGGCTAGAATGCCTGGCTAGGGCTGAGATGTGCATTCAACAAATCTCCATCTGACCATGAATCTCACCAGGTGACCAGGGGTCAGTCACTAACTTTCAGTTTGAGGATTGCTATGAGAAGAAAGACAGGGGCAGGGGGAGAATCATGTGCATTGCCTTGGCCTCCTTAGAAGGGTGGGACAATATATAATTGTGCTAGGTAGCGAGAAGGGACTTTTCATTCCTTTGAATGGGCTAGTGATATTTGGACTACTGATCAGGTAAGAGTATCAACTAAAGTCGGCCACAGCCCTCTTTAAAGGATGGGCACCAGTTAAACGTGATACATGCAGAGAAGAGCAACTGCTTCATGGAACTCTTTTGGTGTTTCTGCCACTGATTTCAAAGAGACTTGAATGGCACCCTTTTTGTTTATAAAGAAATCCATACCTGCCAAATGACTAACACCGTGTGCATTTAATATTCATTCTACTCTTATACAATGACACCCACTTACAGTATTTTATGTAAGTTATCTGGAGGGCACCATAAAGTATGATTGGGGCACTCCTGGCGTCAGAGAGGCCAGCACACAGCCATGCGCCATCCTCCCTGACTCTGAGAGTGGTCCAAACGCGCTTTATGGTGGCCCTTGTGCCGGCCAAACTTTGCTGGCCTAACTCCAGGTTAGGATTGTACTCTGAGACATAAAAATTATGCACGGGATGGATAGAGGGATGTTCTCCCCCTCCCCCCAACACCAGAACTAGGGCACATCAACTAAAATTGAGCGTTGGGAGAGTTAGAACCAATAAAATAACTTTTTTACCCAGCAGGTATTTAATCTGTGGAACTTCTTACCACAGGAGGAGATAATAGCATCTTGCATAGGGATTGGAAAGTTTTCTAGAAGAAAAATCCATCACAGGTTACGTGCCCTGATGGGTATGTGCAACCTCCTGACTCTAGAAGTAGGCCACCTCAGAATGCCAGATGCAGGGGAGTGGCAACAGGACGCAGACATCTGGTTGCCTCGTGTGCTCCCTGAGGCATCTGGTGGACCTCCGTGAGACAAGGTAGCTGGACTAGATGGGCCTTGGCCTGACCCAGCAGGGATCTTCATATGGACCTCCCTCCCCGCACACACAACCCGTCAGAACGGCGGCGGCCATTTTCCTAGCAAGTAAAGGCGTCGATGCGGAAAGGGGTCCTCGCGGGACGGGGCAGGAACGAGCTCAGCAGCGGCGTGGTGCACGCGTAGGGAAACGCCGGCTCCGCCGCACAAGGGGGCAGTCTGAGGGGAGGGAGAAGCGATATCTTCTCCGCCCACCTGCAGAGATTAGTCGGGGGGGGGGGGGCAGCGGCGGACTGATTCCCCACGGGCGGCGTCAGTCCCTGCGGACGACGATGACTCCAAGACGGCCCTGCGGCCCCTTTTTGGCAACCAGGAGCGGACAGGGGCTGGGAGGGAAGAGTACCTGCGCTTCCCGAAAGGACTGTGAGAATCTCCCGGCCAGTAACCAATCAGTGAAGCGATGCCGCCTTCGCTCAGCTACAGCGTGACCCCCACCTCCAGCTGTGGAAAGCGATTGGCTGGTGCCACGCATGCTCGTTGGGAGGACTGAAGCTAGCACGTCCGCCCTCTCGGTAATTTGCCAGAATAGAGGGCGAGAGATGCAAGTGGAATGGAATGGAATAAGGAAAGCGAGACCGGAAAAGTCTGGGCATTTTAGCTCCATTTTACAGCACGGGGCAGGCTGCGAACAACGCGAGAATAAGTTGTCCCCAGTGGCAGAAGGAACAGTTAGGGTTTTAAAAAATCATTCCTGTGCTTAAGTGCTCAATCGTGGCATTGAAACCAGTGGCGTTTCTATAGGGATGGCAAAGCTCTAAGTTTTTCAAGAAGCCTTACCTTGCAGTGGAAATCACTCCTCTCCTGCACCGTTTTAGCCAATCTTGGCGTTGCTTACTGGCTACAGCAGCAAGGGAGAGGAGGGATTTACACAACAGGGTAAGGCTTTTTGCAACACTTAGAGATTTGCCATCCCTGTAGAAACGCCTCTGATTGAAACCAATATAAAGGAGGGCGTGTGATGAGTGCCTCATTGCTGAACAGTCTGCTTAAGTCTCCCCGAGACTCCGGTCCTTGGAATCTTTCTCAATCCCATCTGGCTGTTTAATATCTCTGTACTGGGGATTATTGTGGTTTGGGTTGAGGCGATGGGCATAAATTTGTCCTTTTCTGCTGACGTACTTGCCTAGTTTTGACAAGGGATACTGCGATCTGTGTAGGTAACTGTCACAGGTAGGGTTGCGTGCTTTCCGGGCATTCTGATGGTCACTTCTCACACAGTCAAAGCTTGGTGTTTGTAAATTGGTCCTAATAGTAGTATGCTTACTAATATTCCTACGAGGCATTCTGGATGCTACATTTTTAAAATCTATATATATAAAAACGGACGTGTGTTTGTGTATGTATGTTCCTTATACACGTCTCTGTCCCTTGACCCACGGCCACGAAACTTGGCACACACGTACCTTGCAGCCTGGAAGGAATCACTGCGGGGGTTAGACCCCCCTACAGCCCCCCGTTTTTCAGGGAGGGGGCCCGGATCGTCAGGAACCAAGGGGATGGCATTGGGCTACAGGTCTGCTGCCACCCTGTGGTCACAGACGATTCTGCAGGTTCTGTGGAAGGGCTGAGCAGCTCAGCTACCAGACAGAGGCAGAACAGAAAGCGAAACTAGATGCTTTGCCTGCGTTGCCTGAGTGGCCCAGGGTGGAAAGAGCAGGATCCAGAGACTTCCAGCACCCAGTCGGATCTGAGAGGGGCCTATGTCCAGGGAGCTAACTGGCCACCTCTGCCTGTTTCTCATACGTCAGGGCTATCCTGCAACAGGGCCTGCACACAGTAAGTGGGACCTTCATATTGCTCTCTTAGGTTCGGGTGTCCCTGTTTCCTCATTCATTTCACAGTGATAGTGTGCGTTTTGGGTTCCACGTCAGCAATACTGTTTTATTTCAGGGACGAGTTCTATATGTCTATATATGCATCGCACTATGTCATACTGTTGAGGGAGGTTTGTATATTTGTGGGTCTGTTCCACCACTACTCTGGAACGCCTGGAACGATGTGCACCACAAGTGGTGCACTTATTCCTTACGATCTGGACAGATATACTGTGGGGGTGGGGGCCCCCTTACGCCCCCAGAGGTGGGGGTGCACTGCAGGACAAACTCATTCCTCCTCCTAATAGAGCCTGGGGATAATGTCTGCCCCCGGGCAACGCCGGGTCACAAAAAGCTAGTGTACCTATGAGATGGGTTACACCTGTGTGTGTAAAAATGTAATGTATTCATATGCTAAACACAAATTTAAAATTAGTCAAGTGCAGATTCATTGCAGGGAGCTGGGATTGCACTATGCCCGTGGTTTCCCAGTGGGTGTAAAAGTGGTGGGGTTTTTTTGTTTTGTTTAAAACAGGTTTGAAAATGCAGTACATAGATCAGTCTTACATCCCAATCCTAACCTGCATGGGAGCAGGCAGGCCAGCTGACCTGCACTGCATCATATGCAGGGTAGGAGGCAACTGGGGCTCACCAAGGGGCAAGGGCCTGTTTGTCCCTATTTACCCTGGGGTAAGCCCCAGGCAACCTGATGGGGTTGCTCAGATCTGCACCAACAAAATTGCTGGCGCGAGTCCAAGCGGCCTGGGCATGGCCTGAGAACAGGGGTTAGGATTTGGCCAAATGGCCAGATCCAGACTCTATCCCCTTGCCAGGCAAGGCTGCCCATGGGGCCTCCCTCCCCCACCCTGTTCTGCCTCCCTCCTGCCTTCCCCCCACCCTCCAAAGTCTCCCCAAAGTCTCCAAAGCCTCCCCAGCCAGCGCAGGGCCAGCTAACCTCCTCATCCCTGCAACATTTTTGGGTTGGTGCTGTTAGCAGACTGAAGAGGACCTACATTTAACTGTAGCTTAGTTAAAAAGCATGCAAGATGCCCCAGGTCCTTGGCTCTGGCCTCCTTGGGAAAGGGCAAAGGCAGGCACCTGAGAATGCAGTGTGATAGCCAGTCACAGTGACTTCTTGTACATGCCTATTTTTTTTTCTAATCACCAAGCTATCTGCAATCACTCCACTTCCCCCATGTTGGTTAGGATGTTTGCCAGTACTGCATCTGCTAGCTTTTTTCCCAAAGCAGGGCACTTTTTTAAAAAACCAATCTTCTTTTTCCCTCTGTCACAGATCTGAGCTGCTCCACTGAACTCTCCTAAAGGATTAAGATTCAAGAGGACCAACTTCATCTCTGTGTAGTTCTCTGGTGCTGTGAGTGTTGTCCCCAGCAGCGACATGTGGTGTAGGGGTGGAAGGTGAAGCAGAATTGCCCTCCCGGAGTTCTTTGAAAAGTACAGCCACCACTAATCACGTAAACACAACCCATGGGCTCTGAGCAGCTTGTGTTTCTAAGAGCACAGCCACCATAGCCGTGGTGGCAGCACTTTCCAAAGGACTTGGGTGGGGAGTTTCAGAGGCAGATCTAAGGGAGGGCAAATCTGTAAGTTTTGCAAGAAGCCTTACCTTGCAGTGGAAATCACTCCTCTCCTGCACCGTTTTAGCCAATCCTCACAGGGAAAAGCAACATCTTGGCGTTGCTTACTGGCTACAGCAGCAAGGGAGAGGAGGGATTTACATGACAGGGTAAGGCTTCTTGCAACACTTAGAGCTTTGCCCTCCCTGTAGATCCGCCTCTGGGGAGTTTCTACCTCACCTTCTACCCCCACACTGCACATCACTGGTCCCCAGCTGGGATGACTGAATTACTCCCAAGGCTTCTACAGGAGGCCACGACCTCTTTCCTTTTGCTAGGGGCTTCCTAAGCTACTACTTGGGATTCAGTTCTAAACTTCTCAGTGGTCTCTTCAGTATGGAGTACTGAAGAATCAGGTGGTCCAGTTGCTGAAGACTCTTCTTATGAGGTTCAGATATTAAATGCTCATCGTTAAAGTGTGTCCATGGGACAGGAAATCAGGGCAGAGATTGGAGTCCTGAATTAGGGGCATATCTGCATTATTGACCCACTCTGTACTACACTAATGTACAGATACGGCATATGCCAAGCATAAAAAAGATGCTGTAAATCACAGTGGAGAAGAATGACAGTTGAATGGAAACGTCTGCAAATGGGATTTGACGTAATTTCCAGCCCATATCCTCCCTGCTAGAGTCAGTGCAAAAAATTATGTTGATTTTAATAGATCTCAGTTGCACCTGGGAGTAGCAACGGAAAATGCAAACAAGTTGCTGCTTTTCTTAGGAATGTACTGTAAATGGCTTTCTTTGTTTTTGCTGAAAATAGCAAAAACAAAATCCCAAACTCTCATGCAATTGATTACTGCTAGTACCAGAATTCTTCCCATACTTCATTCATTCCATTTCATTCATTCAATTATTAAACAGCATTTATATACTGCTGTTCAACAAAAAAGTTCACAAAGTGGTTTACAGACAAAATCAAATAATTAAATGAGCTTTTAATGTTGGTGTTTAGCATTTAATGCTACAGTGTTAAAAAAAAGTCTCAGTGATAAGTTTTTATTACTCTGGCCTCAATGGTGGTATGTATTTGTTTTCAATAGTGTTTTTTTTTTTCCTGGTGAAATGTCTTTTTATATAGAAATGCTTGAAAATCTAAGCTCCAATTCCCTATTTTCACCTAAAAGTGAAAAACTGGCTGATCTCTCCCTTTTCCCATGCCATGACTTCAGACTATCCCCGTGTTCCACAAAGATGGGAGCACTGCATGTCATTTTATTAGCCAAGGTCACCTCCATTAGCAGAGTTCTATTACAGGATCCACTTTTCTATTAGCTGTGCAGTGGTACAGCTTGTACCCTTTTCTGTTATGGATTAGGAATGTACAGTACTAGTCTATTATCCTTCCTCAATGAGATCCTTCTTCCCTTGTCTCAGGTTTGTTCCCCATAGGGCATGGAGTTAGTAACCTTTGTTTTTCTTTGAAGTCCTACTCTAGCTTTCTTCAGTGCTGCCAAATATTTGTATATATGGCTTTATGTTTCTGCTGATTAAGCAGTTGTAACAGAGCTCTTCCCTTGATGAGCTGAGGACATGGTAATTCAAGGCATCTGGCCTTACAATTGAGAATACCACTACTAATATTAATGGATTGGATGGGTGTGCCCTTCACATTTCATTTCTCAGATTTCTCTTGTCGGAGTGTATTCTCTCACCTACTGTAACATCCAGGCATTGATGTCAGGGCCTCTTCATATGGACTCTGATCTTCCCCCGACACAAGCAAAACATTACCTTTGAATTAAGGAACAATGTGCTTCTGAGCTCAAGCTGGCTGCAGGAATTTGTTTTCAGTATTTATAAGGGTAGCTGGAGGGCACGGCAGAAGTAGTGCCTAGTGGTAAGTGACTGACACCCACCTCCTTGCTCCCAATTTTTTATTTTTAACTAAATGAACTGGGAAAAGGTAGTTCACAGTTATCACCTAAAGCCAGAAACCCTAAGGGGGAGGAGGCTGCCTTGGAAAAAAATCTCCCTCCCAGGTTAACATAAAGCCCCCAAATCCAGGGAGTCTCTTGAAATTCAAAGAGCAGTGGAATATGGCTAGTCTGGGAGACATGGCAATTCAATTCCTCCAAGGTAAAAAAGAAAAGAAGGTGGCAAAGATATCAAAATGCAAGATAGAAAAACGCAAGGACAAAAAAAAGACACTTCTAGACTAACAAAAGGAGAACAGTTGTGTGCATGTGTGTGTGTATATATATGTGTATGGGAGCAAGCAAAAAGTTGGCAAGTGGCAAATAAACCTGATGCAATGTCTCTAGGCATTTCCCCTAACCTACTTACTTCCACTGTTCCTTGCACCCCTACCTTTACACGATGGGTAGGCCCATATGGCTCCATGAAGCATTAGATGCTCCCAACAGTGGACTTGGCAGCCTTTTCACACAGAAATTTCCCCCATGCGTCTTCATTTCAGCAGATGCATTCAAAATAAAACAGGCTTGTTGCTGTTGCGATGGTCCAAGGCAGTACTGCAGCTAGAGGAGGGGGTCACAATGGTATTTACAGTGCGCAACATGCCATGTAAGCAGTGGTGCCATGTACTCTCCAGTAGACAGAACGCTGGGCGGGACTTACACGTGATCGGCAGCCTGTCCACTCACTTCCGCTTTCTTCCCGCTCGCCGCACGGCTTTCCCTGGCCTCGGAGGGGGCGCCTACTCACCCAGGCACCCAGCGCGCCCCACACCCATCCCCCCCCGGCGAGCAGGCACCCCCTCTGAGGCCAGGGAAAGCCGTGCGGCGAGTGGAAAGAAAGCGGAAGTGAGTGGACGGGCTGCCGATCACGCGTAAGTCCCGCCCAGCATTCCATCTACTGGAGAGTAGATGACACCACTGCATGTAAGTGACCCTTCCCCCTTGCTGCTGGAGCCATACCAGGCTGCTGGCATATGCAGGCATATCTGCGTTTGATTCCTCCTGGGCAGAGTTCTCTTGCAGGTGCAGCTCCCATTCACAAAGGCAATCCACACGAAGCAGCCTGTCTCAATGGGCGGATCCCTTGCTGTAGCACAGTGTTTGTTTTTGCCCAACAAAAAAGGATTCCTGCTGTGCTTGATTGGGATAAATTCTTTCATCCTCTATAAACATAAATATTTTGTTAAGGGAGGAAAAAAAAAAGTGGGCAATTAGTTTGAATCAAATATAATAATATGACTAAAATGCAGATTGGCTCTGGAAACAGTAATTTTTAGCAGCATGAATAATTATTGTTTTAAGCACACAGTGCAAGTAATGATATGTCCTTGTTAGCATCATATGGATTTTAATCGAGGCCCAGCAAACAGCTCATAATGGTAACTGTAATACATGCTGTTGCTGCTTCTTTAACCAGATAGATTATTAACTATAAATTACAAACTATAATGTATGCTTCTTTAACCAGGCAGATGTATAAAGATGAAGAAAAGTTGTAGTATTCAAGAAGATTTTCCAGGCAAAGGTTACCTTACAAATGAAATTGGAAGCTTGCTTCTGAGTGAACATACAAAGTTCAGTGCTGCCAGATTCCTGACTCTATTGAGTGCTGCCATCATATGCCAGTTTATTACTGAGTATATGTGTGCAAAACTCAATTATTGCTACCTTTCCTTCACCCCAGAAAACCAGAGGCTACCTTTTAAAAACTGTGTGTTTGAAAACAAGTACTAGATCCATTTCAATTAAAACAAAAACCTCAGCTATTTCCCAGTGTAGAAAAATATTTTCATTTTTAAAATTCTAAAATGAATCATCCTAATTTTAACCTATAAATTGACATGACATTATTGTTTAAGATTGCATGCATGCAGTCATAAAAACAGTCACAAATAGAGTCTACCCTTACTCATGAGGTTCAGTTGAAATCCCAATCCTAACTTGGGCAGGAGCAGGCAGGATGGCTGACCTGCTCTGCATCCTAACCAAATTAGGAGGCGGCAGCAGGTTAGCTGCTTACTGTAGTCCACAGTAAGCCACAGGCAGCCCAATAGGGCTGCTTGGACTGGCACCTGCTAAAGAGCAGGCACAAGTCCAAACTGGGTGCAGCAGCTCAAATCAGGGCCGTGCAATCCGGGGATGGGTGTTTGGATCCAGTATAACTGCTGGATCTGGACTCCTCCCTTCCTGGGCTGCCCTGCTCACAGGACCACCTTCCCCCTGCCCTCCTCCTGCCCAGGCCACCTCTTCCCCACCCACCCCCCAACTCCCCAAAAACCCACTCTGGCTGAACTTGGCCAATGTGGGGGTGGCTTATCCATGGCTTCCCCAGCATCCATGGGCCAACACTATTACCTGTATCAGTCCAGCGCCCATTTGTATGGTGCAGACATGGCTTACGGCATGTGTGTGACCACCTTGGGCTGATGCAGGCCACATACATTTGCATTTACATGATTTACATGATGCATTTACATGATGCAGGCCACAAACGACGCATTTGGAGTGTACCCTGAATTTACTACCAGGTACCTGTGTGTTGGATTGAAGCCTATCATAGGCTAACAGCCCAATACTATCTAACTCCTTGTGCGATTATGTGGCAGTGCAAATGTGGTGCTCACTGCATCGTGTGGGGGGGAGTTTTGCCTTCCAGACTGCGTACAGTTCTGGTTGCCACATCTCAAAAAGGACATCGTGGAACTAGAAAAGGTGCAGAAGAGAGCAACCAAAATGATCCGTAATCAGTAATTGGAGGCTAGGTTACCTCACGTAGAAAGGCTACAGCTTTGGGGCTCTTCAGTCTAGAAAAAAGGCACCTGAGGGGGGAGATGAGTGAGACATACAAAATTATGCATGGAATGGATAGAGTGGATAGCAGGGTGTTCTTTTCCCTCTCACAACACCAGAACGAGGGGGCAGCCACTCAAATTGAATGTTGGGATCGCTAGAACAAATACAAGAAAATTTGTTATACTCAGTAAAGTAATTAATCTGTGGAATTCCTTACCACAGGAGGTGGTGTTGGCATCTGGCCTAGGTACCTTTAAAAGGGGATTGGAAGATTTCTGGAGGAAAAATCCATCATGGGCTACCAGCCGTGACGGGTGGTGCAACCTCCTTATTTTAGGGGTATACTACCTTGGAATGCTGGTTGCAGGAGAGTGGCAGTGAGATGTATGTTTTTTATCTTGTCTTGTGTGTTCTCTGAGGTATCTGGTGGGCCACTTTGAGATATAGGGAGCTGGACTAGATGAGCCTTTGGCCTGTTCCAGTGGGGCTCTTCTTATGTTCTTAAGCCTCCTTGGAGTAAGGGAATATGTGTTCCTGCAGTATTAGTTCCTGCTGCCCCCCATGGGTCAACTTGGAATGACACCAGCAGTACAGCTGGTACAAGTCCACAGGGACCTATGCTGGATTGGGCCTGGGACGGGGGTTAGGATTTGCCAAGTGCTGCTGCAGCCGAACCCACCTCTTTCCTGCACCTGATCCTCCTTCCTATCTCCTCCCCATTCTGCCCAGCCCTCCCCATTCCCTCCATTTCCCTATGAAGCATTACCTGGTGCAGCAGGCATCCTCGGTCCATCTTCCAGCCTTCACTGCTTCTGATGATGGTGAGGCTGTGCATTCTGGCATGTTGCATTTGTGATAGCCAGAAAACTATGCCACTGGAACACACATTCTGGCAGCTTAACTGGGAGATAGGACTGGGCCATAAATTGCCTGTAAACAACATTGCAAGTGTAAGATAGAAGAATAATGAACTTGGAGCTCAGTGCTTGGTGTGATGGAGCCTCTGAGACTTTGCTGAGGAGGGAGGCCTGTCTTGTCCCAGCTCCTGGAACGTCGCTCCTCCCCTTCTGTTGCACCCCCTGAACAAATACATATAAGAGAAGGTAGTATTATAATGGCAGGCTCTGTCCCCAACCTTTGTACAAATAATGTCAGATGTTCTGATTTTGTAAATTGTCCAAATCAAATGATACTTCTAGCACAGTCTTTGCAGTGCAATTTAACCATGCAATGAGATTTCACCATCTTATGTTTCTGAACTCTTATGTAGTCATCTTATGTACTCCTTTGTAAGATTTTCTTTTGTATTCAATCTTTTGTAAGATTATCACTACTTTGTAAGATTTTCTGGGGTCTGGTGAGCTGTGATAATGGCACAAGCCAGAATAATTAATGTCTAGTCACCGTACCAGTCACCCTGGAAAAGTAATTGTGAGCACAATCCAAAGCCAGCTATCAGCCGATGCAGTGACTGCTGTGCCAGCAAAGAGAGTCTCAAGCATTTCAGCACCAGGACACACTTTTCAGAATGACAGTCTGTTGGGACTTGCCAGAAATGATATAGTGGCTGCAAGTGGCATCATCAAGCAGGAAAAAAATTTTTTTAACACCCAGCCTATACAACAAAATCTAATCAAATTAATTAGTTAAGTAAATTACCTTATTGCAAACATGTATTTAAAATAAAGTACCACCCTCCTAACCCTCCCAAGCAGTAGCTGATCTTTTTCAAAAATTTCCCCAAACATCTGCCATCCTATCCACACTTACCCAGGAGTAAGCCCCATTGACTATCGTTAGAACATAAGAACACATAAGAACATAAGAAGAGCCCTGCTGGATCAGGCCAAAGGCCCATCTAGTCCAGCCTCCTGTATCTCACAGCGGCCCACCAGGGGCCCCAGGGAGGCACGAGACACAAGATGCTTGCATCTTGTTGCCACCCGCTTGCACCCAGTACTCTGAAGTAGCCTACTACTAATGTAAGGAGGTTGCACAATCCATCATGGCCTATAGCCCACAATGGGCTTTTCTTCCAGAAATCCGTCCAAACCCCTCTTAAAGGCATCTAGACCAGATGCCATCACCACCTCCTGTGGCAAAGAGTTCCACAGACTAACCACCTCAGTGGTGTCATCCAAATGATTTAGGAACAGGTACTCACTTTTGATTGGCACTTGTTGGGGTCCGCCCACCGGAAGTGACATCATAAGCCAGAAGTGATGTGGCAGGAAGTGAGGTCAGAGCTGGAAGTGAGGTCGTGGCAGGAAGTGAGGTCATGGCAGGACGTGAGGTCATGATTGTTGCCATGGATGTGATCATGTTTGTAATAACTTCAGCTTGTGGTTAGTGTTGATTTAACTTCTATTGCTTTGCTTTCTAGAGATGTGTATAGACATAGTTTGCTTCAACTGTTCCCTGGTTAAATAGCAGGCTAGAATGTACTAGATTGTGAGCCCTTTTAGGACAGGGAGCCATTTAACTTTAATGTTAAGTGCAAGGAGCTGGCAAGAAGCAGGAGGGGGAACGGGCGTCCACCGGGCTGTGCGCCCACGTGGGCGCCCGACCGAGCACCAGGCCAGCCTGCAAGGAGCAGGAGGGGGAATGGGCAACCAAAAAAAGACCGTGTGGGGGCTGGGGCTGAGGCTGCAGGAGGAACCGGGACGCTGGATCTGCGCGGCTGGAGGGAGAGGGAGCCCCAGGCAGCCTACCTTCTCATGCTTGCTGCCTTATTCCCGGGTCTCCCTCGCTGCTGCTGCTGCTGCTGCTGCTGCCGCCACCACCACCTCCGGTCCTCTCGCGCCGCTGCTGCCACCACCACCACGCTGCCTGCCTGCCTGCCTCCTCATAGAAAGTGCAGGCAACAGCTGCGGGCATGCAGTACGCATGTGCAGCTGCTGAGCCAACCAGCCAACGGGGCCAGCTTTGAGTGGGCGGGGCCAGCTCAGTTTCTAGGAACTGGCACTCACGTAGTGGTACGTAGTGGGTGCATGACATCACTGAACCACCTGCTGGGTAAAAAAGAACTTCCTTTTATCAGTTTTAACTCTCCCAACCCTCAGTTTTAGCGGATGCCCCCTGGTTCTGGTGTTTTGAGAGGGAAAAGAACATCCCTCTATCGACTCTATCCCTTCCATGCATATACATAATAGCCTGTTAAAAATACAGATCTGTAACATTTCCCCAAATGCAGTCGCAAACCGTCAAGTCTAATATATTAAAAATAAAATATACATTGACATGTATGGGGACCCACCTGAAATCACCTTGTGGCCCATCTAGTGGGTCCTGACCCACAGTGTGAGAAACTCTGTTATAAGGCATGTTGCAGCACTTGGTGAGTAAGCAGCACTGGCAGGGAGGCCTGTGCCACCTCGCTGATGCTACACCCAAAGGATCTGGCTGCCAGCAGAGGTGAGTCAAGCGCCAGGCACCGGAGGGTGGCGGGAGAGTAAAAATGGGTAACAGAGGCAGAGGCTTTCTGGGTGGGGGGAGGGCAGAATAGGGACAAATCAGGGCCCGGAGGGGCAGTGGCGTCATGAGATGGGGCCGGGCCGCCCCCCCCCGGTGCCCCCCCCCGGGGGGGGGGTTGACGTGCACAGGGACCAAAATTGCTAAAATCACGGTTTTAAAAGATAATACCATCATGCTATATACCGTTTGGGTGTGGAATTTCACCCTGAATTCAGTGAAAAACACCAGAGTGTAATATCTTCTATCAAAAGCTATGGCCAAAAAACTAAAAATAATACTTTTAATGTAAAAATCACATTTTTTAAAAAATTACGGTTTTATGGAATAATACCATCATGCTATATGCCATTTGATGTGAAATTTCACCCAGAATTCAATAAAAAACAGAGTGTAACATCTTCATTGGCCAAAAAACTAAAAATACAACTTTTCATGTAAAAATCACGATTTTTTTTAAAAAAATCATTATTATGAGTAGGTTCTCATTTCCATGTGTCAGAGCTAATACTAGAAGTTTTATTTAATTGTGTGAGTGTCATTTGCCATGGGTTTTTTGTTGGTTACTAATTTGTTGGGTGACCTGTATGATAGATAGATAGATAGATAGATAGATAGATAGATAGATAGATAGATAGATAGATAGATAGATAAAGCTGATTGGGGGCAACACCAACCCTAATAATAACACTACATTTAGACTGTGCATATTGTATTGTAATTTATTCTGTATCGTTTGGGAGGTGGGGTGATGTGCTGATCTCCCACCCCAGGTGACGCAAACTCTAGTGACGCTACTGCGGAGAGGGTAGGATCAGCAGAGCAGTGCCATATCCTAACTCCCCAATTGGGCCTCCCAACATTACATGCTATTTAGCAGGTACAGATCCATGTAGCCCCATAGGGTGGACTAGTGCATTCCTCAGCATAAGGGGTAAATTGTCACCCCAGTATGACCTCCAGCCTGCTCTAAAGCTGCATTGGATACCGCAGAAACTGTGGGGCCCTGCTGTGCCAGCACAGCTCATGACTGGGCTGCCTGTATCATCACACAGCTGCTACATAAGGACAACTTGTGTTAATTAATTCTTATGACAGAATTGCAATGAAGGTGGAAATGCAAAACGGCTGTGAATGCTAGCAAAATGACTAGATGTGTCAGAGCAGCTTTGGAAATTACATCATCTGGATTGCTAGTGTAGTTTCTGGAGATATGTCTATACCCTGAAGAGGTCTGCTTTCACTGAAAAGAAAAAAAATATGAAGTTTCTTGTCCTCATGGCTTTAACATAAAAATGGGAAATAATGCACTTTTGCTGAAGAGAAGTGCTCATTGAAGAGAAGAGCGTAATGGCAATTCCATTTTTATAATAGCTCAAAAGTAGCTATAAACCTAGAATCACCACAATATTATCAATCAATTAATCAGTCAACAGTATTTATATACCACTTGTCAACACAAGGTTCACAAAGCAGTTTACAGGTGCGCACGGAGGCCCAAGTGCGCCCATGGCTGGCGCAGAAACCACACCCCCAGGACATCACCCCACCCCCGTGCGTCACCCCGACATGCCTCCCTTAGCCTGCAAACACTCCATTTCCTACCATAAGTGAGGCGTGGATGGGTGGGTGGGAGGCCCGAAGACCGTGCAGTTTCGCCAGAACCGCACACAATGGCGCCCTGCTGCTGCCCGGCGCCCATGGCTCACGCCATCCCAGGCTATAGGTAAGATACGTGCCTGGTGGTTTACAGACTAATAATAATAATAATAATAACAATAACAACAATAAAGTTAAATGGCTCCCTGTCCCAAAAGGACTCAAAATCTTAAAAAAAATGCAGACCACCAGCAACAGCCACTAGAAAAGACAGTGGGCTGGAGTGAAGAGGGACACTTACTCTCCCCCTGCTAAATATAAGTGGAACACCGTTTGAAAAAGTGCCCCTGGCCCAGTTAGCAGGGGTTCCACAATACAATGGCGCAAAGAATACACATAGAATGAGAACAACAAAGTTGATAGCTATACATGATCCGATTTTTTAAATTAAGTGTATCAAATTACATTTGCCAGATTCGTCCACTGTTGTCTTATTTCTTTCCAGTGAGTTGGTCATGTTGCAACACAGCCTCTTGGGCCAAAGCCCATAATGCAGGATTGAAGTCTAAGAGAGTGCCATTGGGCATGCACAAAGCACCTTTTTCTCATCAACTCATAAAGACAACGAGCACTGGCAGCAGGGCCAGCCTGAAGCCAATGTGACCAATGCCGTCATATTGGATGCCACACTTTGCCCCCCCCCCCACTAGTGCAGTGAGCAGATCGCCTGCAGCAGCAGCTGGGAACTCTGTGGGTTGTAGGTCAGTGGGCGTGTGCAAGCTTTATCTTGGGCCAGTGGTGTCATCCAAATGATTTAGGAACAGGTACTCACTTTTGATTGGCACTTGTTGGGGTCCGCCCACTGGAAGTGATGTCATAAGCCAGAAGTGATGTCGTAGCAGGAAGTGATGTCATGATTGTTGCCATGGATGTGATCATGTTTGTAATAACTTCAGCTTGTGGTTAGTGTTGATTTAACTTCTGTTGCTTTGCTTTCTAGAGATGTGTATATACATATTTTGCTTCAACTGTTCCCTGGTTAAATAGCAGGCTAGACTGTACTAGATTGTGAGCCCTTTTGGGACAGGGAGCCATTTAACTTGAATGTTAAATGCAAGGAGCCGGCAAGGAGCAGGAAGGGGAACGGGTGACCAAAAAAAGACCGCGTGGGGGCTGGGGCTGGGGGGAGGCTGCAGGAGGAACCGGGATGCTGGATCTGCGTGGCTGGAGGGAGCGGGAGCCCCAGGCAGCCTACCTTCTCATGCTTGCTGCCTTATTCCCGGGTCTCCCTCACTGCTGCTGCTGCTGCTGCTGCTGCCGCCGCCGCCTCCGGTCCTCTCGCTCTGCTGCTGCCGCCACCACCACACTGCCTGCCTGCCTGCCTCCTGACAGAAAGTGCAGGCAACAGCTGTGGGCGTGCAGTACACATGTGCAGGTGCTGAGCCAACCAGCCGACAGGGCCAGCTTCGAGTGGGCGGGGCCAGCTCAACTTTTAGGAACCGGTACTCGCGTAGTGGTGCGTAGTGGGTGCATGACATCACTGTCTTGGGCCCTCCCATCTGCCCCTGCCTCCAAATGGGACTTCCTGGAAGCCGTTGACCATGTTGTCATATTGTCACCATCAACTATTTCCAGGAGCTGCACATGGCACCACAAGTGCTTTTCTTGGTGAGTTGGGGTCCCACAGGGAAGGTAAAGGGCCCTGGGGGAATGCCCTGCATTGGGTTCTGGCGCTCCTAGAGCCAACCCTGACTGGCAGAATCGGGAATTGGTGAGGGCTCTTCGGAACAGGAGGTTTGAATCCAACTTTCAGTAAGCCTGGAGCTGCAGTACCTTGCATGTAAAAGTTAAGCAGTGTAAACCCTGCTCTGTGTACATGAACCTAATCTCTGGATTTCGTCGTTTCCGTTGTGCTAAACGGACTTCTTCAAGGTATACGGTTTCCCGCTCCCTCCGCCTTTTTCCGGAGCCTGGGTCCTTATCCTGTCAAGGTTATCTCCAAAGCCTCCAGCAACAGCAGTTCCAGGGCGAGTTTTCCGCCCGAGAGTCGGCAGCCTCCAGCAGAGAGGGAGCGTTTGCAGTTGCCTTGCGAGGGAGCAGCAGAGCGACGGCAGCATCGTTGACGTTCCATTTCCCCACGTGACAGGCGGCCTCGCTTCGATCTCGGGAGGGAGCTGCTGCTGCTGCCGCTGCGGCGCCGCCGCCGCCGCCGCCTCGGTTTCTGCAAAGCTTTAGGGGAGTCGCGAGCGCTGGAGGAGCAGCGGCAGTGGCGGCGAGGAGCCCTGGCCGCAGCGTTGATGTGATGAACGAGCCTTGCCTTCTGCCGTCTGCTGTTGGTTGACAGAGACTGCACCGGGGGCGGGCTGGCAGGCAGGGAGAAAAGAAGAAGCAAGCCGCCGCCGCCGCCGCCGTGCAGTGTGTGACCTTGGCCCAGGAGGTAAATAATCCCGGGGAGGCAGGAAGTGGGGAAATTTTTTGGGTCTCTCTTGCGCTTGTTCGGTGCGTTTGTGCGAATAGCTCAGCCGGCAGCCGAAAAGGGTTCGGGGAGGTGGTGGTTGGTGGCTCCCGCGGCGCTGTCCGCGGTGCTGAAATCACAGGCAGAGTCTCCGCTTCCACTGCAGGGCAAAACAATCTCGCCTGCCATTTGCTGTGGAAAGGCACAAGGCATACGCACGCTTGGAGAGCTGCGGAAACAGAGCGAGGAGGGGAAGGACGGACGGGGAGCAGGCGTAGATTAATCGTGGTAGCGAGGGCGCGGCGGAAGAGCCAAGGACTCTGAATCGAGATTATTTCAATCCAAGCAAACCCAAACAATGTTCGGGCTTCAGCGGAGCCTCGCAATTCCTTGCAGCGGTCAGGGCCGTCGTTAGTGGGAGCACATTCTTCCACCTGCACGCAAAGAGTGAGGCACAGCGTGCTTTGTTAGTTGTCTTTGCTGAGCAACTGTTTCATTTGGGGAGGAGGAAGAGGGGAGAGTCTTTAGATGGACCTTGTCAGAGAAAGATGTGGCTTAATAACAAGTGGACATGTGTCTGTATTGACCCACCAGAATTGTATTGGGCTTACTTGTATTGTTTTGGGGTTGTTGTTTTTTGCTTTAGTGTCTTTGTTTTTTTTAAGGAGTAGCAGAAATAGCTTCATCTCTGAGTAAGCAGCTTGTCAGAAATAGTACTAATGAGGGGTCACTTCACTTTTGAAAGGTTCTTGCTCGAAATGGTGCAAAAGGTCACATCCTGGCCAGTTTGTTTCCTTGTTTTGAGAAAGTGTAGAAGCAATATTTGCTGGGAAGATGCCTGCTTCACACAGATGTTCTTCAGCACATTGGTAGTCTTTCAAATGGCAATTCATTTAACTGAAAAAGGGGTTAGCAAAGTGTATGCCTCATTTTATCAATAGGTAGAGAAAAAGATTAATAGGTGTTCAGAGGGAAATAGTTACTTTGTCCCAATGCAGCCATGGGTGGGAGGGTCACAGGGGGTGGTGGTTAGATAAGTACTCATGTTCTGGGAAACAGTCAATCAGCAGCAGCATGGAAAGAAGATCAATGGAAATGTCTCACTGAGTTCACTTCTGTTTTTTTACAGAGGCAAATTGTTCTGTAAAAGATTACTGGTAGGTCGAACTGTTGAGGCATGGCACAAGGAAATAACTATGGACAGAGCAGCAATGGGGTGGCTGATGAATCCCCAAATATGCTGGTGTACAGAAAGGTAGGTAGCTTTTTCAATTACTGTATTACATGGCATTTGGAAATGGCTTTGCTTGTGATTTCTTTTCCAGTCAATGAAATGATTGTGCCATATGACAACACTGTTGTGTAACAATTGCTTGATGTTACTACTACAGCTGCTTAAATATTTGCTGTCTAGTTTATTGCTCTGTTGGAAACAGTGGCAAGGGGAACAGCAGAGATATGTAGAAACTTCTGATTGCCGTTACTATACAACCATTTTTAATGGTATGAAATGGTGTCAGTCTGTTTTTCCAGCCTATCAATAACATGTGACAATATTCAAAATTGCTTATTCTTCCTTGTGTAGTGGATTCATTTTGCTGAGAGTACTTAACTCTTCAGTTTCAGCTTTTCTTTCTCCTTGTACACTTCTGATGGTCAGAACCTTTGACATAATTACTCAGCGATGAGCATTTTTGGTTGTAAATTGAAATGGCACATGAAATGGCTTGAAATGAGAACTTGTAATGTGAAAAACATGGCTAACTAGATAATTGTTCTCAATTGGAAATCGATACTTGAACATCAACAATTTCCTTTATATTTACAGTAGAGAAAAAAGGTGTTTTTATTGCAGTCTGTTTTTGTGTTCCTAAATAGAAGCAGTTTTATCTTAGGACAAGGGGACAAACTTCTGAGAACTTCGGAATAATGAAGTTTTTTTTAAAAGGAAAAAAATTGTGATTTGTCTGTGAAATGAATAGAATATATGCAAGGCCAAAGCTAGTGGGTAACTCATACTCATTCCTCTTGAGTTTCCATAGGAAGTCTTCTTAGTGGATTGTATTTACAAATAGATTTCCTCAAACCACAATTGTAATAATGACGGCATTAGTAAGCAAACTTCAAACAGGGTGTATTATTAATGAACATCTGTTGGAGTAGAAATGTAGTACAGAGAACTGAAGCAGGTTTTTGAAATGCTTCAAGCACGTAAGTGAATGGGAATTTCCCCATAGACGTGGGGGTTTCCCAGTATTGGGAAACAACTCTGCTCTTTCACCTTGATTTGATGTGCTTTACTGTTACATTTTAGCATTTAAATTAATGGTCATATTGTTCCTTAATAAAACCATAAAAATGAAAACACCAGTGTATATCTCAGTCTGCAATCCTAAACATGCCTTAGCTACGCCACTGACTTCCTAGTAAGCATCTTTTGTTGTTGTTGTTCAGTCGCTAAGTTGCGTCCAACTCTTCGCAATCCCATGGACCACAGCATGCCAGGCTTCGCTGTCCTCCACTAGCTTCCGGAGTTCGCTCAATTGCATGTGCTGTAGCCCCCCCCCCCCACAACGAAATCAAATGATGTTAATACATTTAAAAGGTTTCTAGTTAATTGGCAATAACTTTTGATTGTATACAGATATTCCAACGTGGTTTAATTCATTCTGCATTAAATTACCTTCATGATATATTACATGTTGGTATTATTAGTACTTATCAACATTTTTACAATTTTGGCCATTAATTTTGGCACGTTGCCCCTCCAAAGGTTTTTGCCCAGTGCAGTTGCCCCCCTGCACCCACATTTAACCACACCACTGTAGGAAGTCAATCCCATTGAACAAAGTAGGACTTGCTTCTAAGTTAAGATGCATAGGATTGTGAGGCACAAGCTTTCAACATTGACATCAAGTTAGCAATTAAACCAAGCTTCACAGTGTACCCCTGAAATGTATTTACTTGCAGGGTTTTTTTGTTTTGTTTTAAAAGAAATCCATCTGTATATGTGGAGATGGACTATTCTGTCAGGTTCAGAGTTTGGGCTTGATGATCAATTACAGAATTTCTCAATGTGTGCTCTTTGGAGCCCTGGGGCACCCTAAGTCCATTGGAAAGGGCCCTGGAGGCCAGAAAGTTTGAGAACTGCTGATGTATATGACAGTGTTTCCCAAACTGAGTTGGGATCCAATTGGCCTTCTCGCACACTCCCCTGCAACTCTTACTTGTGGGCTTTGACATCCGTAGGGGCTCCGGGAACAGAACCCCCACAGATGCTAAGGGCCAATTATATATACGTATATGCAACAAGGTTTTTCTTTCCAGTATTGAAGATGCTGTAAGGCTCTTAGCTAAATTTGTATAGATCAAGGCAGTAGTAGTAATGCAGAATATAATGTTATATAGCCACATACCCCAACTTTTCTTGCTTTTCAGAGGCAGAAGCCTTGCTTCTGCTTCCCCTCCATTCACTCCCTGAGTGAGGGAAAGATGCCATACCCTGCAATACCCTTCGCCAGTATCTGCTTGGTTTGCATTCCGTTCCTGTGCTGTCACTTCCTGTTGCATTCATCTTCTTTCAGGTAGATTATAGCGCTGAAGGCAGCTGCGCTTCCCCCGCCGCCCTTTTTTCACCCACGTCAGCAAGCTTCTTGCATCCTATTTGAGGGCCAAGAAAAAAAGGCTCGTTTTGGAAATGCCATGTTATATAAGTTTTATTCAAAATCTGAAGATCCTTGCATGCCTTGAGGATAATCTCTTTCTTTTAATAGAATGCCAGCTGCATTACTTTTCTAAGATGTCAGCCTAATTATAAAAAATCAAAATGGGTCACATAGTTGATGCCGGCCTATATTGGGTGGGGGGGAGAAATATAGTCTCCTCCTAGATGACTCTGCTGATATGAACATATCAAAAATATTCCTTTTATTTCCTTTAAATCCTTTCTAGTCAGCATGAATTGAGCTATATTCCTAGTGGAGTTGATAGAGTTTGAACTTAAAAAAAAAAGTTATCTGGAGAAAGCACTTATTTCCTGCAGTACATGTGGCTGTTCCTAACAGCTCGGTTACAGGCAAACTGCATGGTAGGTACCCAAAGAATGATCGAATTTGCTTAGTACATGGTTTCCTGGAAGTAAGCAGCATTGAACTCTGAGTAGGCTTTCAATGTCTGCATAGGATTGTGCTGTAAACCCACTGAAACAAACAGGCTTAAGCACACACGACTCTTCGCTGGACTGTAACCTAACAGTCTTTTCACACCATTGCCAGTAGTCTGTGGGCCCAACTAGATATGGCAATGGCAACAAGTGAATCCATCTCAATAGTATTTAAACTTTTATAAATAGCAGCAGGAGGGGGAACCATTAACTTTTCCCTCTGTGTCATTTTCCCAATTAACATAGCTCCCCAGCCACTATTGGCCCTAACTGGAAAAACATACACGTGTCTGCATTTACACATCTCCAGCATGTTGCATTTGCCCTCAGTTATCATGGCTAAACATGGTAAATGGTTTTCAAAACTCTGTGGTAGTCCCTCCAATTGTATTTTTCCTTATAATAGTATCCCCATGAAAGGAGGCCATTTTCAGGGTAAGCTCACTGAAGACAGGCTTGGGCAGCGATGGTGAACATTTGGCTCGGTGTGTCAAAAATTAAGAAAATACCTAACTTGACTCTGTTGGCATGTAATACTCCCCCCCCTCCCCGAACAAAAACATTTATTTACATACACATTTATTTTTTAAAAAATACAGTCCAATCATGTGTGGTGGTGTGTATTATATAAAAGAATGTAAAAAAAATTACAAAAATGAAATATGAGTAAAATGGGTGTTGCTGGGTGAATGCTGACATGTTGCTGTAAGTGCTGTGGCGTGACACCTTTGATGGGTGTGTCATGGGTTCGCCATTACTGGGCTAGTGAGAGCCTTTTCAGTCTGTTCCCATTTCACGTTTAGTGCTGCAGGGCTCAGTCCAGGATCTGTGAAAAGAAGGCACTGGTTTCCTGCTCCTAGCACCCTTCCTTGCTGTGCTGTCTTCCAGGGCTGTTGGCTAGATGGGAGGAATGTGGGCCTTTTGAGCTGGAATGCTAGCAGTACAACCCAGAACCCTTCTGGTCTTGAGAATCAGGTGATCCTAGCGAACCAATCAGATGCCACTGCATGCTGTAAAGTTTGCAATTAGGTGTGTTGCCTGTTTGGAAGACCTGTAATTGAGAGAGACCACTAGGCTGTATTTCTGTATTTCCAGGCGACCTGATCTCTTTCTTGCCTGTCTGCTCCAGGTACTTACCAATCCTTGAACTTGAGCATGTGCCATTCTGCGAATGACAAATGAGTTGTCATTTTGAGTTTTGTTCCTTGTATGTTCCTGTAGGAGGCCTTCACTTAATCGGAGACCCCTGCAGTTAGTGCTTTCGGTTCCTGCTGCGCTGACTAAAGCATTCTGTTTATGGAGAAAATAGGCCCAATGGTTTGCCAGCTGCTAATCTGTACTGTCCAAAGAGCAGCATTCTCAAATATCTGAGAAGTCAAAATGCAAGGCATGCTATATGGCTTGTGGAGGTTATAGTGGACCAGTGAAATATTTTCTAGAGACGGAATGTTTCAGATTGATAATGTGGTAGTGACTTCTCTATATTCAACATAGCTCAACTTTATGCTGAAAATCATTAAATTAATGGGTAGTTTTTAAGCTAATACTTTCAAAAGTATTTTTTCTTTAAACTTTAGACTTTTTGCAATAGCCAGGGGTTATAAAATGGCTCCCATTCAGGGAAAATATATTCTGAGAGCTTTGTAAATACATATTACGAAGACCAATATTTTATGAATCTATTTGCATTTTGGAAGAGCTCTCAAAGTTTGAGTGGTCTCGAACTTTTTAGACTGGGACCCACTTTTTAGAATGGCACTTGTGTCGGGGCCCACTGGAAGTGATGCCATTAACTTGGAAGGATGTCATAGCTAGAAGTGCTGTCACTGTGACTTTATCAAATGACACTTGTGGAATGCAAACAGGCATTCTTGGACTGCAGCAATTGAACAACCATGAAACATCCCTGACAGAAAGCAGTATTTTAAAAAATATTGTGTAAAAGCATAGAACTAAAAATATTTTTTTTAAAAATCACTTGAAAATTCGAACACTCACAAAAGGAATATAGCTAGAGTAAGGTGTGCAGGTTCCAAGAGGGCTGCTCCGAGCTTTCCACGACCCACCTGACATCAGGTTGCATCAAGTGGGTCCTGACCCACAGTTTGAGAAACACTGGTTTAGAGCTTTAGCCCCCTCACACTGGGCTGTCTCCTGGTTACTTATTCAATGCCTGAACCATGGCAAACTCAAGCTCAAAACTTTGCAGGATCAGAGAGAAATGGAAGGCAAGCCTGGGCATCACCATTATAATGATGGACTTCACTGAATATTGCTTTGTTATATGTAGGTTTCTCAAAGTGTGGCAGACATGAATAATGTATGCCCATTTTCATGATAAGCATTAACATGAATGAAATCTGTCTCTGTGAGCCGAGAACATTTTTGAAACATTCAACATGTTCATCTTTAGAGGCCTGGTTCTATAGCAACATTATCTTGGAATATGATGTCATTAGATCTGAAATGTCACAGATTTAAGTATCTCACTGGTAGCTGTGTAGAAAGTAGCTTTGTCAGGGTATAATACGTATGCTTCCCAAAGGATTCCCTAGCTTGGGAGCATAGTAAGCTAAAATGCTGTTTAACTTGGACCATCTTTGGTGATTTGGAATGTCCTGTTGTATGTCTGGTGGTCTGATTTGATCTGCATGGTCCTCTGACTCAGAGTGCACTGACTTGCGTCAGACAATCTGCAAAGGCTGCTGTACGAGCAGCAGCATCTGGCCAGTATTGCGTTTCAACATGATGCTCTTACAGAGCAGTAAATTAAAACTAAAGGAATTATTTGCAAACTGGCAGTAGAGTAAGCAAAATCAACATGTTGAGTGTAAAGTTATTTAGTTTTAAAACTTCTGTATGGATAAGGCAACTGAATATTATAAGTGTTGCTGTGCCATATTGATTATACAGGCATACCCTGGTATCGCCTGAGGTTCCATTCCAGACACCCTCATGGATACCTGAAACTGTAGATACTGGGGAC
>JAJKFI010000018.1:14304075-14427178 GCA_029204185.1 Lerista edwardsae | reverse complement strand
TATCTATCTATCTATCTATCTATCTATCTATCTATCTATCTATCTATACTTCCTGTTTCCTGTACTGCTACATCTCCAAGCCCGCTGTTCTTCAGCAGTGACTATGACAAAGAACACAGCCGCTCCCTGCAGAAAGTCCTCCAAATTTCAAACCTCCAATACCAATTTCCCAGCTCCTTGCCTCTCCACTTCTTCTGGCCCTTCTCTCCCGTGTGATATACAGGGGCTTTATCATACCCATGTCTTCGAGGAAATGAAATATTCATATCATAAAATGAACATTTTATCTTTGGGGCTTTTAACTTCTGGAATAACCTTGCACTGGCTCCTGGAGCTGCTGACTTCTTCTGATGAACTGTGGTTTCCTGTCTAAACGCAGAACAACCAGAATTAAATAGCTCTTGAGTAGCCTAATTTATCAAAGATCAACTAGCGGATATGATATATCCTCAGTGAAGACATACAGTCAGTCTCTTTATATGCAACCTTACTATCTGCAACCGCACTTATCTGCAAGGGGCAGAATTGCTACATTCCTTGTTATCTGTGCCTCTGTCCTCATTATTCACTATGCAGAGACCTCCCAAAGGCTGCAGGGACCTTCAGAATGGCACCTGTGACCAACACTGACTCCTTTAAAATGGCTGGCAGAAACATCCACTGGCCATGCTTAAGGAGTCCATGATGGTTGCAGGTACCATTCTGAAGGTCCTTGCAACCTCTGGAAGGTCTCTGAAGCATTCACAGATCTATTTGGTACTTCCTGCTGCAGTCTGCTGGCTTCCTGAGGTCTCACCTGGATTCTTCTGATGGCAGATAAGATACTCCTTGCATCTAACCCCATTGATCCCATACAATCAATGATTCGTTACCTGCAACTTCACTATCAGTGAGGATTTCCAGGAACCTAACCCTAGTGGATCGTGAAGATTAACCATTGGAATTCTAGCAGTTACAAGTAGGTTGTCTCAGTTGTCCTTTGTTCAACTTTCCTGAGACTCTTTCTCAGGAAGGAAAAGAATGTCTTGGGCAGACTGGGCAAGTGCCCTTTGTAAGGTGGTCAAATTTGCCCTGTCAGGTGTAGCTAGCCTAAAAGAATGCAATCAATAGAAGCATTTGAATGATACCTGTTGAAACGTAAATGCTGCAGTGACTAAGAACATAAGAAGAGGCCTGAATCAGGCCAAAGGCTCATCTAATCCAGCTTCCTGTATCTCACAGCGGCCCACCAGGTGCCTAAGGGAGCTCAGTAGACAACAAGATGCTTGCATCCTGTTGCCAGTCCCTTGCACCTGGCATTCTGAAGTAGCTTACTACTAATGTAAGGAGGTTGTACAACCCATCATGGCCTATAGCCATGAATTCCATGGCCTATAGCCATGGAGCAATTCCTCCAGAATTCTGTCCAGTCCCCTTTTAAAGGCATCTAGGCCAGATGCCAACATCACATCCTGTGGCAAGGAGTTTCACAGATTAATTACCCGCTGGGTAAAAAATTATTTCCTTTTATCTGTTTTAACTCTCCCAACACTCAATTTTAGTGGATGTCCCCTGGTTCTGGTGTTGTAAGAGAGGGAAAAGAACATCCCTCTATTGACTTTATCCCTTCCATGCATAATTTTGTATGTCTCAATCATGTCCCCCCTCAGGCGCCTTTTTTCTAGACTGAAAAGCCCCAAACACTGCAGTCTTTCTTCATAAGGGAGGTGCCCCAGCCCCGTAATCATTTTCGTCGCTCTCTTCTGCACCTTTTCCAGCTCCACTATGTCCTTTTTGAGATGCAGCGACCAGAACTGTACGCAATATGCCAGATGTGGCCTTACCATTGATTTATACAATGTCATAATAATGTTGGCCATTTTATTCGCAACCCCTTTTTTAATTATCCCAAGCATGGAATTGGCCTTCTTCACTGCCGCCGCACACTGGGTTGACACCTTCATCAAGTTGTCCACCAGCACCCCAAGATCTCTCTCCTGAGCTGTCACAGACAGCTCAGACTCCATTAGCCTATAGGTGAAGTTTTGGTTTTTTGCCCCAATATGCATCACTTTACATATGATGAGCAAATCCAGATATTGTTACATTGGGGTGTCTGGTGTCATAAATATTGCCATGTAACGCTTAACAAGTGTGTTAGAGTTAATTATCTGACAAGAAACTGGCTACTTTAGGCTAGGTAGGCCACCTCAGAATGCCAGATGCAGGGAAGTGGCAACAAGATGCAGGCATCTGGTTGTCTTGTGTGCTCCCTGAGGCATCTGGTGGGCCACTGTGAGATACAGGAAGCTGGATGAGATGGGCCTTTGGCCTGATCCAGCAGGGCTCTTTTTATGTCTTTAAGAGTGCAATCTTAAACTGGAGTTAGGCCGGCATAAACTAAGCCAGCAAATTTTGGCTGGCACAAGGGCCACCATAAAGCATGTTAGAACTACTCTTGGAGTCAGGGGGGGATGGCGCATGTCTGTGTGCTGGCCTCTCTGACTCCGAGAGTGGTCCAAACATACTTTAAGGTGTCCCTTGTGCTGGCCAAACTTTGCTGGCTTAGTTTATGCTGGCCTAACTCAGTTTAGGATTGCGCCCTAAATATGAGCTGCTTCTATTCTTGCGTAACCACTTTTCCCCTTTCCCTTTTCTTTTTCTTCTTCCTTCTCTACTTTCCTTCCAGTTCAAATTAAAAGTAGTCGTAAAAGTGGAAGAAACCCGACTGAGATGGGTTGTGACAGATGAAGGACATGTGATGCAGCAAAAGGGCAGAGTTGGGCTAGAAGCTGCTTTGTGGCAAGAGAAATGTCACATACAACCTAGTGTATGTGGTTCTGTTGGCCCGTGTGCAATGTCTACCCCACCCTTTCAGACACTCAGGGCCCAATCCTCTGCATGTCTACTCAGAAGTAAGTCCCACTGTTGTCAATGGAACTTACCACAGGTAAATATGTATGCGATTGCAGTTGCAGTATGCCAGATGGTCAATTAGCTGGGCCAGGAAGAAGCGGAGGAGAGGAAATGTGCTAATTGTCGGCACCGTTCCTGGTAAGATATTGGGTATTCCAGTCCTCATGAGAAGAGAGGACTCTTTAAAAAAAGACCCTCATGCTGGGAAAGATTGAAGGCAACAGGAGAAGGGGGCGGCAGAGGATGAGATGGTTAGATAGTGTCACCGAAGCAATGAACATGAAATTGGGTGAACTCAGGAAGCTAGTGGAGGACAAGGAGGCCTGGCGTGCTGTGGTCCATGGGGTCGCGAAGAGTCGGAAACGACTTAGCGACTGAACAACAACAACATTCCAGCTGCCTAGGAAATGTAACATATTTCCAACATTTCCCATAACATAACTGCCTACCCTGTTTTTTATTGCTCTTAGGCTGCAATCGCATGCACACTTACCTGGGAGGAAGTCCTTCTTAGTTCAGTCGGACTCACTTCAACTCAGACTCGCACAGGCTTGCGCTGCTAATTCTGTATACACAACTAACATTCATGTGGCACCTGTAAAGAGCATGTAGATTCATTGAGACATTTAGGAGCCCCACAATAAGCTGTAGCTATGTGATGATGGTCTTTAGGCGTGCTCCCCAGCACTGTGGAATTGCACCATCTAGAAGTGGCACTGCTTGGGTGTTTTCTGGGGTGAGGGCAGGCATTTCTTTGAAATTGATTGCAAAGGTGGGCAGACCAAGATGGAAGATATGAAAAAGTGAGGGGAGAAGGAGGGGGCAGAACTGGACAACTGCTAAGTAAATGAAGGTGTGAGGGGGAAAAAACGCAACTCAGAATGAAGTGGTAGCAAATAGCTCAGTGGTTCCCAAACTCTGGGTCCAATTTTTGGAGAGTTGTGAAACTGACAAAGCAGATTAGGCTATGAACATCAAGGGTTAAACAACTTGCTACATAGGGGGAGCACTGCTGCCCAATCACCATTATAACTACAGGGGCTTGAGCAACTGGTTAAGTGAAAAATGTTAAGCTGGGTCCCAATGCTAAAAGGTTTGGGAACCCCTAACATAGCTGGATCTGGTCTCCGATTTTGACAAATGACAAAGATCCATGTGCCACCGTTGAGCTCCAGTGGCACTGTCAGCAGAACCAACCCTGTTCATAATGAGTTGCTTTTGGCTGCCTCTCCAATTTGAGCCTCAAAATGACTCATTGCCTGTGTGCATTTGGACGTCAGACTTTGCCAAACAGGTTTGTGGGGGATAGGAATAGAAACGGAAGACAAAGCTCAATTGAGTGGTGCTGCCAGATCAGATCAGTCCTCTCCGGGATGGTTGCAAAGGACTGCTCCACCAGTAGTCAGAGTGACAGTGCAGCCTAGTTGGCCTCCTGTCCCCAAGGGACACTCTGCCATCTGTTGTGGGCTGTTGTGTGTTGTGGTAATTGCATCAGTGTAATTGCAGCCACTCAATACCCTTTCTTTTGAGGGATGTGGCACCAGTGTTGGGGTTGGCTTCTGATAAATGCCTGATCATGCCAGCATAATTTGTGGTCAGAGAAAGCCACAGCATGTTCACTTGTGTGTCTGTCTTCCATAATGCCTGTTTGGCCAAAGGGATGAGATTCATACTCCTAATGCTCGTAATGCATCATCACTTTGCATAATGCGAAACGTGCATCCTGCTTAGGATGCACATTTTGCGGCTGTAGCACAAACTAAAGTTTCTTCAACGTTGTAAAGGATGTTTTGGGCACATCAAATTCCTGCTTCTGGCTCCTTATCTGCACCATAACAGCTCCATCTGCATATCTGACTTTAACAAAGCCTTACTTCGGCTCACCTGGGCTGTCATTGGCACCAGTGTGTGGTCTTACATGGTTGAAGGGGTGTGCAGTGTCCTGTTTCTAGAAACAGCAGTTCACCTGATACTCCTGATACTCTGTTCTTTTGCCCCTGAACATCCTGTCAACTAGTTCACTATCTCTCTCATCTTGCTGGACTGCCTCAGCTGGTTTGCATTGGCCAGGCTGGAAGCAGAACATGCCTGCTCCCAGCATCCTCCCTTTCAGCACCCAGCCAGTTTAGACGCATCCGAAGATGAGGCACTTTCCCCAAGTGCCCCCTGGAAGGAGAGCCCTCCTAAAAAGGATCACCCTTCCCCAACACTGCCACCCCCATACTTGGCAGCCAAACTGCAGCCCTCCCATCCTGATCCACTCCAAGCAGCCTTTTCATCTTCTAATCTAGACTTGTTGCTGGCCATGCTGCATTGGCACAGAATCATGATTTGGGACACTGCAGTGAGTGTCACTCCTGATGCTGTCTGCTTTTTGCACTGCGTAGCCAAAAGCCGGGGAGGGATTTAAGGCAATGCTGTCATGATGGTTCTCGAAATACTTTTGACAGCTGAATATATATACCAGTTAACTTGAAGTACATTTTTTTTAGCTGTTTCATTGCTAGTGGCCTGGCTTATTAACCCTGAAAAAAAGCGACAGGACTTGCTAAATTCCAAGTATTTGGAAGTAAATTGGTTTTTCTCTTGGCTCCAAACCTATGGCATTCTGTAGGGGTGGAAAAATGGGAATGAGCTGGATATGGGTTTGAAGAACATAGAAATTTTTAGATCCTATTATCTCCTACTCCACAAAACTTCAGGCAATAATCCAAAGTAGCTTACTCTTTTCTTCTTCTGGCGCAGATCGCTCTGCATCTTATGTTCCTTTCCTCTGTGTGTGTGTGCGTGTGTGTGTGCGTGCACGTACACTGTAAGTCCTAGCAGAGACTTATCCCTTTTGTGAATTGCTCAGCAGCAGCTAGTACTGCATACCTTTAGATATCCTAATATAGAAATAGCCACAACATACATGGTGCTTTACAAATGCAAAAAATGCACATAACACACAAAAACCATACATGCAAAAAATAACAGACATGCAAAAAACGATGTATTACCCCCAAGAAGTTTATGATCTATTTTTTGATAAACGGTTTTAATATTTCTTGTTAAAAAAACACTCACTCTATAACAAACACATCCCTCAATCTACGGGGGGGACGGACCAGTGATGTCATGCAGGGGGTACGAGGGGGTACGCAAGTACCGGTTTCTAGGATTACAGCTGGCCCCGCCCATTCGCCCGCCCACTCGTCGACTCCGCCCTCTGCAACGTTTGAATTTCCTGCATGTTTGAGTTGCCTGCATGTTCTCAGAGCCAGGCAGGCAGGCAGGCAGCGAGCGGAGCCTTTCCTTTCCTTGCCACTGAAAAATGAGTTGCTCTGGGGTTTTAACATGATGCCAGTCCTCCTTAACATGTTCTGGGGGTGCTGTGGAATACTGTTGCAACTGTTGGGTCAGTTTAAAATCATGTGAGGCCTCAAAAAGGGCTTTTTTCATGTCACTTCCTGCCACGACATCACTTCTGGCTTATGATGCCACTTCCGGTGGGCGGGTACCGACACGTGCCAATCAAAAGTGAGTACCTGTTCTTAAATCATTTAGATGACACCACTGGGGGGGACCTCCTCTCCCTAGTGCCGTGGTGTCCAAACCTAATCACTTGTTGCCTGCAGCTGCTATTTTAAATGGCAAGAAATCTCACACACACAAGGTAAATGACTTTTAACATGATGTGTAGTTTAATTTTTAGGCTTGTGTTGCGGTAGGTGTGACTGTTGGGAATAAGGATTAAGAAATTAACAGCCCAATACTGTCAACACCCCACCCCACCCCCGCCGCCACTGCTGATGCAGCTGCACCACTGGAGTGTACCCTGCATCCTGCCCAAGGGAGGGGGAGTCCTAGGTAAGAGAACGTTTGTTCCCTTGCCCAGGGATAAGCCTACACTGCCTGAATGGATCTACCTGGACCTGCAGCAGCAATTTTGCTGGTGCAAGTCTGAGTGGACGCGGGAAGCCTGGAATGCGCAGAAAGCCTGCACAGAGTAGCAGGCGTTCTGCACATGTCAGCGTGCAAGGATTTTTGCACATTCACCTGGTGATTGGCAGATCATTTGTACTCAGTTAAGGAAAAGAGAGGCCAAGGCTGCAGTAATCCTATGCACACTCTCCTGGGAGTCAGCCCCACTGAACTCAATGGGAGTTACATCTGAGTAAGACAAGCATAAGATTGGACTGTTAAGTTCAAAGGGAAACACAAACTCAAAATGTTTGAGAAACACTGGGTTCAGCCCAAGGTGTTGCACGATGATGACCTATTCAAGGCTCTGACAGCCTTTTGAAATAGGTTCAACAGGGCAGCTCCATGAGAATAGACTTTCCTATACTGAGAATTTTGGGGATGTATGTTTCCTTGTGGAAACAGAAATAGATTTCTATGATATGAAAAAACCACGGTTCTGGAGCACCTACTATGAAGGCAGGAGCACGTTCATTCATTAGCTGGGCAAAGGGAAAATATACACGCTGTTCTCATTTTGCAATAAAGCATGAACCCTAATGGTTAGCATATATCGCGGCATCCAAAGCAGTATGGATGAATCAAGGGTCAGAGCATCTAAGTGGTGTTTAATCTGATCAGATAAAGGATCCTCAACATTGCCTAGGGATAATTACAGCATATGGTTATTTATTGATTTGCCACGATGACAAGAAGCTATCCCAATGTGAAGAGACGTGGCATTAAAAAAAATTAAATTAATAGCTCTCATATATTTTCTCCTTCGAAAGCTCCCTTCTTGAGGTATTAGATGTCTGTGACATTCACTTGAAATCATTTCCTAAATATCCCCGTTGCTATAGCAGCCGGGGCTGATGATGGCTTTTACATGCAAAGCGCTCAGTGAGAAGATTTGCAGGCAAGTCATCAGAAATGGTCAAGTTTGTCAGCTTGTTCTTGGCCCACCTGCAAAACAGCTCATGCGGCCACATTTTGAGGAGCCAGGCAACTGGTCGGCCTGGCACAGCCAGAGGTGGGTCAAGCGAAGAACAACTAGGGCCCAATCCTAGCCAGTTCCGACATCTAATATAGCTATGCAGGCAGGCAGGCAGCAGCAGGGTGGGGGCTATCCAGTGTTTTGCACTGAGTGCTACATGTATGACTATATGCCTCTTGGGCATAAGTCATGGATGTGTCCTCGCTGCAAGGAGCTCCAAGCACTCAGGGAACCTGCTCCCTAGAGGCCTTGGTTGCGGACCTGGAGAAGCAGAGGCAGGTAGAGAGGGACCATGGAGAGACTTCCGGGGACTTGCAGGCTTTGTCTCACCCTCAGAGGGGCAGCCCCTCGCCTGCTGGGGTAGGAAGTCTCCGGGCTGGAGGACGTCACTCTGGAAAAGAGAGAAACAATCCTCTGGGGTGGACCTCTTCTTCAGGTGACGGGCCCATATCCAGTCGCACTAAGGATACTCCTCGGGGGTCAGGGGCTTCTTGTAGTGGGAGATTCTACAGTTAGGAATACGGAGAGGGGGGTCTGTGACGGATGTGAGGACCGCATGGTGACATGCCTGCCTGGCGCGAAGGTTGCGGACATCACGTCTCGTCTAGATAGGTTGGTAGAGAGTGCTGGGGAGGAGGTAGCAGTGGTGGTGCATGTTGGCACCAATGATGTGGGAAAATGTAGCCGGGCAGTCCTGGAGGCCAAATTTAGGTTGTTAGGGAGGCAGTTGAAAACCAGGACCCCAAAGGTAAGTGCTGCCTGTTCCACGCACAGGGCCAGGTAGGCAAGCGGAGATTAGAAGTCTCAATGCGTGGATGAGATGGTGGTGTCGGGAGGAGGGGTTTAGATTTATTAGGCACTGGGGAGCGTTTTGGGGCAAGCCAAGCCTGTACAAGAAGGACGGGCTGCATTTGAACCAAAATGGAACCAGACTGCTGGCGCATAATATTAAAAAGGTAGCAGAGCAGCTTTTAAATTAAACCCTGGGGGAAAGCCGACAGGAGCCAAGTGGCATCCGGTTCAGGACTCCTCAACCCTAGGGAATAAGGGTGGCGAGGTGACTGAAGAACAAGGTAATGATAGTGTAGGAATTTCGAGTAGAAGCGTGATGGGAAGTGATAGTGAGTTCAGCAGAATAAGAGACTGTAGAGCTACAGATGGAAGCAAGCAGTCCTTCTTTGGGGACCTCATATATAGGTGCTTTTATACTAATGCTCGAGCAAAGATGGGAGAATTGGAATGTTTAGTGGCTAGGGAGAATATTGACATCGTGGGCTTAACTGAAACCTGGTGGAATGCGGCACAGCCAGAGGTGGAATGCGGAGAACCAGTGGGATACCGCAATACCAGGCTATAAACTTTACAGGAGGGACAGGGAGGGGCATGTTGGAGGTGGGGTGGCCATCTATGTCAAAGAAAGGATAGATTCCAGAAGCGTAGAGGTTGAAGGTGGGTCTCACTCTACCACAGAAACATTGTGGATTAAACTATTAGGTTCAAGGAGTGATGTAACAGTGGGTGGGTGTTATCACCCCCCAGATCAAAAACCTGAAAGGACCTTGAAATGAGGAAACTAATTAGGAAGGCATCAAAGAGGGGTAGGATTGTGGTCATGGGGTATTTTAATTATCCCCATATTGACTGGGTCAATTCGTGTTCCAGTCAAGAAAGGGAGACAGGGTTTCTTGACATGCTAAATGCTTGTGCCTTGGAGCAACTTGTCATGGAGCCCACCAGAGGACAGGCAACTCTGGATATAGTACTGTGTAACCCCCAGGACCTGGTTAGGGATGTCAATGTTACAGAGCCATTAGGGAACAGTGACCATGCTGCGATCTGCTTCGCCATGCATGTTGGGAGTAATATGCCAAATAAATCTGATACATAAACCCTTGACTTTCAAAGGGCAAATTTCCCACAAATGAGGATTAGGATTAGTTAGGATGAAGTTGAAAGGGAAGTTGAAAAAAGTCCAAACACTCGAGAAAGTATGGAGGTTGTTTAAAATAACAGTAGTAGAAGCTGAGGGGAAGTGTAACCCACAAAGAAAGAAGGGCTCAGCTAAATGCAAGAGGGTGCCAGCATGGGTAACGGGCAAAGTTAGAGAGGCTGTAAAGGGCAAGGATTCCTTCCATAAGTGGAAGTCTTGCCCAAATGAAGAAAATAAAAAGGACCATAAACTCTGGCAAAAGACGTGTAAGAAGGTGATATGGGAGGCCAAAAAATACTTTGAGGAACGCATTGCTAGCAACATAAAGAGGAATAATAAAAGCTTTTTAAAATATATTAGGAGTAGGAAACCTGCCAGAGAGGCAGTTGGCCCACTGGATGGTGAGGGAGGGAAAGTGGAGATAAAAGGGGACTTAGAGACTGCAGAGAAATTAAATTAATTCTTTGCATCTGTCTTCACGACAGAAGACCTTGGGCAGTTACCACTACCTTTTGACTAGGGAACTAAGTCAGATAGAAGTTAAAAGAGAGGATGTGTTAGATTTAATTGATAAATTAAAGATAAATAAGTCACTGGGCCCAGATGGCACTCACCCAAGAGTTATTAAGGAGCTAAAGAATGAAGTTGCTGATCTCTTGACTATAATAAACAACTTGTTCCTTAAAACTGCCACGGTACCAGAGGATTGGAGGATAGCAAATGTCACACCAATCTTTAAAAAAGGTAAGAGGGGGGACCCAGGAAACTATAGGCCAGTCAGCCTCACATCCATTCCAGGTAAGATGGTGGAAAGTCTCATCAAAGACAAAATCCTAAAACATATAGAAGACCAAACCTTGCTGGGGGAGAATCAGCATGGCTTCTGTAAGGGTAAGTCTTGCCTCACAAACCTTTTGGAATTCTTCAAAAAGGTCAACAGGCATGTGGATGTTGGTGAACCAGTAGATATTATATATCTGGATTTTCAGAAAGCGTTTGACACAGTCCCTCACCAAAGGCTGCTGAAAAAACTTCACAGTCAGGGAATAAGAGGTCAGGTCCTCTTGTGGATTGAGAATTGGTTGAGGATCAGGAAGTAGAGAGTGGGGATTAATGGGCAATATTCACAGTGGAGAGGGGTGAAGAGCGGTGTGCCCCAGGGATCTGTCCTGGGACCAGTGCTTTTTAACTTATTCATAAATGACCTGGAGACAGGCATAAGCAGTGAGGTGGCCAAATTTGCAGATGACACTAAACTTTTCCGGGTGGTGAAAACTAGAAAGGATTGTGAAGAGCTCCAGAAGGATCTCTCACAACTGGGAGAATGGGCAATAAAATGGCAGATGTGTGTCAATGTAAGTAAGTGCAAAGAAATGCATATTGGGGCAAAAAATCAAAAATTCACATATAGGTTAATGCGTTCTGAGCTGTCAGTGACAGACCAGGAGAGAGATCTTGGGGTGTTAGTGGGCAGCTCGATGAAAATGTCGACCCAGTGTGCAGCGGCAGTGAAGAAGGCAAATTCCATGTTAGTGATTTCCATGTTAGGGATAATTAGAAAAGGGATTGAGAATAAAACAGCCAATATTGTATTGCCATTGTACAAGGCAATGGTAAGGCCACACCTAGAGTATTGCGTACAGTTTTGGTCTCCACATCTCAAAAAGGACATTGTGGAATTAGAAAAAGTACAGAAAAGAGCAACTAAAATGATTACTGGGCTGGGGCACATCCCTAATGAGGAAAGGTTACAGCGTTTGGGGCTCTTCAGTCTAGAAAGAAGGCGCATGAGGGGGGACATGATTGAGACACACAAAATTATGCATGGAGTGGATAGGGTAGATAAAGGAAAACTCTTTTCCCTCTCACACAATACCAGAACCAGGGGACATCCTCTAAAGCTGAGTTTTAGGAGAGTTAGAACAAACAAAAGGAAGTATTTCTTTACCCAGTGTGTAATTAGAATGTGGAACTCCTTGCCACAAGATGTGGTGATGGCATTGGGCCTGGATGCCTTTAAAAGGGGATTGGATAGATTTATGGAGGAAAACGCCATTACAGGTTACAAGCTATGATGGGCATGTCCAGTCTGAGATTAGCTAGTCGCTCACCATGAGGGCCGGGTAAGAATTTTTTTCTGTCATCCAAATTGGCCAAGTATGGATGGCAGTTTTTTTGCCTACCCCAGACTGGCGAGGGAAGGTTGGGTGTTCAGTAGGTTACATGATTTACAGTGTGCTTAATAAAGTTAAACCCCAACCTCAGTCTGGTGTCTTCCTTGCGGGTGTTGCAAGGGTAATAGTCTACTTTAAAATGCCAGATGCAGGGGACACTGCAGGACACAAGTATTTGGTTGTCTTGTGTGCTCCCTGAGGCATCTGGTGGGCCACTGTGAGATACAGGAAGCTGGACTAGATGGGCCTGTGGCCTGATCCAGCAAGGCTTTTTCTTATGTTCTTATCTTTCCAGCGCTGCTGCAGCCGCAGTGCAGCCCAAAGGTAAGGGAACAAATGTACTCCAGTACTGTCCCCCCCCCCCACCGCAGACACAGCTGCATTAGTACTGGACAGTTGGATAGGATTGGGCCCTGGATGGCTTTAGCCCAAGGCAGCATTGGGTGTGCTCAGTGGTGTCATCCAAATGATTTAGGAACAGGTACTCACTTTAGATTGGCACTTGTTGGGGTCCGCCCACTGGAAGTGACAT
This sequence comes from Lerista edwardsae, assembly GCA_029204185.1. Taxonomy (NCBI): domain Eukaryota; kingdom Metazoa; phylum Chordata; class Lepidosauria; order Squamata; family Scincidae; genus Lerista; species Lerista edwardsae. The sequence goes on along the minus strand of JAJKFI010000018.1, from coordinate 14,414,708 downwards.
CATAAGCCGGAAGTGATGTCGTGGCAGGGAGTGAGGTCATAGCCGGAAGTGATGTCATGATTGTTCGCATGGGTGTGATCATGTCTGTAATAACTTCAGCTTGTGGTTAGTGTTGATTTAACTTCTATGGCTTTGCTTTCTAGAGATGTGTATATACAAATTTTGCTTCAACTGTTCCCTGGTTAAATAGCAGGCTAGACTGTACTAGATTGTGAGCCCTTTTGGGACAGGGAGCCATTTAACTTGAATGTTAAATGCAAGGAGCCGGCAAGGAGCAGGAGGGGGAACGGGCGACCAAAAAAAGACTGCATGGGGGCTGGGGCTGGGGGGAGGCTGCAGGAGGAACCGGGATGCTGGATCTGCATGGCTGGAGGGAGCGGGAGCCCCAGGCAGCCTGCCTTCTTATGCTTGCTGCCTTATTCCTGGGTCTCCCTCGCCGCTGCTGCCACCACCACCACGCTGCCTGCCTGCCTGCCTGCCTCCTCACAGAAAGTGCAGGCAACGGCTGCGGGCGTGCAGTACGCATGCGCAGCTGCTGAGCCAACCAGCCGACGGGGCCAGCTTCGAGTGGGCAGGGCCAGCTCAACTTCTAGGAACCGGTACTTGCGTAGTGGTGCGTAGTGGGTGCATGACATCACTGGGTGTGCTCTTGAGGGCTTTCTGTCCTTGGAGGCAGGCACTTGCATGAAACAGGATAGCAGGGCTCTTGTTCTAGCAGGCTGGTGTATCCTGCACAAGCAAAATGAAATAAAACCACTGTATGCCAGCTTTTGACTGGTCATCTGGAAACCAAGGCTGCTCTATTTACTTGACAGCCCAGTCCTTTGATGCTGGAACGATGGACACTGTGCTGCTAGATCTATGGTACTTTGTATGCAACTGGGCTGCTTGCTGGAAATTGGCAAATGGTGCTGGCCACAAGCCAGTGGCCCAGCTGGAGCACCTGGTGCTGGTAAGTCAGTGGTGGAGGCAGGCTGTGAGCAGGGAGGGGGAAGGACTGGGGGCATAACTGGATGGGGATGGGAGAGGAAGTGAGGGCGGGGAGGATACAACTGCAATGGCATACACTGGATCTTCTCCCTTCTGTTTCAAACCTCCCTGCCTCTTTCTTCTCCTCTAACATACACCCACCAAAAGAGAAGAACCATAGGTGGCACCAAGGCTTATGCAGAGGTCAGTAAAAATAATGTTTACTTGCCTCCAGTTTGCCTTCAGATCGCCCTTCCCCCAGCATTGGATGCAGCACATGCCTTCTGACGATGCCTTTCCTGGACTGGACTGGACTGAACTCACAACCACGACCTGGAAACAGGGGTAAGCAGCGAGGTGGCCAAGTTTGCGGATGACACAACTTTTCCAAGTGGTAAAAACCAGAAGGGATTGTGAAGAGCTCCAGAGGGATCAAACTGGGGGAATGGGCAGCAAAATTGCAGATGCGTTTCAATGTAGACAAGTGAAAAGTGATGCACACTGGGGCCAAAAAATCAGAATTTCACATATAGGCCAATGGGATCTGAGCTGTTTGTGACAGATCAGGAGAGAGAGAGAGAGCTTGGGGTGCTGGTGGACAACTTGATGAAGGTGTCAACTCAGTGTGCGGCAGCGGTGAAGAAGACCAATTCCATGCTTGGGGTAATGAAAAAAGGGGTTGAGAATAAAATGGCCAATATTATTATGCCACTGTACAAATCAATGGTAAGGCCACATCTGGAGTACTGTGTACAGGTCTGGTCGCCACACCTCAAAAAAGATATAGGGGAACTAGAGAAGGTGCAGAAGAAAGTGACTAAAATGATTACAGGGCTGGGACACCTCCCATATGAGGAAAGGCTACAGCGTTTGGGGTTCTTTAGCCTAGAAAAAAGGCGCCTGATGGGGGACTCAATTGAGATATACAGAATTATGCGGGGGGGGGGGGATAAAGTGGATAGAGGAATGTTATTTTCCCTCTCTCACAATACCAGAACCAGGCGACATCCACTAAAATTGAGTGTTGGGAGAATGAGAACAGATAAAAGGAAATACTTTTTATCCAGCGGGTAATTAATCTGTGGGAACTCTTTGCCACAGGAGGTGGTGATGGCATCTGGCCCAGATGCTTTTAAAAGGGGACTGGACAAATTTCTGGAGGAAAAGTGCAGGCTATAAGCCATGATGGTTAGTGCAGCCTCCTTATTTTAGAGGTAAGATACCTTGGAGTGCCGGATGCAGGAACATCCATAAGTAAAGCTGGAGGACTGTGAAAGATTTTTTTATTGCATATATGCCTTAAAGCAGTGGTATTCAAACTTCTTAGACTGGGACCCACTTTTTAGAATAGCACTTGTGTCGGGACCCACCGGAAATGATGTCATTGACCTGGATGTGATGTTGTGGCAGGAAGTGACATCATCAAGTAGGAAGTGCTGTCATTGTAACATAATAAAGTGACACTCCTGAAATGTAAATTGGCATTCTTGAACAGCTGCAATTCTACAACCATGAAATATCCCTGACAGAAAGCATGATGACAAATATGATGTGAAAGCACTGAACTAAAAACAAAATTTAAAAAACCCTCACTTGAAAATTCAAATTGTTAACAATCACAAAAAGAATATAACAAGACTAAATTCTGCAGTTTCCATCATCATCATCAACCTTTATTAGGCACTAGCTGTTTGTGACCCGGCATTGCCCAGGGGCAGAAATTATCCCCAGGCTCTATTGGGAGGAGGAATGAGTGTGTTCTGCAGTGCACCCCCACCTCTGGGGGCGTATGGGGGGCCCTACCCCCACAGTATATCTGTCCAGATCGTAAGGAAGGAGTGTACCACGTGTGGTGCACATCGTTCCAGGCGTTCCAGAGTAATGGTGGAACATACGCACAAATATGCAAACCTCCCTCAAAAGCATGACATAGTGAGATCCATATATAGACATATAGAACCCGTCCCTGAAATAAAACAGTATTGATGACCTGGAACCCACAATGCACACTATCACTGTGAAATGAATGAGGAAACAGGGACACCATCAACTAAGAGAGCAACATGAAGGTCCCACTTACTGTCTGCAGGTCCTGTGGCAGGAATCCGCCCTGATGTATGAGAAACAGGCAGAGGTGGCCTGTTAGCTCCCTGGACATAGGCCTCTCTCAGATCTGAGTGGCTGCTGGAACTCTCTGGATCCTGCTCTTTCCACCCTGGCCCACTCAGGCAACACTGGCACAGCTGTGTAGTTAACAGTATTGACGACCCGGACCCCAAAATGCACACTATCACTGTGAAAGGAATGAGGAAACAGGGACACCAGCAACTAAGAGAGCAATAGGAAGGTCCCACTTACTGTCTGCAGGTCCTGTGGCAGCATAGGCCTGACGTATGAGAAACAGGCAGAGGTGGCCTGTGAGCTCCCTGGACATAGGCCCCTCTCAGATCCGACTGGCTGCTGGAACTCTGTGGATCCTGCTCTTTCCTCCCTGGCCCACTCAGGCCACGCAGGCGAAGCACTGTAGTTTCACTTTCTGTTCTGCTCAGTTTCAGCTGAGCTGCTGCAGAATCGTCTGTGACCACAGGGTGGCAGCAGACCTGTAGCCCCATGCAATCCCCTTGGTTCCTGACGATCTGGGCCCCCTCCCCGAAAACCGGGGGGCCGTAGGGGGGTCTGACCCCCGCAGTGATTCCTTCCAGGCTGCAAGGAACGTGTGTGCCAAGTTTCGTGGCCGTGGGTCAAGGGACGGAGATTTGTATAAGGAACATACATACCTGCATACCCACATACATACACACCCATGTCCATTTTTATATATATAGATATAGACAAATATACAAGAAAACATGTAGAACACAGTAGTAATATTAAAATTTGACATAAATATGTATATATTAAAACAGTACACGTTACAATAACATACAGGGGAGCACTCAGGCATCAATAGTAAAATTGATCTTTGCCATTCCACGTCTTGATAGTATGGCGATAAGAAAAATTGACACTTGGGTTACAACTGTCACGTTATTTGAAGCAAGCAGCCGTCGTGCTGTGGTAATGTCATGGTTGCACTTTGAGTTAGCCAGAAGAGGAGTTATAAACTTAAATCTAATATCCTCGTAAAGAGGACCGTGAATGAACTAATGAGTCGACTTCCCCCATCGAACAAATACACTTTGAAGATGTCAATGGCTGTAGAGAAAAACTAGCCTCCAATTCACGTGAGAGAAAAACATTGCATCGAGCCAGTGAAAGGACACGACGATTTTTGGGGTCATGCAATAGAATCCAGTATCTGGGATAGTGACGTAAGAAAAGTCGCAATTGAAATTTAAGCAGGGAACAGGACTTATTCGCTGCTGCATTAATTACTTGGCTTTTGATATCCTGAAGCCTCTGGATGATGATTTGCTTTGACTTAGTCAAAGTATTATTTCCTGACGAATATGGGGAAAGCCCAATAGTGCGTATCTTTTCACTAAAGCGTTGAAAGCTTGATGATTGCCAAGAATCGGCAAGTAGAGCTTGTAAAAGGGGAGCTTGACCCGCATTGAAACAGACCTTAAGCCAAAATTTGACAAAGCTACACCATGCAAGATGCTCTACTCTATACTGGCCGGCTTCTAAACACAAAGCTGCATATGGGATGCAATGAGCCAGGCCAAAGATCTTATACAGAAAGGTGGATTGGATTCTTTCAACTTCCAGGTTGAAACTCAGCAACCAGATTGGAATTCCATAAAGGAGTTGGGCCAAAATTTTCGCATTAAAAATGCGTACAGCTGCAGGAATATATGAATTTCCTCTCAAATAAAAAAACCGCAAAATGGATTGAGAGGTTAATTTGGCCGATTTCCAAGATGGCTGCTCCCAGCGTTTTGCGACCCACCTGACATCAGGCCGCGACCCACCAAGTGGGTCCAGACCCACAGTTTGAATAACACCTCCTTGAAGACCAAGCTCTGCTCCCAAGTCTGGGCATGTACAGTGAGGCTCACAGGTCGGTTGTTTTGAACAGTAAACACCCCCTTCCCTAAATGACATCATTTTGAAAATCTTCCCATTTTTAAACATGACTTGCCATACAGCATGGATGGCTGCTGTGTAAGAAACAGAAGCCTAGAGTCCTTTCTCGGCATGTGAGACTTACTGCATTGATTTTTGGATCCTGGCCCCAGTTGCTTTCTAAAAATATGCCTGGCAGGCTTGTTGCTAGTTACCAAGATATGAGATGAGACGTGTCCGTCTAATCTTCTCTCTCAGCAAAACAATTGGAGTCTGTTGTTGTGTAGGAAGCAAGGCATATACATCTCTCTTTCTCTGGTTGCTATGGATACATTATAAATGATTGCAATGATTATATTGGCAACCAATAAAGGAGTGATGTAGTATAGTGGCACTCTAGTACACTGTCCAGTTGCAAAAGTAATTTGAAGTGGTCCAAGACGCAAGGCAGTCTAAATGTCACTGGGATGTGATTAATGACTTTGACATTCATATGGATCATTATGGTTTGTTCTCTCTTTAAGGACTGTGAGCCAGATCACATTTAGGAGAGTGCCAGCTTGAGCGATGCCACCAGGATTGCGCCAACGGAGGTGCCGCTCGGGAGAACAAGCGGCACCTTCAGGTGGAGACAGGGCTGTGTGCCTGCCATGATGTGAAGAAAAAAAAAATTCCTCTGGCCCTTTTTTTACCCCCACGATTATGGCAATTGCTATAATTGTGTGCAAAGCCCCCCTGTGGATACCTGGTTCACACAAACAGCGCTGCTTGGTGGAAAACTTGGTGGCTGCTGTAAGTGTGAATTAATGCCCTTCTTCTGTTAACTCATTGAATTTGGTAGCCTAAACGTATTTTGTACATCTTTCCCTCAATTAATTACTGTTTCTGGGCTAGATAAAAAATTGGAATTAGTGCAATAACTGAAGGAGGATCTAGTTTCCGATTTGGAGTCCAACCAATGTCCCAACTAGCCCGATGCTATCTGCTATGGCTGCCTGAGGTGTCTCACAGCCCAGTCCTAACTAGCGCTGGTGTAGCAGGGCCTCTGCTGGATCCAGCACACGTTAGGAGCAGGCTGGAGATCTCCTTGGGGTAAGGGGATATTTTCCCATCAACCCAAGTAATGCCCTAGTCTGCCCAATGGGGCTACTCAGATTTGTGCTGGCTATTTAGCTGGTGCAAGACCGAGCAGTCCTGTGTAGGGCATTCAGGCTCGGGAGCAGCGATGGGATTAACAAACGACCTGGGGGAACGCTGGGCGGGACGTGCGCAGAACTCCCGGGTGATTGGCTGCCCGTCAGTTCCGCTCTGCCGCCTTCCCCGCTGCTGCACGGGCCGCCCAGGCCTCGGAGGGGGTGCCTGCTCACCTGGTGCCCCCCGGGTGCCCGGACACGCAGCGGTGGGGCGTGCCAACCGGAGGCAGTGGGCCCAGCCCTGTGCGGATGGCGGCAAGGCGGAACAGATGGGCTGCCAATCGCGTGGGCTGCCAATCACGGGCTTCCAATCACGAGTACGTCCCGCCCAGCATTCCCCCAGGTCGTTTGTTAATCCCATCGCTGCTCGGGAGGGATGTTAGGCCTTCTCCACCAATCCCTCCCCTTCCTGGGCCTGATCCACCCACTCTCACCAGAAACACCCGCTCTCCGCCTCCCAGTCCATCCTCCCACTGCCCCTCTGGATGGCCACCCTTCTGGATGCAGCATTGGCAGGACAGTGCAGACCTGCCCTCTGGTGCTGCCTACACGCGTGCTGCTGCAAATGTGCTCAATGGCATATTTTTGATACCTCGTGCCAACTCAGGGACCGCTGTGCCGGCTGTTAGGATTACACTGTGGCATCTGAAGGGCCCCTGTGAGATACAGGAAGCTGGACTAGATGGGCCCTTGGCCTGATCCAGCAAGGCTTTTCTTATGTTCACTGTCAGGTTGTGACAGTGGCGTTCCTGGAGGGAGGCAAAATGCTATGTTTTGCAGGAGCCTGAGCTCCTGTGTAAAGTGGCTCCTCCCCTTCAGAGCCATTTATTGCTTGGAGAGCCGGCTCAGAGATTTTGCTCTCAGAGCTGCGAATGGCTTGGAAGGTAAGGGGGAAGGGCTGCTTTACACAGGGGCTCAGGCTCCTGCAAAATACAGTGTTTGCCCCCCTTTAGGAACACCACTGTGTTGTGATCTTTCTTTTCCAAGATCAGAAATTGAAAGTCTAACTAGAGGCTCTGGGGATTGAACCTCGATTCTTTATTTACACAACGTACACTTTACCAGTGAACCACATCCGCACCTAAGAAGTAGCAGTGACTACCACTTGAAAAAACATGTTTTGGTTGAATTAGGCCTCCACAAGTTCCAGTGAGTTCCTCTATGAGTTCCTCGACTGATCTCCAGTCATTCTGTCCTGCAATTTCTTTCTCTGATGTTGAGAACTTTACTGCTACTAGAATGTTGTCTTCAGTCGAGTGACTGAAAAGGTGACCTTTGGAATTTTACAATCTGTGTGCCAAGATGAGCACAAAGTGTGTTTTTGAGACAGGGGAGACTTGAGGGCATTTTAACCGGAAATGTCCATTAATATCCTTCAGCATAGAAGTAAACATTGCTTGACTGAGTTTTGGCTAGATTAAAGCAGAGTACAATGTAGGTCATACTCAGCGACCAAAGAACTCGAAACATGGCCCACACAATCTAGGCAATGGAAAAAAAACATTTTTTTTTTTTAAAAAATTCTGTTGATATTCAGGTATGCCTCTTAATTGTTAGTTGCAATTTTTTTGCTCATCTGATATTCAGCGTATCTTACAGAAAGAGAGTACAAAGCAACATTTGAAGCATAATTAGCTTCTGAAGATTTGCTTGGCAGAAGGATGGATCCAATTTTCAACTTCAGGAAATTAAAAATGGTTCTGAAAAAACCTTTTCGAACCTGGTTCTCCATCCTTTCTCAGATTAGACTTTATTCTGTCTTTTTGCTTATTGTTAGAAAAGATAGCCGGAACTGCTGTGTTTGCTGCTCATTATGGAGCTTGGTTTTTGAGGAAATGAAGGTGTTGTTTAGAAGGCCTGGTGTTCTGCGCTGTGCACGTCAATTAAAAAGTCATGCACACTGCACATTGGAAGACAACGGTAGGCTCTTTCTCTTATGGCAGAATCTGGCCAGTACAGGTCAGGGAATGTGTGAGACTGTCGGTGACTGTGAGAAGGTTTATGCCTTGTGGGCAGAATGATGGGTTTGGACTGGAGAGACATGTATCAAAATCCCCATGAAACTAGAGCAGTGGTTCCCAAACTGTGGTTGTGAACCCATTTTAGGTGGGTCACAAAGCACCTAGAGCAGCCATATTGAAAAATATGGGAAGATGGGATGATGGAAAAGGGGAGGGCTGTGTGGTTGTTTTGCTTGTGTCAAGGTTGTAAATATTTTTCCTTTCTGATTCACTTTGCTATTGGAAAATGGCTGAGAAATAACCCAAATTATTGCTGCATTCTCAGGAAAGCAGCAGGCTCTGGTGTCACAGTGATGGCACTTCCAGCCATGACATCATTTCTGGCGGGTCCCGGTCAGCTTGTCATTCTAAAAAGTGGGTCTCTGGACTAAAAAGTTTGAGAACCACTGAACTGTAGCATTCCCTAGGTGGTGTTGGTGGTGTTCCCTGGTCAGTTCAACCTAACTTTCCTTACAACGTTGCTGTCAGGGTAACATGAAAAATACTATAGGCCAGCTGCCCTGAACTCCTTGGAGAAAGAATGGGATTCCGATAGAATGTAACAATGCTGCATCTCCCCACTTAAATGTGTGGGGTCATGTGGTGATGAGTAACGATGCCTGCACCACTATGCCCTAAACAGATGTGACACCATTGTGGGTATTTCCAGTGTCATTTGATGGATGCACCACTTCCTGCAAGATGGAATTCTGATCATAAGGCCACAGTGCTGACCATGGAATCCATGAAATGGGCTTCAGGCCCTTACATCCCTGTCCTATCGGTCCCTTATGTCCTCTTGGGCTCTCTGGCCAACGGTAATTCCTGAGCCATAGTGCTGCAGCCTCCAGTCAATTGAAAGGATTCAAGGTTCTTAGTGATTTAGTAAAAATAGATGAGGTTTCCTAAAACCAGTACATAATAAGGCTTTCAGTACAGTACTTATAAAAATGTGTTTAGCTGAATAAGACAAACTCTTAGGAAATTATCCATAATCATGGGCTCTTGGCACAAAATTGCTTCCTTTGCTTTGAGGGAAGCACTAATGATAACTTCGACATGAAATATTAAGGCTTTGAAACACCACTTCATACAAAATGTATGAAAAATAACCACAATCCCCATTTGCAAGGGTTTTTTTTTTGGTGTGACGTTTATAGTAGCATTTGTCTACGTCGCTAATGGGCATCTTTCTCTGTGATGCTGGCGTTTCTCTTTAGTGAGAAAGGTGTCAAACTCATTTCGTACAACAGGCTGAACAGCATTTATGATGCTTTGATGAAGGCCGGATGTGATGTCATGAAGCAGGTCATGACAAAGGAATGAGCGCTTTTTTCCTCGGGAACTCATTAGCTGCCAATGGAAGAGAAAATATGCAAATCCTGATCATATTTTGAAGATAGGGGAGATGCCAATTATGCCAGCTGTCATTTTAGCAGTGACATCTCAGCCCAGCAGCTGTGATTATTGTTCTGGGAGGGCCCGAGGGCCAGATAAAGAGCTCCTGTGGGATGCATCCAGCCCCAGTCCTTATGTTTGGCAAAACTCATTTCCTAAAAGAAAACTTTCTTGCAGGAATTCTTACAAATTAGTGCACTTTCCCTGTTGCCAGTTTTCTTTCCTCCTCTCTTTTTCTCCTCTCCCCCCGTCTCCAAATGTATTTTGTGGGAGAAGGGAAAATAATGGCAAGGAAGGCTGGAAATGTTGGAGGGGCCCCCTGTAAATGCCCACTGATCTTGGCGGTACAGCGCAGGGCTTCAGCGAATCTGCATTGAGAATCCTGGAATTCATGTGAGTTCTTCCGAACGGAGGGGTTGAGAAAATGAAAAACGACTAGTGTGGAACGTGACAGATCCCAATCCTCCTGCCAGCATCATAGACAGGAGTCTTCACTGTGTTGCTGGGACAATTGGGAATGAAAAGATGTCTTTTCCCAACCTCCAGTACAACTAGTTAATCTCCTGCCCCATTCCTCGCCCCCCCCCAATTAGGAGAAGGTGGGAAAAGGGAAAACAGGTGAAAAGGAAGACTCACAGCAGTTTGATTAGAAAATGAGCCTGGTTCAGCGTCGTCATCCGCAAATGAACTCCAGGAACGCTGGGAGGGACTTACGCGGGGTTTCGCCGTGATTGGCTGCCCGCCCGTTTCGTTCCACGGCTGCCCTGGCCTCGAGGGGTGTCTGCTCGCCGGGGGAGACAGGTGGGGGTGCGCCGGGTGCCTGGGCAAGCAGCGGGGGGCCGCACCAACCGGGGGCAGCCCCCCCTCGAGGCCAGGGCAGCCTCGTTTCGTTCGTTTCGCGGAACGAAACGGGCGGGCTGCCAATCACGCAAAAGTCCCGCCCACATCCCTCCCAGCATTCCGGTAGTTCATTTGCGGATGACAACGCTGGCCTGGTTTAAAAAAAACACGGCAAGAAACAACCTGGAAATAGCTCTGAACCCCTATTCCTATTGCCCAACCCTCTGCACCATCTCTTCCCCCTTCTCTTAATTTGCTGGGCTAGGGCAGCAGCAGCAGTTGGGCTCTGGCCTTAACAAAAGGACATTTTCCTCCTTTGAGTCCTGGTCATAGCTGAAGAAGAAGCCTGCCAGTGCTTAGGCCCCATCATCTGCCTAAGGGCTCCTCTTTCCTTATGGCTTCAGTGTTGCTGCTGCAGAAGCTGCCCCAGCCTGGTTGGTAAAGGGAAGGAGGAGAGGGCCTTGGAGACATGGGGAGCTGGAGTTTGAAGGTGGATGGAGGGTAACCAAGGAACCTTTCTCCAGCTGAGGTTTTAAATCAGAGCCAGAGATTTAAACCAACCCTAAAACTTGTTGCCCAGTGCAGTTGCACACCCTGCACTTCTTTAGCTATGCCCCTGAGCGGCACAGTCAATCCAAAGAAATGGAAGAATCTCTTGGGCTTCCATGTTGCTCATAGAAGCATTTCCCGTGGTAATTTCCATTTCCAGAAGGTTTTCCACTGGTAATAGCATGGATGTGGCAGTTTGATAACTTTTGCTCTTTGCTAAGCAAGGCCACTGATTCGCTGGAAGGAGTAATTAATCTGCCTGACGCTCAGTTTTGCATGTGCAAAGAAATATGCATACAGCCTTAAGATAGCATTTCAAATAATGATTCTGTCAACACACAGGAAACCCCTTGGCTGATCTGGGCATAGTTCCAGGTATCCAGGTGTTTTGCTTATATAGTGAAATTTGCAGATCAAAACAAGATGACTTATGAGTCAGATGAGAATGCATTCATGCGGAGGAGAATTTGTTTTAAGTGCTAATGTTCCTCCTGATAACAGAGCCCAAAGAACAGAGCACTGTCCTGAGGCTGATACTACACACCAGTAGCAAAATGAGATAGTACCAAATGGATTTGAATGATCCTTCAAATGGAAGGTGGAGGAGCCTAATTTTATGGAGAAGAAAAATAGGTTGAGGGTTAAGGAAGAAGGTTGTGGTAGAACCTTTCTTCTTGAATCCTATCCCCAATCCTATCTCCTAGCATTGCACCAACGGAGGCTACTTTATGGCTGTAGCAAAACAGCCTCTGCTAATGAGCGCTGGACCAGTAAACTTGTGCAGGGGGATGGAGGGTGGAGGGGGGTTGTACAGGGTGGAAGAACACCATCCAGGGTGGGAGAACATGATAGGCAGCCCAATCATAACCTGTGGTAGGGCTGGCTGGCCTGCGCTGTATCCAACACAGGTTTGGCTGCCACTGGAACTCACCTTGGGGCAAGGGCAAGGTCCAGACACTCCTATGGTCCAGACACTCCTAACTCACCCCAGGGCAAGGTCCAGACACTCCTATGGGGCTGCTCAGCTCTGCATCATCAAAATTGCTGGCACAAATCCAAGCACCTGGATTGGGCCTGCAACCTCCTCATTTGAAAGTAGGCTACCTCAGAGTGTCAGAGGCAGGAGAGTGGTAACAGGATGCAGACATCTTGTTGTCTTGTGAGCCTCTGTGAGATACTGGAAGCTGGACTAGATGGGCCTTGGCCTGATCCAGCAAGGCTTTTCTTACGTTCTTATAGAACAGGAAAGATGCTTTGTGTGTGTGTGTGTGTGTGTGTGTGCACAAGGCAGCATTAAGCAACGGTATCTTCACCTGCAAACTGGTGACAGAGTCAACTTTACCACTTCCAGCATCTACTGCCTCATTCTGTTAGATCTGGTCTTAAAGAGTGTTGCAATATGTGATAGACCAGACTGAGGATCTGTTGTATAGTATTTGTAATGTGTAATGATTCAGACGTATTTCTGAGATGAACCCATCATCTCCACCTTGCCAGCAGTGGATGTAGTTATAGAGACATTCAGTTTCATGACAGTGAAATGAAGAAAAGGGAGTTCCTAAGGAGAAACATCTCCCTTTAGATTGCAAAAGGGATTTGTGTATTACTTTTACAGCTCAGTTCTTAGGTTTTGACAGCAGATTGAGCAAATCTGACACTAAAGCTGCATCTTTGTGGCTCTTACAGCACTTTATAAGGGCTAGTTGGAAAAAGCCCCAAAGCTTGTCATTGGGATATGTAGTGTTATTCTCATACGTCTGCTCAGTCACAGAATAGGGACCTGTTAATTGTATACCATTAGTCTGACTAACCAGATTGATGTGGATTGGCTTTAAAATCTAACCACCGATGCCTCAGGGCTGTTTTTGAATGGCTTTGGGTACAGCCTGTCATGGTGCAACAAGGCTTGCATGGTCACCAGCCCTGAACTTTCAAAGTAACTTTGCATGTTAGAAGAAAAGGCTGAGGGGTTGTACACATGATTGTGAGAGTGATTTACACATCATCTTTTTTATGTTGTCCTGGTCTACACACCCAAACAGCAAATGAGGACCAAAACTGTTCTTTGATTATGCCACCAGAAACTGTGAGTGAAGAAAATTGCATGACTGAACATTCCCCCATTTAAAAAAAGAAATTCCCTGCGCAAAGAAAGCAAGCTGTCAAGGGAGGAGGGTTCCAGCCTGGCCTTCCACCTGACATTTCTGCATGCAGGGAAACTTTATTTAATATGGGGGAATGCCTAATCCTGCAAATCCCCTAATCCAATGGTCCTCAACCTTGGGGTCAGGGCACCCCATTGGTGGGGTCGCATTGAGCTTTTTCACCCACTGCTGCCATGCCATGATCCTCCTCCTTTGGGCATGTGAGCTTGGTGGGATGGGCTGGCTCACTGGCCCAGCAGACGAGAGAGTATCTAAAAGCAAAACAAGCAAGGGTTTGGGACATTACTATTCAGATCCTAAACATGAGAGTCAAAAGTAAATCCCACTGAAATCAACTGCAGAATTCTCTTAATGCATTTAGGATTAGGGTCTAACAGCCCAATTCTAAACTGCCTGGTTCCTGTAGGAGCAGCAGTGACAAAATGGCTACCCACATCCTGTGGTAAACGTGGCAGCTGTAGGAGGTTCCTTGGGGGAAGGGCCCTGGCCCAGCAATGGGCCTCCTCGCCAGCTATTTTGCCGGCACAGACTTTAGAACGTGTCATGTTGGGCCTCCCAACCTGACACGAAGGATAGGATGTGGTGGTGGAGACCATTGCCAGACCCACCCCCTCCTGGGCCTACTCCGCCCTTCCCCCGCCCACTTCCATTTTCTCATGCCCCAAACAGGCACACAGCTAGCAGCGGTAAAATTGACCGCTGGGCGCTTTGTGTGAGATCCTCCTGGTGCCAGGGCTGAGCGCCTACTGAGGCAGGCCCAGTGCTGACGGCAAGCCCTTATCGTTGGTGCTAGAAGTGCCTTACAGCACTTTTGCAACACTGACACTGGTGGTAAGAGCTTACCACCAGCACTATCGTTGATAGGCTGATAGGTTTAGCGCCCGAAATCACTTCTCTGTCTGTATTTTCCATCATGCTGTGATGGTTTGGAGACATATAGAACAACATTTCATGGTGCATGGCTATTAAAATATTTATTTATTTATTTATTTATTATTAGATTTTTACCCCGCCTTATTGTGCCCGAAGGCACCCAAGGCGGCATTACAATATATATATATATATATATATATAAAACAATATAACAATTCACATTAAAAAACAATTAAAAACAGTATTAAACAGCAATACAATCACAAATTAAGAACACAATTAAAACAAATTTAAAAACAATTTAAAAAAAACAACAACAAGCCCCGTGGATCATAATAACCAGCCAGCCTGTCAACAGTTAAAAGCTTTTTGGAATAAAAAGGTCTTCAGCCCCCGCCGAAATGTAAACAAAGAGGGAGCAGTTCTCAATTCTAAGGGGAGGGTGTTCCAGAGTTGGGGGGCCACCACCGAAAAGGCCCTCTTCCTGGCCGCCGCCCCTCTCACTTCTCCTGGTGGCGGCACAGTCAAAAGCCCCCCCCCCCAGATGATCTAAGAGTACGGGTTGGATTATATGGAAGAAGGCGGTCCCTCAAATACCCCGGACCCGAGCCGTAAAGGGCTTTAAAAGTCAAAACTAGCACTTTGAATTGGGCCCAGAACAGAACCGGCAGCCAGTGTAGTCGCCGAAGCAACGGCTCGACAGAGTCAAACCGACGTGCCCCAGCAACCACCCGAGCCGCCGCGTTCTGTACTAGTTGTAATTTCCGGACCGTCTTCAAAGGCAGCCCCACGTAGAGCGCATTGCAATAATCTAATCTAGATGTCACTAGGGCATGGGTCACAGTGGCCAGGTCCGCACAGCTCAGGTACGGAATCCTTCAAATAGGAAGGATTGATATCATAGGGAGCAAAACTATTTCAGAAAAAGCATGAATCGGGGTATGAATTTTTTCATTGTATCAGGTAAACCATACCTAATTTATGCAGCTTGTTTAATGTCACTCTGTGACATTAGAAGGCATTTCATCACAATTTGATAAGATTATCTCAGCCACCTTATTCTAAAATTTATAAATCCTGCCATCCTCAGGTTCCATTCAGCAAAATCAACGCATGAGGCTTACCGACGAGAGCTCTTATGATTATGAGACGAGCAATCTACTCTTGAGTCCACGGGACACAACGCAGAATCCCTGAATACAATCAGTGGAATGACTGCAAGACGATAAACATTTGTCGAGTAAACAATCGCAATGTCAATCATACCGCAGCAGCTTGAGTTTAACTGTGTTCACTGGGACGTCACGGCCGTTGCTGTCAGCGGGACGTCTGTCAAGAAGTCAGAATTGTAGGGTTGGCAATTGTGTCCTCAGAAACCCCAGTTCAGCACATCAATAGCCAACTGAGCACATGACTCTGAACAGGAAGGATAACCTCCTCATGCATGAGGCGGCTCACTTAGGACAAGTGCTGGGCCCAACCCATGGCCCTGCCTTAAGAATTAATAGGAGCCAAATGAAGCCAGGGGGCGGGCTTAGCGGCCATGTTTTCGTACTCAAAACAATGCTGATTCCAAGCATTTCACATTGCTTTGCGCGTACTGTTTGGGACTGAATAGTTTACTCCTGAAGTAAAAACTTACGAAAATAAAAACGTGTGATAGTGTAGAAACATTAGTATACACACAAGAAATTACACAGCTTCAAAAATAATGTACTCACTGAACTGTAGTTTTATTGAACCGATGTAATGAGAATACATGAATCTTTCCGCGGAAATTAAGTCCCATTTTTCGTACAGCGATTCGCACACCCGTATGCAGAACACGCAGGCATGAGTAAAAGGTTTTACACACGTGCAGGGAGATTTTTATTTGTGAATTCACGGCAAGCCTCCTCCTTCGCGGCAATGATCTGAGTCAGCCATCTTTTTATACCCAAGGCTTCAAGAATATGATGTCATGGCTTCTCCAGTGTATAGTAACTCCATGGCTGGGCCCTTGGCCTTCAAATATTTTGGGCCCCCTCCGAAACTCTTCAGGAAAGCGTCTGCCACACTAAATGGCAGCCCCTGGTGGATGGGCAGGTGAGCGGGCATGGTTCTCCTGTAACAAGTAAGGCCTCTGCAGCTCAGCTAATGCACCACTTGTTCCCATCTCTTGCCTTGTTACAACACACGCATGTGCCCACGTGCACACGAAAGCCCATCTTTTCATCCAACCCCCAACCTTAGGCCATCCAGCCGCAGGTGGACCCAGGCTTGAATGGAACCTCCCCAGCCATCCAGCCTCCAGGTGCAGCCCAGCTTAATCCCTGAAGGTGGGGCTTGCCCCACATGGTCCTTGGAGAGCTCTGCAAGCCTCCCCTTTGCAAGGTCCAACTTGCTGTCATGTCTTGCCAGCTGGAGGGTTGGCGGGCTGGATGGGGAGTCCCAATCCTAGTCTGCACTGGTGCAGCCGTACCCACATGGGCTGTGCACAGTGATGTCATGCAGGGGGTACGCGGGGGTACGCGAGTACCGGTTTCTAGGATTACAGCTAGCACCGCCCATTCGCCCGCCCACTCGTCGACTCCACCCTCTGCAACGTTTGAATTTCCTGCATGTTTGAGTTGCCTGCATGTTCTCAGAGCCAGGCAGGCAGGCAGGCAGCGAGCGGAGCCTTTCCTTTCCTTGCCACTGAAAAATGAGTTGCTCTGGGGTTTTAACATGATGCCAGTCCTCCTTAACATGTTCTGGGGGTGCTGTGGAATACTGTTGCAACTGTTGGGTCAGTTTAAAATCATGTGAGGCCTCAAAAAGGGCTTTTTTCATGTCACTTCCTGCCACGACATCACTTCCGGTTTATGATGTCACTTCCGGTGGGCGGGTCCCGACATGTGCCAATCAAAAGTGAGTACCTGTTCTTAAATCATTTAGATGACACCACTGGCTGTGCAGTATCCAGCGCAGGTTAGAAGGAGGTAGGAAGTCTGCTCAGGGGAGGGGAATATTTATCCCCTTATGCCAGGTAAAGCCTAAGGGGCTCCTTGGATCTGCGCCAGCCTTTTACCTGGCGCAAATCCAGGCAGCCGGGTGTAATGCTTGAAGGTTTGGGAGGGAGGATAGGATATGGCGGAGGAGGCCCATACCAATCTTGACCCCCTTCTGGGCCTGGCCTGTCCCTGCCCCAAAATGACCTTGCCTCCTAAACGCCTGCCTGCCACTCCGCCCTCCTCCCCTATGCCATTCAGCCTGAATCCTGCCTCCTCCTGCATGCCAAGGGCCTGGTGGTGCTCTTTTTTTTTTTTTAATCTTTTCATGGTAAACCACTTTGGAAGCCTCATTTAGAAGCAGAAAAGTGGCCTGTGAATATGAATAATAAATAAATAAATGCCCGGCCCAGTGAAAGGAAATGGCTAGGGCACACCCTGATGAATGAGCATTTTGTACCATTTGTTTTTGTTTTTTAATTCTGATACATAATGAAAAAATAATTTCAGGGGGAAAAAAAGAAGTGCTTTGCTGGCCCAGCCCGAACAGCGAAATAAATATTGATGACTTGGCTTAATCACCTTTTCTGACTTCACAGACAGACCTCAAGGCAGAAGCATTTGAGGTCTGTTTCTGCTTCCCAACTCTGCATCACCAGGTTGCAGATGGGAGTAGGAAACAGGAAGTTCAGCAGAAGCACAGCACACCCCAGGGGGTCCACGTTGTGAGACTGAGCCCTGAGCTCCAAGTGATGGTGGTCATAGTGGTCACCCCAATGCCATCAGAGGGCACGTGGGAGGCCCAATGCAGGGCTTTGCCCCTGAGCCCCCAACATCTTGGTATGGACACTGCAGGTGATCTTAGAGCTGTGCTCGTGCCAGTCGTGCACTGCCCAAGCCACCTACGTTTGCTTTCCTTGGGCAACATGTCCCGCAGGCGGATGCGCGCAGACTTTTCCTCTGTGCTTCCAGATGGTTGACCAGGCAGCCAGCCAGCCACTTGCCTATCAGCGTGCAGTCTCCTCTTTTCCAGATATGTGCTGCCTCTCTAACCCCGGGGCGATAGACCTAATCTTCCTGGGTACTGACAGTTAATTTCAAAGAGTTACACCCCCCCCCCCAATAGCATTATCGTAAGCTATTTACGTGTTAGCATAGCTAACACTAACATAATTGTGGCTATATTTCAGAGAAGAAATTTTGTAGTACTTGTAACTATACTGATAGAAAGAGATAATTTAAATACAGACATGCCTCCATATCCGCAGGGAATCTGTCCCAGGGACCCCACCCCACCCTTGCAGATACGGAAACCTCAGCTACGAAGAATTTTCTGTTAACCTTGATCTAGTCTTTTCAAGTGATTAGGCTGTAAGGAGGCAGTCTGTGCGTCACTATAAGCTTGTATGCTTATAGAGACCCTGTAAACCAAGAACATTTTTGTTTGGTAAGCATTTAAGAGCGCAGTCCTAACCTGGAGTTAGGCTGACACAGTTACACCAGCAAAGTTTCGCCAGCACAAGGGCCACTGTAAAGCACATTTGGACCACTCTCGGAGTCAGGGAGGATGGCTCACGTCTGTGCGCTGGCCTCTCTGACTCTGAGAGTGGTCCAAACACCCTTTACACTGTCCCTTGTGCTGGCCAAACTTTGTTGGCCTAACTGTGCCTGCCTAACTGTGCCGGCCTAACTCCAGGCTAGGATTAAGCTCTAAATAATATTAATGGGCACATAAGGGGTATGCCCCCAGCTCCATGGATAATTGAAACCCACCATTCCAAATCTGCAGATACAGGAGTTCACTTGTCCAAAGAATGATACATATAATATGGCTTTACACATAAATGTAAGGAGGTTGCGTTGTCACTTCCTCAAACACAGGGTGGATGCTGCTGTTAGACAATTCCTGTGGATGGAGAGAGAAATTTGAGACTTCAAATGGCAGAGACTGTAGAATTTCTGAAGAACTATCACCTGGGTCCAGCCAGGACATGAGACTCATCTGAGTGGTATCCCACTCAGCTGTGTGTCCAAATAGAAGAGAGCAGAAAAGGGTGAGCATGCTAACCACTGGGCACCACTGCCCTCGATCAGTGTGTGATTGCTGGCAGCCCTCTCTTGACCCTGACAATCTTGTTACGCTGCATGGTTAAATATTGTGTGATTGAACATGTGTAGGGCACCTGTAAAAAACGAATGACAAGAGCTGTTGATGTACTTGCGTGCCATGACCTCATCTGATTCTGATGCATAAAGGGAAATCATTTAATGACAAATAAATGCTTTGCTGCGTTCCCCCAAAAGATACCATTGTCTTTGATTATTTAGTTCAGTCACCTTCCTGTCGGTCCTTGCTTTGCGTTCTGACTGACAGAAGTCTGATTCTGACTACATTCCAAGGCTGCTGCTCTAAATCAGCGAGAGCTTTTGCACTACTGATCAGTCTGGGCGATTTGGCCAGCTCTGATTTCAGCTTGGGCTGATTTATCTCTCCTAGAGCTGCTGCAAGCTCTCAAGTCTCCCAGTTGGGGCTGGCTCCCAGTTGTCCTTTTGGGGACACGCACCCAGACAATGTGGACTCTTTTCCAACCCTGATTCCCATCCACCCTCATCTCACTAAGGCAACCGTGATGATAGTAGCAGAAGCAGCACAGTTGTTACCAGGTGATATAGCAAAAGCAGGACCAGCAGTGGCTGTGAGCCACGGATGTAAACTGGAGCCAGTGGGCCATTCCCCCAATGTCTGTCCCCAAGGAAGCCTGCTGTGATTGCTGCTGTTTCTCTTTCTTCTCCTCTGGAAAGCGGCCTGGAGAGTGTGCACTTTGTAATCCCCTCAACACTCAGCCCTGATGTAGCGTTGCTTGAGAAAGATGTTGTGTTGGGGTTCAGCCCTGGGGAAGTGAGAGTGGTACACGTCGTCCACCCTCCTAGCCCTGTGTGCTGGAGAAAATGTGAAAGGGCCTGAGGAACAGGCACTGAGGGCTGATGCATCAGCAGTGGGCATCAGCGCAGAGGCATTACGAGGCATGCTGAGGTGGGCGGGGTGTGTGTGTTGTTGTTCCTGGGTAGGCTGGTGGGCTTGGGATTTGGCTGTAAGGCCAAATCCTAAGCCTTATCCGCAAGCTGCCTTGCCCCAATTTGGGCCGTGTGGTCTCCTCCGATCTGCACCTGCTATTTAGCAGGCCCAGATGTAAGGAGCCCATAGGGGAGGCTGGCACCTCCCCTGTGCAAGGGCACAAATGTGCCCTTGTGGCGAGGAGGCTCCCGTCTCCCTCAGTACTGTGCTGGATACAGTGCAGGCCCGCTGGTCTGCCTGTTCCAGCGCAGTATAGGATTGCACTGTGAGAGTGCCATGCGCGATGCTACTAAACTGACCTTCACATGGATCAGCCAAGCTCATAGTAGCCACCCGAGTCCTGCCTTCAAGTGATTCACCCGTGTTGAGCTCCAAAGAAGCTGGGCTTACAGGTATGAAGTGTAGGCCAGCGTACATTCTCCCAGCCCAACTTTCACAAGTGATGCTTTATTGTCTGGAACATGATTTTTAAAAAAAACTTTTTATGAAGTCTGGAAGTCTGCCACGACTAGAAGAGATGTGTGGATGCGCACCCCCCCCCCAAACAACATGCGTGGCATCATTAGGTGTCCATATGGAGAACAGATTTTTCATTTCCCCATGCAATACAGGAACACTGGATCCCAGCCCAAACCTCTGAAGACAGAGTATTTTTCTTCTAAAACAATATTCTCCGTGAAATTGAAAACATTTGTTGCAAGTCCTACATGAAGCCACAAAGACAAACTATTTTTTTTTTCAATGCAATGATGAGAGTATTATGACAATCTTCCTTTAAAGGGAGCATGGACACTATCTGTTCCCCAGGACAAGAAAAATAGGAGGCCTGTTAGACTGACTCCTGTTGGCATATTTTTACCATGATTGTGCCACTTCTAGTAGTTTCAGCGGCGTCATGCAGCCGGAACGCTGGGCGGGAGGAACAGGTGAGCAGCAGCCCACCCGTTGTGTTCCGGTCCGTTTTGCTGTCTTCCCTGCCCCCGCGGGGGCGGGGAAGACGGCGAAACGGACCGGTACGCAATGGGCGGGCTGCTGCTCATCCGTTCCTCCCACCCAGCGTTCTGGCTGCATGACGCCGCTGAGTAGTTTGTATCATTGCATTCAGTGTGCTTTGACCAGTGTGCTGTTTCCTGACCAGCAATATTAAGAAGAACACGGCTTCATTTTGAGAAGCTGGTTAGTGTTTTAGTCTTCCCCGACAGACCTAGCAGAGTAGGATCTACTTTGGATAGTAAGATCTGCTGCTTCGTATGCCCTGCTAACTTCACAAGCCCCCTATCTTCTCCTTTTCTCCCCCCAACTCAGTGTCTAGTGCCACTATCCCCATGTCTTTCTGCTTGTCCTGACCTTTGTAAGAAACTGAACTACTTAACCAGTAACCAGTCTGACCAGGAATGGCATCATTGTTGGCCAGGTTGGGCACTGGCCAAGGACCTATTCCCATCAAAGAACCCACCTAGCTAGGCCAACCCCTGAACCCACAGGATACTGGTATCAATGGTAGCAACCAATTCTTCATCAAGGAGTGGGAAGATGCAATGAAGGGAATGCAGGGTTTGGCTCCAGCATCTCTGGCAGTGCCATTGCTTTTGACTTCTCCATCCCTCTGTGACATAAGGGCAAATTGGCCAATCGTGGTCAAAAGAGGCATCACCACAGAATGCCTTACTGCAGTGGTTCTCAGACATTTTAGCACCAGGACCCACTTTTTAGAATGACCATCTGTCTGGGACCCGCTGGAAGTGCTGTCATTGTGACGCCAGAGCCGGCTGCTTTCCTTGGATTGCAGCAATAAGTTGGGTTATTTCTCAGCCGTTTTCCAATAGCAAAGTGAATTGGAAAGGAAAAAAGCCTATTTACAGTCTTGACACAAGCAAAACAATCACACACACACACACCCTTTCCAGCATCCCATATTTTCAATATGGCTGCTCCAGGTGCTTCACGACCCACCTGAACATGCTTCGCAACCCATGGTGGGTCCCGACCCACAGTTTGGGAACCACTGCCCTTGCATTGCAATATAAATTTGAGTTGTGTCTTATTCATTTGCTTGGACACCCCATACAGGTGGTGCCACTTCCATGGCACAGGATTCTGTAGCACTTTTCCTATTGCAAGCAAGACAGAAGAGGAAGCCAAGGTATCATGTGCATCAAGTAGTTGCCGGCTCCCAAATGTGCTTATGCATGACAGTATCCCAGTAAAGTTTCACGTCCGAGATGTGCCCTTCAGATGGTTTCCAAAAGCGCTTGTCTAAAATAAATTGCTGCAGAACAAGAGTTAAGGATGAGTTCAGCACCCCAAACCAACTGCCTCCCACGAACATTGACGCTTTTGGCGCATTGCTGACAAATGGGACCCTAAGGACTTGTGATGCATAAGGCGCAGTCAGCTATGAAGAGACAATCAAGCTGCTTTTTAATCTCGGTGGCTCTAGAATGCCTCACTGATCATTTTTAATGACTTATATAAATGGTCTTTTGTCATGTTGTGCCTGGGCCTATACATAGGTTAATCATGTCCCTTGCAAGTTCCATTAGACCCAAATGATCTACATCGCTGGTCAATCTTTACTAGTTAGAAATGCAATGTTTAAATCAAACCTTTTTGCAATATCTTTTCTTGCTCCTTCTCTCATGCAGTCATACAGCTTCTGGGCATGTTCTGAGACACATGTCAGATGTGCCGGGTGTGTGTGTGTGTGTCTGAACATGTGCACAGGGATTGTTGCTCTATAAAGGGAAGAATTCCTTAAAAGAGAAAGGGGTATGTACTGGCGAGTGAACAGAGGGGGAAGATTGGAGGGAGAAAGAACATAGGGAAATTATGCGGCCTGGAAATTACCCAGGGGAAACTGGGACTGGAAATCTTAGGGTACCTGGAAGGAACGCAGACTCTGCACTCACACAAGGAAAACAAATGGCAGTTACACTTAGCGTATTGACTACACACAAGACAAACAGGGAAAGACGGAGGGAGCTTGTGGGCTGATGGTCAGGGACCCAGAGGACTTGTCCATTTCTGCTGCGTGGGGTGCAAGATGTTGCAGGACGTGTGGGATGAGTGTGCCAAGACCAGGCGATTCTTCTGTTTTAAAGTGGAGCTAAGAAGGCAGAACAAGGGATCTGGAGCAAGCCAAGGAGCTAAGTGGCAGCCTCTGACTCAAAGGGGAGGGGGAAAGCAGGGCAAGACCACTGAAGTTGCTTGCCCAGGGGAGGGGTGCCTTGTGAGATGGCCCAGAAGGATGACTGTCCAGCCCATGCAGGCATAACGACTTTGCTTGTATTGTGCTTGGGGAGAGAAGCGGGGAGAAGGGTGGAATGGAAAAGGGAGCGGGGATGACGGCTTGGCACAATTATTTATTTATTTATTTATTTATTTATTTATTTATTTATTTTAAGGATTTTTACCCCGCCTTTCTGCCTAAAAAGGCATTCAAGGCGGCATTATAAAAACAATTAAAAACAGAATAACAACATAATTTAAAAACAATAATTAAAAACAATATAAAAATACAATATACAATACAACGATTATCCCATGGATCAGGTACAGAAAATAAAAGAATACAAAGACCAGCCAGCCTGTCAGCAACTAAAAGCCTGTTTAAACAAGAAGGTCTTCAGTCCCTGCCAAAATACCGCCAACGAGGGAGCAGTTCTTAACTCTAAGGGGAGGGTATTCCAAAGTTGGGGTGCCACCGCCGAGAAGGCTCTCCTGCTGGCCGCCACCCCTCTCACCTCTCCTGGTGGCGGCACAGTCAAAAGGGCCCCCCCAGATGACTTCAGAGTACGCGTAGGGTTATATGGAAGGAGGTGGTCCCTCAAATACCCTGGGCCCGAGCCGTAAAGGGCTTTAAAGGTCAAAACCAGCACTTTGAATTGGGCCCGGAACAGAACTGGCAGCCAGTGTAGTCGCCGAAGCAACGGCTCGACAGAGTCAAACCGCTGTGCCCCAGCAACCACCCGAGCAGCTGCGTTCTGTACTAGTTGTAATTTCCGGACCGTCTCCAAAGGCAGCCCCACGTAGAGCGCATTGCAATAGTCTAATCTAGATGTCACTAGGGCATGGGTCACTGTGGCCAGGTCTGCACAGCTCAGCTATGGTCACAGCTGGCGGATCAGCCGAAGCTGAGCAAAGGCTCCCCTGGCCACCGCCGACACCTGAAACTCCAGGTGCAGTTGTGAATCCAGGAGAACCCCCAAGCTGCGGACCTGCTCCTTCAGAGGGAGTGCAACCCCATTCAGAGCAGGGCGATAATCCAATACCCGAGCTGTGGATTTCCGGACCAAGAGCACCTCCGTATTATCCGGATTTAATTTCAGCTTGTTCGCCCACATCCAGCCCCCAACTGCCTCCAGACAACGATTCAGGACCTCAACTGCCTCCTCAGAATCAGGGGAAAAGGAGAGATAAAGTTGGGTGTCATCAGCATATTGATGGCACCCCACCCCAAACCCCCGGATGACCTCTCCCAGCGGCTTCATGTAGATGTTAAATAGCATGGGGGACAAGATAGACCCTTGTGGCACCCCAAACTTAAGAGGTCGGGGTGCCGAACAAGCGTCCCCCAGCACCACCTTCTCGGATCTGTCAGCCAGGAAGGAGCGGAACCACTGTAAAACAGTGCCTCCAAGCCCCAACCCAGCCAGCCGACCCAGAAGGACACCATGGTTGATGGTGTCGAAGGCCGCTGAGAGGTCCAGCAGGACTAACAGGGACGCACTCCCCCTGTCCATTCCTCGGCGTAGGTCATCCACCAAGGCGACCAAGGCAGTCTCCGTCCCAAATCCCGGCCTGAAGCCAGATTGGAATGGGTCCAGATAATCCGTTTCCTCCAGTACCCTCTGCAGCTGGGACGCCACCACCCGCTCAATCACCTTGCCCAGAAATGGGATATTCGAGACTGGCCGAAAGTTATTTAAATTTGTGGGATCCAGGGAGGGTTTCTTCAGGAGGGGGCAAACTATCGCCTGCTTCAAAGCAGGTGGCAGCACCCCCTCCCTCAGAGATGAATTCACCACCCTCCCTGTCCATTCGGCCAGTCCTTCCCGGGCAGCTCTAATTAGCCATGCTGGGCAAGGATCCAGCGGGCAAGCAGCAGGTCTCATACTCCAGAGAATCTTGTCCACATCCTCAGGTTCTACAAGCTGAAAAGAATCCCAAATTATAGGATAGACAGGTTCCCCAGGGACATCACTAGAAATGCCCACAGCGGCGTCCAAGTTGTGCCGAATCTGATCGACCTTCACTGCAAAATGTTTTGCGAACTCGTCACAGTGGGCCTCCGTGTGATCCTCCCCTCCAGTAGGGGGGGGGCAGATGTAAAAGGCTACGGACCACACGAAAAAGCTCAGCTGGACGGTTCTCTGCAGATGCGATGGTGGCAGAAAAGTACGCCTTCTTAGCTGCCACCACCGCCCTAGAATATAATCCTAACTGGGCCCTAGCCCGGGTACGGTCAGATTCGGCACAAGTCTTTCGCCACTGACGCTCTAGACGCCTTCCCTGCCGCTTCATCATTCGCAGCTCCTCAGAGAACCAAGGAGCTGCTCTGACTCTGCGACTGGGCAGGGGACGCTCGGGAGCGATCTCATCCAGGGCCCTGGCCATCTCTGTATTCCAGAGGTCGACCAGGGCGCCGGGTGGGTCTCCACCTCTGGCAACAGGAAAATCCCCCAGAGCCCTCAGGAATCCCTGTGGATCCATCAGCCTCCGAGGGCGGATCATAGAATGCGATCCCCTGCCATTGCAGAGGTAAGAGGCCGCAACAAGCCTAAATCCCACCAGAAAGTGATCTGTCCATGACAAAGGAGTGATCTTAATCTCCTCCACCTCCAGATCCCCATCCACCTGCCCAGCAGTAAACACCAGGTCCAGCGTGTGTCCCGCATCATGTGTCGGGGCAGATATTCTTTGAGACAGACCCATGGTTGCCATGGAGGCCATGAAATCCTGAGCCGCAGCTGTTCCAGGGGCCTCGGCATGGACATTGAAGTCCCCCAACACCAAAAGGCGGGGGGACTCCAAGACCACACTTGAAACCAACTCCGTCAGCTCAGGCAGGGAGACTGCTGGGCAGCAAGGCGGGCGGTACACCAACAGAATCCCTATTCTGTCTCGCCCCTCCAACACAACGCGAAGGCACTCAAACCCGGTGGACTGCTGAACAGGGTATCCGGTGAGACGGATGGAATCCCGATAGACCATTGCAACCCCACCTCCCCGCCCCTGTAGTCGTGGCTGCTGCAGTACCTGGAAACCCGGCGGACAAATCTGGGAAAGACTGACCCCTCCCAGCTCATCCAACCAGGTCTCCATGATACATACCAGGTCGGCCTTCTCCTCCAGGATCAAGTCCTGGATCAAACAGGTCTTATTATTAACTGACCTGGCATTCAGAAGCAGCAGCTTCCGACTTGGGGGACTGTTGCCAAGAGTGCCCAGGGTCAGAGGGATGAGAGAAGGGCCAGAAAGAGGGACAGTCTGTCTACGACTGACCCTCCTTCTTCTGTAACGTCTGGCCCAACCCCCACCGCCATACCTTCCGTGACCCGTAACTCTGCTGATGGTGGCCCCCCTCCCTTCCCCTGAGCTCCCTCATGGTGTCAAGCACATATTCCGGCAGGGACGACCTTCAGCCAAACTACAACAGCACACACAATCTAAAAACAAAAGCACAGACACTCACACACACACAACGACCCCACTGCAGCAACCCTTACCCCCCTCACACCGAGGTCTGGGTTGCTGCAGATCTCTGCCTCTCTCTCACAGAGGCAGAGGCCCTCTAACAGCTGTCCCTACCTGCCCCCCTCTCACCGAGGCAGATAGCACTTTCACCCCTCCTGGCCTGACTCACACTCAGGCCAGGATCCCTCACATTCACACTGTCACTCACTCAATTAAAAGGCTGGTAGAAGGCTTGCTGACAGGCTGCTAAGCTCTTAAAGTAAAGGAGCTGGGGCGTGGCTGGTCAGTGAAGATCCATGGGAAAGCAAGCAGGTTAGCTGATGAAAGCAGATGGGCTCCGGCTCCGTTCCACAGGCGAAGAGCCATGGGCAAAGAGCCCTTCGGCTCTTGCCAAAGGCTCACGCCTCTGGCAAGCCAGAGGGTCTTAAGTACTGCTACTGCACCTGCAGAAAGGAGGAAGAGGGAGAAGCTCAGCGTTTAGGCAGAAGTTCCACCAGGTGTTCCTCGTCAAGCTATCCCCCCAGCCCAGCAAGCAGCAACTCTTGTCATTGGATTGCGCCTCGAATGGGGGGTGGTATCAATGGGTCAAGTGCGACAAAACTGACATAACAGCAAATAGAGGGATGAGGGATAAAGAGGACCTGGGACACAGATTTTTAGTCAATCCTCTTTATATGCGACCTCGCTTATCTGCAACTTTCCTCGTTATCTGCGCCTCTGTCTTCATTATCCACTAGGCAGAGACTTTCCAAAGGTCGCAAAGACCTCCCAAATGGCCCCTGCGACCAGCACTGACTCCTTTAAGATGGCTGGCGGAAGCATCAGCCGACCAAGGGTCCATGCTGGTTGCAGGTGCCATTTTGAAGATCTCTGCAGCATCCAGAGATCTTTTCTCACTTCCTGTTGTACTCTGTTGGCTTCCTGAAGGGTTCTGCTGGATTCTTCTGATGGCAGAGAAGGTACCCCTTGCACCTAATCCCATTGATTCCATATAATCAATGATTTGTTATCTGTGAATTCACTATCAGTGAAGATTTCCAGGAACCTAACCCTAGTGGATAATGAGGATTGACTGTACATCTTTTTCTCCCCCAGGGTTCTATAGGTTCTTTTGTGGGGGTGAGCTTATAAAAGAACCTACTTTTTGACTTGACGGCTCCTGGTGGCTTATCCCTGGTCCTAAACGGGTCCTTTCATTGTTGTTGCATCTTGCTGAGGGCACAGTAGCCAGCTCAAGGGGCCAGCTCAGCTCAGCTCAGTTTATTAATTAGCCTTGATTGAATTTGGCAATGGAGTTGATGTGGACAGCTATGTTTGAAGATCCTTCTTTTTGTCCATTCACAACCTGCTTGCTCCAAGTCAGGAAGCTCCTACAAGGTGGCTTTGGATCACTGGGTCAAATATACTATCTGCTTATCTATCCAGAAATTATACTTGGACCGTGTTTTACAGTTTCACTTTCTGCCATCACTGTTCGTCGCACACAATCTGCTTTCATGTGATATATTGAATAAGACGCCACCACGAAGCATTGGTAACGTGATAACAGTTTGCTTGCATAAAATCACAATGCTCTCCTATCCAGCTTTCCAGCTTTCTAGGTCAATGGGTTGTGCACTGCATTCTGTTGTGGCAGGGCAGTCATGGGGGGCCTCCTCAAGGTACGGGAACATTTCCTTCCTTATCTTGGGGCTGCATTGTAGCTACTTCCATAACTGGAAAGTTGGATAGGGTTGGGTCTTTTGGCTGTAAATCTATCTTGCTCTCAGGAAACAAACACCTCTCCCTATTAACTTAAGTGGTATTTACGCAGCCTGATTGTTTACAAGACTGCAGCTTTTATAGGCAGTGGAAATGATAAATAGCACGCAAGTTTGGGAATACCCGTTACAAGCACAGACGGCTTCTCAGACAATAATTGCTACTCTACCTATGTGCAACATATCATTAGCCACATTTGGCTGCTGTGCTCACCTTGCTGTGGCTGTTCTGATGTGCAACATCAGCTACACAGTACAAAAAGTGAGCACTTTATAATGTAAGAGAGAGGAAGCTTTTAAAAATGATGATCATGTTCTGTACTGTGGCAGCTCGAAATTTTTGGAGTCTTGACAATTTTTCTCATAATAAAAAACACCCAATGAAAAACAGTATAGAGTTTTTTGCAGCTCAAACCACTTCTCTGTCCAGTTCAGTTCAATCTTCTTCAACCCATTACTTCTATTCCAGAGCCAGGAAACACTTTATGTTTATGGGGAAGGTTTTCCCCATTCCAGCCTTGGAATGCCAGGTGCAGGGGAGTGGCAATAGGATGCAGGCATTTTGTTGTGTGCTCCCTCAGGCATCTGGTGGGCAACTGTGAGATACAGGAAACTGGCCAAATGGGCCTTTGGCCTGATCCAGCAGGGCTCTTCTTATGTTCTTAACCCAGTGTTATTGAAACTGTGGGTTGGGACCCACTCGATGGGTGGCGACCTGATGTCAGGTGGGGTTGTGGAAAGCTTGGAAACTGCAGACCTTACTCTTGCTATATTCCTTTTGTGAGTTTTAACCGTTTGAATTTTCAAGTGAGGGTTTTTTTAATTTTGTTTTTAGTTTGGCACTTTTACATAATTTTTTGTCCTCATCTTGCTTTCTGTCAGGATTGTTTCATGGTTGTGCAATTGCTGCAGTGCAAGAATGCCAGTTTGCATTTCAGGAGTGTCATTTTATTATGTTACAATGACAGCACTTCCTGCTTGATGATGTCATTTCCTGAAGATAGGGCCGACTCCCCCCCCCCTCCCAGATGCAGCCATGCCAAAAAGGCTTGCGCTGTGACCTGCAGGGGCAGTTCCGGGAGGCTTGGAAGAAGAAAGGGAAAATATGTTTCCTTACCTCCCTATAAGCCTCCTGCTTGCCAATTGGTCTCCTGGATCGTGTTCCAGCTCTTTAGCTGGCACAAGTCTGAGGAGAGAAAAGGGGCATGTTGGCAGGCAAGGAAGGGATTGCATCTGGTGCAAATTGCCCATGCCAGGTGCCACCCGTCCCCCAATATGCCTCCTGCCCTCCACGGTTTTGCCCATTTCACCTTGGCTGCTGACTCACCATTGTTGGCAGGTGCTGCTCCTGTTCTCCAGTGTGTGGTGGGCCTCTGTGGGTACTGGTGATCTGGCCTTCTGCAGCTTTGAGCTTTTTTAAACTGCTATAAGACAATAGCTTTGGGCTGTTAGAGAACTTCAAGGAAGGCAGATCTCTCAATGGCTATTATGTCATGATACCTGTGGGTTGCCTCCAAATTCAACAGCAGTATTCCTCTGAATACCAGTTAGAGGGGAAAAATGTTGGGTGAGGGCTATGCCTTCTCTCCTGTTTGTGGACGTCTATGGTGTCAGGACTGTGAGAAAACTGTGCCATGATTACTGAGGGCAGTTGCGGACCTGGCCCATGTGCCGCCCCAGGCCAGGACCACAAGCTGGTGCCCCCCCCCCGGCTGCCACCTGCCGTCCTCTTGGGAGTCACCTGGAGCCTCTTGCGACTCAAGGCTGCTCTGCAGGCCCTTCAGAGGCTTACTACAGCCTCCAGAAAGATTTTAAGCATTTCTTCAGATTTTCAACCAAAACCAGAAGCAATGCTAAAAGACTTTCCGGAAGCTGCAAGTGAGCCTTCAAAGCGCCCATGGACGCCGTGCGTGGCCTGCCTGGCCCCAGAGGCAGATCTACAGGGAGGGCAAAGCTCTAAGTGTTGCAAGAAGCCTTACCCTGTCATGTAAATCCCTCCTCTCCCTTGCTGCTGTAGCCAGTAAGCAACGCCAAGATGTTGCTTTTCCCTGTGAGGATTGGCTAGAACAGTGCAGGAGAGGAGTGATGTCCACTGCAAGGTAAGGCTTCTTGCAAAACTTAGAGCTTTGCCCTCCCTAAGATCTGCCTCTGCGTGGCCCTCAGCTCTGGCTCCGCCCACGACTGAGATAGTGCATCAAAGTATTCTTAACTTCACCAAGCAATGTGTAAATACTAAGCTGATTATGATAACTGTTATTGGGTCACTTACCTATTACATTTTATCCCACTCTTCCTTCAAGGAATCTAAGGGAGTGGGCATGGCTCCCCCTCACCTCAACCCTGTTAGGTAGATTTTGTTGACTGACGATGACTGGCCTAAAGTCACTGAATGAACTTCATGGTCCAGCAGAGAAGCCAACCCCAGTAACCCCGGGTTCCATCCACCTCATCACACGGGCTTCTGAGTCAGATGGGACAGGGCAAGTGTCCCGTCCCATCCAGCAGATATGCGGTGATAGAAAAGAATTATTTTTCCTGGGGGAGCTAGGGGTTGTATTATTATTAATAATATTATCGCTGTTCACTTGTTTATTAACTGGCTTGTTTTATCCAGACCTCAAGTCCTCATGGGTGAGGCTCACCATCTGTGGCGGCGGCCCAGAAACACATGACTATCTGCTTGCCAAATGACAATGGCATTTGCGATGCTATAAAGTATGTTCCATTGCTGGAATAGTAGTTATGGCTGCAGTTCCTGCTCATAGGGTTGGGCTGTAAAGCTGAAAGAGGCTGGCAGAAATTTCCCCTTTCATTCTGAAGGTTTATTATATAGAAGTCTGTGGCACAATGTTAATTACAGATTTTATATAGATAATGCAATGCATTATATTTAGCAGTCCAGATATCTCTAGTTTCCATTAGAATGGAGTTTGAAGAAGCAACCAAAAAATGTTCTGATTGCTTCCTAAAACCTCTAGTGAATACCGCTTTCATTCTTACCATGTAATAGCTTGAGACTGGTACATGTCCATTACCAATAATAAACCTGGAAAAAGGCAAGTGTAATATCTAGACAAGAAGAATCAGCACGGACATTAGTAGAACAAAATTATACTTTCAGCATTTTAATAGTGTCTCTGTGCAGCCCTTTTGGTATGTGAAATAGCTGTCCAATTGTCTTCTGATTGCACTACCAACCTTTTTCTTGCTAGTCATTCTATACAATGACTACATTCTGTAGGCCAGTGCTATTTAATGTCAGTATTATTGAAAATAACTTGTCTGAATGGTCATTTCCTTGGAAGAAATGGGAAGGCTATATTATCTCAATTTACACGTGTGTGCTTATGCATGCATAGGACTATATGATCTGAGACTATGCAACGGTGCATTGGGGTATTGTCGGGATCTTAGCAGGATGCACTCAGTCACAAAAATGAGTAGGAGATCTTTGCCTATGCAGTCAGAGCATCCTGCCCCTGACTTAACTTGGAGTATAGATGTTCTCATTACTGCTGTATCAGAAGGCCAAGCAGCACAACTCTTTTTCCCCAATAAGCAGTAACCGCACTGAACACAGTTCTTAAAGAACTGTGGCAACTGGGGCAATTTCTGAGGCAAAATCAGGCCAGACATTGAAAAGGCATAAAATGTTGTTTGCATCAAGCTGCTAGTGGGTATATGTTGGATGTGTGTAAGGGACAACATTTCAGCCTGCCAAAAGGGAGCAGCTCCCACCTGGAGCCATGCCATTGTCCCCCTAACACTCTTATATGGCTGCTGTGGGCTTTCAGCAGCCTGATTTGCACATGGTTCTCTTCAAGGGGCTGAGCGTATGGGATGTGATGTAACAGTTGAAGTGACAATTGAACAACTGGTTTTTCTTGGGGCTCACACTATGTACGGTTTATTATTTCTGAGGGTGCAATCCTAAGCAGTGCCGGGCTGGCACAGATCCGAGGAGACCGTACGGCCTGAATCGGGGCTGCGCGGCCTCCAGGACGGGCGTAGGATGCGGCCATATGGCCACCTCTCAAGCCTGCCCACATCTCGCCCTCCCCCTGCCCACAATCTTCCACCGCCAATCCTGCTGCCACCTCCGCGCAGAGCCTCCCTCACGCCGGCTGGCTTCAGCCAACGCAAGAGAGGCTCAGCACAGGCGCAATGGGACCAGTGATGCCTGCAGCGCCGGTCCCATTGCTTGAGCGCCGATGCAGGGGTGCCGGTTGGTGCCCTCACATTGGAGCTCCGCCCCTTGCGTTGACGCTGACGTAGCGTTGACACAACAAGCGCAACAGGATTGTGCTGTGAAGATGGATGTATATTTTCTGCCTATTTGGTATATATAGCCTTTTCTGAGTGAGCAGAGAGTTGGTCACATCTCTTGAGCACCGGCGCCATTTCTGAAAACAGCCAGTCATTCTCAGGGGGAACTTGAAGACCAGCTGGGAAACTGCTGGGTGAGCTTGGATGTGACCTACAGCTGCTTGAATCCGATAGTCACAGTTAGCAGTAAACATTGCTCAGGCCAAGTCTCAGACAAAAAAAAAAAACTGTACGTATGCTTTCCTCTTCTTCTGTGGTCCATATCTTATTGGTGGTGGCGATCATTTCCATAATCCTTTGCTGCTCATCCTGAATTTCTTTCTTTCATATTTTTTTCCTCTTCCTGATTTATGGACCTGATAAGAAGAGAGTCAAGGATGTGATTCTGTTTCAATACATACTGTAGGCTGCAGCTTTTATATTGATTTTTAAAGGGTTATTGTAGTTTACACTCTGTGTGTGTGTGTGTGTGTGTGTGTGTGTGGGTGTGTGTGAGAGAGAGAGAGAGAGAGAGAGAGAGAATGAGAGAGAGAGAGAGAGAGAGTATTTTATTTTAAGCCAGCTTGTTCTTGTGTGTCTCCGGGAAAAGCCGGGTGAAAATGAATACAATAATTTTAAAGTAAATAGGTCCTTTAGTCTGTTCTCTGCTACTTAGAGTGAATTAAATGTATAAGATTATTTGAATATTAAGTTTTACATTTCTTTTGTTGGTTTAAGAAGGTGCGTGAGATAGACTGTTAAAAGCAGGTTTGAGCCATGTATTAATCTCCATTTGCTGTTCATGCATCTTGCAGCATCTGTGAGCATTGAAGGGAGGAAATACGCTCTCTCTTCAGACATTGTGCGTGCACGCACACACGTGGCCTGAATACGCTTTCCTGAACCTAGATACTGTTCCAGGCTGTGCTATTTTTTTTTCATCCCTTTGGAGAACAGCAATTTGGAAAGGGCACTACGGAGAATTGCCGTAGTCAGTCTTCCAGAAATGCCGAGCACCTGAGTCAATAGCATTGATTCCGCTCTCCACAACCCTCACATTTTTTGCTTGTAAAGATGGATACTGATTATCCTTTGCTTGCTGTGTAAAGGCCACCGTTGTGGAACAGGATCCAAGGTGGAGGACAGGGAAAGAGCGGCTTTTGGAAATGCTTTTGCTTTTGGAAGTGAACTCACTCCCTCGTCACCCTCCCCCACCCCATAATGCCTCTCCCGACCCATCCTGCCCCCACCTCCAGTGGAGCCTACTGATCCTGGTGGGTGCAGGCCTCCGAGTGGCAGCAGCAGACCAGTGGAGGCCTTGGGGCTGGGGCCTACTTACACATGAAAATCCCTTAAATCCCATGCACTGAGGAGCCACGTTGTATGAAGATATGTATTGCGTTTCTATACCACCTTTCTCAACAGACTCAAGGCGCCAGCTAAGAAATTCATTTTCGGGTTCATAGTTTGTACTATCTGGACTTCTTGAATGTGGCCTTAGAACCTGAAAATGAATTTCTCAGTAGGTGACAACTCTGGCCACAGAAGCCTTATTACCGTAAATACTTAATACTTAAATGTAATTTGGACTCAATTCAGTTTACATTGGCAGACCGAACATAAATCCATTTTTCAACCGTGGGTACGCCATATTCCATACCCAAGGGTTCAACCAATTGCAACCATGAATTGAAAAATACTGTATGCTAAAAATTATTCCTCCAACTCCGTAGAGGGAAAGCAAAGAGGAGAGCGGGAGGATGGCAGTGTACAGCACAGCCACCCCCTCCACGTCGGCAGCTCCGCAGTGGTCTCAGCCCAGCTGGCCATCAGAGCCCTCCCTGGGGCAGGTTCTACCCCAGCTTTGGGTGCCTTCGACTCCCCTGCCCTTGCCTTCCTGCCTGATGGGCTTTTACCTCCTCCTCAGGTTGGCAGCGGCAATGCTCTCATCGAGGCATTGCTGAGGATTGGGCTGAGGCACCCACCTCTAACCTGCCTCTCCTGTTCCCAACTTCCTATAGCAGTGGTTCCCAAATGGTGGGTCAGGACCCACCAGTGAATCACAAGCCATTTTCAGGTGGGTCACAAAGCACCTAGAGCAGCCATATTGAAACTGTGGGAAGATGGGATGCTGGAAAGGGGGAGGGTTTTGCGGTGATTTTGCTTGTGTCACGCTTGTAAACAGACTTTTTTCTTTCTGATTCACTGTGCTATTGGAAAATGTCTGAGAAATAGCCAAGCATTGCTGAATTCTCAGAAAAGCAGCAGGCTCTGGCATCATAATGATGGCACTTCTGGCCATGATATCACTTCTGGTGGGTCCTGGGCAGACTTTCATTCTAAAAAGTGGATCCCATTGCTAAAAAGTTTGAGACTCACTATCCTATAGGGTACCTATTATTAGACTTACCATAATTTTTAGAGTTGAGACTGGAACCAATTGGAGTACCACCAGGCATGGCACAGAGTGTAAACCCCCCCCCCCGATGGGGAAATCTGCACTCCGTTGGGCAATTTGGAGCTAGTTTGTTGAGTGTGTGTTTGCCCCCAGACCCTCATCTGGGCCCTTCTACCCCATGTCAGCAAAAACCTGTGTTACATGACTTTTGTACCTTGATGAGGTAAAGTAAAATAGCTGTATGAATAACGCACACATGTTTGCACAAGCTCACTACAGTTTATCTGCACCACGCACACACTAGCAGCTTTCTCTGCAATGATTGCAGTACCTCTTGCAGACTCTCATTGCACTACCTATGTGCAAATCATTGAACTACTAGAGGTGTTTGAGTGTAACTTAGTTTAGTACAATTGACCACCAAGTCATACCAAACACATTTTAGTGTTTAAAACGCACATTATGCTTTGTTGAAAGTAGTGAAAGAGTACATAAGAAGACTGAAAAGAAGAAGAGGCAAGCAGGGCAAAAGCTATCTTTCAGTCAGCAGCATTCCCACACCTGAATCAGAATCCTGATTGTTGTGCTCAAATCATTGGAGACAGAAAATAAAACACATCACAGGGTAAAGTCCAATTGAGTTGTTGTTGTTCAGTCGCTAAGTTGTGTCCGACTCTTTGCGACCCCATGGACCACAGCACGCCAGGCAGTGGTGCAATTCAAATGAATTAACCGGTTCAATGACGTCATAGCCGGAGCCAAAAAAAACCCCGAAGCCAGCAGAGGTAAGCAAGTGGGCGGGGCCTGGCCATTTACAACCAGTTCTATAGAACCTGGGCGAACCCCCTGAATTTCACTACTGATGCCAGGCCTCCCTGTCCTCCACTAGCTTCCGGAGTTCGCCCAATTTCATGTTCATCGCTTCGGTGACACTATCTAACCATCTCATCCTTTGCCACCCCCTTCTCCTTTTGCCTTCAATCTTTCCCAGCATGAGGGTCTTTTCTAAAGAGTCCTCTCTTCTCATGAGGGGGCCAAAGTATTGGAGCTTCAGCTTCAGGATTTGTCCTTCCAGGGAACAATCAGGCTTGACTTCCTGTAGGATTGACCGATTGGATCTCCTTGCAGTCCAGGGGACTCTCAAGAGTCTTCTCCAACACCATAATTCAAAAGCATCTATTCTTCGGTGCTCTGCCTTTCTTATGGTCCAGCTCTCACATTCATACATTGCTACTGGGAAAACAAAATTCATGCTCAGAATGGACTAGGTTCTGCAGCTACTGAACAGGCCTGCTATACAAAAGGCAAAATCTAGCCAGAAACTGCAGAGAATAAAACCTTTTTCTTCATACAGAAAAGACCAGGAGGAAAAAACATAAGACAGACACCATCTAACGTTATTACAAGCAACACACACACAACTCTCCATCAATACCATCCTTCTCTTGCACTAAATTTGGAGTCAAAACAAAAGAATCACTCAACTCACTAGCAACGGAAGGTTGCAGGGAGAACTTGCACAGTTTTCAGAATTGCATCAAGAACATACATCAACAAGGGGTAAGAGAGCTCTTAAATTAAGCAGTTATGTTTCAGAAGGACAGCTGCTTACCCTCTTATCTCCAAATGTAATCCTTCCACCCAACCCTCTATTCACCTCCCTCCTTCCATCATATGGAGCTTTCCACCCCACCCCACCCAATATTACCTCCCCTACATGTCCTCCTGTCCATGACTTCGCATACACCATTTTTTTGAAGGGCAAAATTCATACCCAGAGCTGCCTAGGTTCAGCAGGTACTGAACAGATCAGCTGTGCAAAAGGCAAAATCAAGCAGGCAGACACCAGATAACATTATTATCAGCAGCAGGCACAACTCCCTCCTGCACTAAAAATACTTACCTGGGAATAAGCGGCATTGAACTCAATGGAACTTACTTCAGAGTAGACATGCATAGGATTTAGTTCAGGACTGCACACTATAATCCTTCTCTTGCATTGGAGTCAAAAGCTTCACTCACTAGCAAGGGAGGATTACAGAGAGAACCAGGAGATAGTTTTCAAAAGTGAATCAACAATACACACCAAAAAGGAGTGAGTCAGTCTTGGAGAGGTGCACAGAACTGCAGCCTCCCACCTTCACACCCATCTGATCACAGCCTCCAAAAATCCTGTTCTGAAAGTGGAAGGACACACACACTCACACACAGAACTCTGGAGTCCAGACTTTATTTCCTTTCTTGCAGGCTTGTGAAGGAGGGGTGCTGGCTGGAGGAAGAACCCCCACCTGCACCCCACCCTCTGCAGTGGCCCTCATTCATCCAATAGTCCCAGGGAACAGGTGTGTGTATAGGGGGGAAGGCATGGTGGATCTGTTGGCAGCTGGTTGGATCTTTTGCAGCTGGTTGTTTATTCCCCCACCTCCAGACTGCAGGAGAGCTGGTGGCATGGCAGTCCTTGTAACTTTTGGAGGACCAGCAGGCAAAGGGGCTGGAGAATGGGACGATGGAAGAAAGCAGAAGTGCAGAGAAAGAAGGCTTAGCAGGGGGAGTGGAGCGCTGGGGAGGGTACAAAAGCAAGCTCGGAGCAGAAAAGGCGGCACGAAGGAAGGAAAATGGA
The DNA here is from genome assembly GCA_029204185.1 of Lerista edwardsae. Taxonomy (NCBI): domain Eukaryota; kingdom Metazoa; phylum Chordata; class Lepidosauria; order Squamata; family Scincidae; genus Lerista; species Lerista edwardsae. Next base: position 14,376,889 of record JAJKFI010000018.1, on the reverse strand, counting down.
CCGCCCTCATGGCCAAGCAACCCCACCTTGCCTTCAAACAATTTTAGCCACCTGCTTGGATCTGGGAGGCACTGGGTCATACACAGTGAGGTTGGAGCAGCACTTGAGCCGCAGCTCAGCTCCCTTGCAGAGCACGCAGAACTTGCGGGCCTCAATGCTGCTGCTGGGAGGCACGGGCACAGTGTGGAGATAGCGTTTTGCACGTTGTACTCTACAAGGCACCAGTGGTACGCCCAGTGGTGTCATTCAAATGATTTAGAAACAGGTTCTCACTTTTGATTGGCACTTGTTGGGGTCCACCCACCGGAAGTGACATCATAAGCAGTGGTGTCATTCAAATGATTTAGGAACAGGAACTCACTTTTGATTGGCACTTGTTGGGGTCTGCCCACCGGAAGTGATGTCATGGCAGGAAGTGATGTCATCAAGCAGACCCAACAATTCCCAAACTATTCCAGATCACTCTCAGAGCATGTTAAGAAGGCCTGAGAAGGGGGACGTCAGCTCTTCCCAATCTAATTCTTTTGGGCTGTGTGTGCCTGACCATACTCTAAAGAGTTCTCAGAATGTACACAAGGTCTTCTAAACCCATCATACTGTCAGTGATTTGGAGGTAGGAGGAATGCAATGACACAGGAAAATAGGATAATCTTTACAATTATGGGCAGAATTCAGCCAATAGTTCTCAAGGCTGAAATTCTAAACACACTTTCTAAAGAGTAAGCCATTCAGCAATATATGCATAAGTCTGCAAGTATAAGCCTGTCTTTTTGGAAGATCCAACTGAAAATAATGGGGCTGACTTCTGAGTAAACAGTTTAGATCAGTCTTTATGTCTTAGGGATTTCAACTGGAGGGAGAGTTAAGCACATGTTTGACTACTCAAAATCAATGCAATGTAAAAGCACTTAAATTACACTGGATCATGCCCAATTAATAATAATTATCACCTGTAAATAACTGCGCTGGGTAATCAACGCTGTGCAAACTTTAGAGTTGTCAGGAGGGAAAACCAGCCTTTAACAACAGCTTAATTCACAGAAACCATCATACTGAACTATGATTCCTACTTGGATTTACATCATATAGTGATCCACTTTGCAAGTTACTAGTCCACAGTATCCCCAGTTCAAGCTTCATTTTATGCCATCCAGACCAACAGGATGCTGCATGTCATTTTAGTAGATAAGACCTATGAATGGTCACAGACTATGTCTCATATTCACAAGAAATTTCTTGCTTCTCAAGAGAGACAGGAGAAATCTCGTGCTTCACTATGTCAAATAATGTTGCTTTAAAGTAGTACCCACATCATTTAAGATTCCAGCAATAAAAGCAACAAACCTTGTGGGAGGAAATCTAGTTAACCTATTGAGGACGGGGGTGTAACTCCCCTCCTCAGGTGTAGCTGCTGCTGCCACCAGCCCAGGCTCAACACAACAAAGGGAGCTCCTGGGCAAAAATCCCTCTTAAAAGAAAGCCAAATAACAGAAGTAAAAAACCCAATTTTATTGACATATATTAAGAGTTATAAATAAACTACAGAGGCTCTGTACCATAAAACCTGAATATTAAAATGACAATAATCAACCCCTTTGTTTATAACTTAACTGAGAGGAACTCAAAGGACAAAAACAACAACAAAAAATCCTATAGGATTTTTACCTTACTGACTGACTACAACCAGCTTCCACAGCACATAGTGAGGCTAACCTTCCCTGAGAGCAGCCAAAGGGGTCTGTTCCCTGAGGCTTTTAACTTTATATCAATGAACTAATCACCCCCACCTGAGCCATTTACACTTGAGTAGTTCTCTCCCAACTAACCAGGTTCACATAAGACCACAATTTCATGACACCCACAAAGAACAACAACTACGTGTACATCTTCCCTTTACACTTTTCTAGAGAACTCACCACAGTTCCAAACACAGGGAAAATCGACTTCCACAAAGATCGATATAGTGAATTGCAGGCTACAAGGAAGTGCAGCAATGCTAAGCTCTGTGCTCACACAAAATCTCTTCATGCACAACGATCCTGCAAGGGAAGTCTGAAAGGAAAGGCATTTCTAGGAGCACTTAAAGGCGAGGCTGGGGGGGCGATCCTGCAAGGGGGGGAGAGAGGTCTGCATTTCTAGGAGCACTTAACAGAGAGGCTGGGGGACGGAGCAAACAACAACAAAAAACAAAGCCAGCGATGAGTGGGCGGAGCCAGCCCTAAGGTTAGGTTCTGGAATGCACGTTCTGGTGCCTTTCCCCTCCATGTCACCACTGCTCCTCTCCCTTGCTGCTGTAGCCAGTAAGCAACGCCAAGATGTTGCTTTTCCCTGTGAGGATTGGCTAAAATGGTGCAGGAGAGGAGTGATTCCACTGCAAGGTAAGGCTTCTTTCAAAACTTAAGAGCTTTGCCCTCCCTTAGATTTACCTCTGCTTGCAATTGAAATTCAAATTCAAATGGGCGGGAAATGGCCCTGTTTTTTGGTCCAATTAACAAACGGAGCCACACACAAAAAACCCATGAAGTGCAAAGCAAAAAAAAACACACACCAACACGAAGTGCAAAGCAAAAAAAACGGAGCAAAAAAAACCCGAAGCAAAAAAAACAAGGAGCCAGCAATGAGTTAAGTGGGCGGAGTCCACTAATTGTAACAACCGGAACGCAGTTCCAGCTGCATGACAGCACTGGCGGGCCAGCTGCCGTGGGCGGGGCCAGCTCATTTAGAAACCGTTTCTCGGGAACCAGTGAGAACCGGGTGCATGACTACACTGGGTACGCCCCTCCCGCACCGCCAAGGCTCAGAATGCTTCCCCAATCCCCATCTATTTTGACTGTTAGCTGCCCTGTGGATTCCTTGTTGTTTGGCAATGGAAACAGACGGGTACTGATAGAGAGGGGGGGAAAGTTACTCACGGGAGGCCCCTTTTCCCAGCCGGCTGCACATTCCAGCCCCCTAGTCCTCCACCTGTGTCCTGCAGTGGCGACCCCCCCCCATCACACAGGCCATGCCAAGAGGCTCCCAGCACAGCTCGCAGTGCACACCAATGCCGTCTGCTCCCCAACTGTGAACAAAAGGTGAAAGTGAACAAAGCGAGCGGAAGAAGCGAGGTGCAGCCAATGAGCCAGCATTGGAGGCAACACAAACAGCCTGCAGAGCCTGGGGACAGAAGCAGAGGCGTAGCTAGGGCATGGCAAGGGGGGGCAAGAGCCCTGGGGCGCCATGGCCCTTAGCCCCCCCTCACAATGCCCAAGGCACGCCTCGCGCCGCAGCTTGCCGGCTTCTCCTGGCTGCCGTTGGCACTTTAAGGCCAGCGGCAGCGAGGAAAAGCCGGCAACGGCAAGCTGCGGCGCGTCCCCCGGCTCTGCAAATCAGAGGCGAGGGAAAGCTTTGCCTTCCCCCGTCTCTGATTCCCTGCCCGCCAGGAGGAACTTTGCGCCCCCCTTGCCGACGTTTCCCGCCGGCAAGGGGCGCGCGGGGTTCCTCCCGACAGGCGGAGAATCAGACAGGGGAAAGCTGCGTCTTTCCCCCGCCTGATTCCCCGCTCGCCGGGAGGAACTGTGCCTGCGCGTGCCCCTTGCCGACATTTCCCGCCGGCAAGGGGCACGCGGGTTTCTGACGGGCGGAGAATCAGGCGAGGGAAAGCTGCGCCCCCCTCGCCTGATTCCCGCTTGCCGGGTGGAACTGTGTGTGCGTGCGCGTGCGCACGCGCAATTCTTCCCGGCAATGTCATGACGTCATGATGTAATGACGTCATGACGTTGCGTGCCCCTGGGCGCGATTGCGCCCAGGTACGCACCTGGACAGAAGGAGCCGCAAACAACTCTCCGGGGAAGCGAGGCAGCGGAGTCTTGCGCTAGCTAGGAAGAGACCCTCATTCCACCCGAGGCATGCCCGCGGGGGGGGAAGAGGCTTGGGAATTAGCAGGAGCCCCACCAGACTCACCAGAGGGAGGAGAGGAGGCCGCGTGTGCCTTATCGCCCCCTTCCCCGCAGCAAACCTAGCGTGCAGGCGTTTTTGCCCTGCTTGCCATTTTATGCCCACCGTGCTCTCACCTCGCGGTACCACACTAAGCCCCTCTGGGATGCAGCATGGAGGTAGAGTGACTGGAGTCGGCATCCCTGTTGAATTGATAGGAATCGAGTGAAGCCAGGGGGCGGGCTTAGCGGCCGTGTTTGTGTGCCCCAAACAATCTTTATTCCAAGCATTTCAGATTGCTTTTCTGGTACTGTTTAGGACTTAATAATTTACTCCTGAAATAAAAACTTACGAAAATAAAAACGTGTGATCGTGTAGAAACATTATTGGTAACCTTATTGTAATTTAATATGCAATTACAAGGTTAAATTCCTCATAATTATATTACTGAACATACCGGACGAAATGCTACTTGCTGTCTATTTAAACTCAGATTGCACTATTGTGACAGACTTATTTTTTGAAATCTACACAAGCAGAAATAACGTGTGAACGGGAAGGAAAGAAAAAAAGGGGAGGGTGGGCAAAAATCAGATAAATACATAGGAAAATTACATTAAAATCTCTTCATGACACAAGTAGTTGTCAATATGAGAGTAATTCTTTTTTACTTCTAGGCTATTAAGAGTATTTTTTAAAACTTCTACACTCACCCCCCCCCCAAAACAAATTCTGTTCATGTTCAGAATTTCGAAAATATTACAGTAGAAAATGGAAGGCGGGAAAAAAAGTGTAAACGGGAAGGGGGGAAAAGGAGGGGGGAAATATTACATACCGATGTAATGTGAATACATGAACCTTTCTGTGGAAATTAAATCCCGTTTTTCGTAAAGCGATTCGCACACCCATATGCAGAACACCCAGGCATGCTTAAAGAGGTTGAGATTAACTTTTACACGTGTGCAGGGAGATTTTTATTCGTGAATTCGCGGCAATCCACGTCCTTGGCGGGAAAGTTCTGAGTCAGCCATATTTGTGTGCCCCGGAAGCTTCAAGAAAATGACATCATGCCGACTCTAGTCAATCTAACCTTCTCGGGATGCAGGCGCAGAGCAGCCGCACCCCCCTTCAGGCTCTGAGGAAGACACTCTGGCCGGCGGCGGAGGGAGAGCTCTCTGGCTGCAAACCGGGACGCAGAGGCATTTCTACAGGGAGGGCAAATCTGTAAGTTTTGCAAGAAGCCTTACCTTGCAGTGGAAATCACTCCTCTCCTGCACCGTTTTAGCCAATCCTCACAGGGAACAGCAACATCTTGGCATTGCTTACTGGCTACAGCAGCAAGGGAGAGGAGGGATTTACATGACAGGGTAAGGCTTCTTGCAACACTTAGAGCTTTGCCCTCCCTGTAGAGCCGCCTCTGCTGGGACGGATTTGCAAACCGCCGGGACACTGGGACAACTGTCCTAAACTGGGATAATCCCGGTCAAACTGGGAGGTCTGGTAACCCTACCTATTGTGAAGACTAGACCAACCCCTGTTGAAGGAAAAAGAAGCTCGCAGAAGAAGCCCAGTTGTTTGTTTAAGAACTAGTAACCATGACTACAATCCTGCACACAGTTCAACTCCTAAGAGGTATTGTAGGGTAATGCTTAGGGCCGCTACGATCCTTTACTGGTAGTAAAGTCCATCCATCACAGTTAGGAATACTTCTGAGTAAACATTCATAGGTTTGGGCCCTGTAAGTGTCAACTGGGAAATCCCTCTCAGTGTTGTCATTAAATCCAATAATAGCCTTAAGTAGGCCACTATTCTTTTAGAATTAGACCCCATCTGCAATGTGGGTCCAAATAAGACTAGTCTTATTTTATAGGGCGTCCAGCTCTGAAAGTAAACAAACAAAAACAGAGCCAAAACATAATTCCTTGGGGCCTGGCAGAGAGGCCTTTCCTCTCTGCTAATCCCTTGTCTGTTTTGAAAAAAAAATAGATTGGTATCTTTTAGTGTCTTTTAAATCCCTTTGTTTAAGCTCCGTATGTTTCTGCCTGCCTGATTTGTATTTATAGCCAGACATGACATTGTGGCACGTATGTACAGTATATGAATTACTCACAAGGCAAATGCCTTTTAGAGACTGTTTCCTGTTCCGGGATCTATAGTCAGAAGTCCAAATGCTTATTTTACAGATGTTTGGAGCCCCTTAAATCTGCTCCTGTTGCTTCTGACATCTCAATAGCTCTAATTATGTTGGTGCTTACCAGGAATGCGCTCCAGTCAAGTCCTTGAGGGGAACCCCCCCCCCCCGGTAAGCCTTGCTCCTGCCCGCAAGCTCCCCCGAGCCATCTACCCTCCTTCCATCATGTCTACTGCTGCTGTCAGTCTGCAGGGCGGCTTCCAGATCACCCACGAGCTCCATAACTAACAGGTATAATGGAACAGCAGATTCAACATAACCAGTACAAAGTGAAATCTAACTGTAGATTCATTTTGGCACATTCAGTATACATAACATTAACAAACTGAAAGCAGTTTAGATACGCAAGGCTATCAGTATGCCTGTTCTGCATTCAGGCAGGCTTCTTTCCCTCAGCATAGGCTATGGTCTTGCCTACATCAGTTTCCAAGTGACCAGGTTGGCAGTGTGATAATTGCAGTCATGGTGGGGGAGTCATATATATTACAGTGAGTATCCCCAGTAAAGCTTGTCTGGATGATTTTCCCCTCCTAAGCTTATCTGTTTGCAAGACCCAAAGTCAAATCAGTTGGGCAGCAAGCTGCCGGCTTTGGTAGACTTATCTCGGTGGGGCGAGTTCTGGGCGGGGAGGGGGGAGAGGGCAGAAGGGAAGGAGGAACTGGGTGGCGGTGAACGAGTGGGCTGGGAGGCATCCCAGCCCAGAGAGGGGGTGGAGCTGGCCCAGGGAGGGGGTGGAGCTGGGATGCAGCCGTTAGGCCCCACCCGAGCCTCTGTCCCCAGGCCACGTCGGCCCTGATTCAGGCCAGCAGGTGCAGATCCAAGCAAGTCCGTCGGGGTGGCTGGCGCCTGCCCCAGAGCAAGGGCAAGAATATGCCCTTGCCCCAGGGAAGTTCCAGCAGCTCCTAACTTTCGCTGGTACGCAGTCCCTCTGGCCTTGCTGATCTGGCACAAGTTAGCATTGTGCCCCCAATTGCACAAGAGAAATGCTTGTACATGACTGCGGCTTAGTAATCAATTTTTTTCCTAATAAGCAGGCTGGGTGCGAGCAGGCCATGTGACTTACCTGCCCACATGATTCTAACTTTGTTGCAGGAGGCAGGTGACTCATCACTAGGATACCCTGAGCTTCCTTTTTGCTTCTGTAGCGTTCTCTGTGCTATTTATAGTGCTATTCAGGCTTGTTCTTGAGATCACTCCTGTTGTATAGAATTATTCTGAGGTAGGGGGGATGTGAAAGTGCCCATGGATCACATGATCTGTTTTGACTGTTACCTTCCTTTGGGTCACAACAATTTGCCTCTGAAAAGCATATGTGGCTGCAGCATGAGCAAAATGGGGGGGGAGGAGGGTTTGGCTAGCTGGTGACAGCAAATTTCAGTGGTCTCAAGAAAAATGCCTTAAAATTTATGAGCTCCTGATCCACTTAACAGGAATTGCATGAGAATGTATAATTATTATATAGCAATCATCAGTAGCGCCAACTCCATGGGTGCTGGTATGCTGTCAGCACCCACAATAATTTTGGGGGAGTGGTCCGCACCCCCAATGTTTGGCACCCCCCACACAGCATGGCACCCCCATGTTCAGCGCTGGGCCAGGAGCGTGCCTATTCATCGGAGTGGTCAGGCTGAGCATGGGCAGCGCATCGCTGGTGCCTCGGGAAGGAGCTCATTGGCTCGATCGCAACACAACCACTGCATATGCTCGTACTGCCCTTGGCTCGGCCTGACCGGTGCAACGAAAAGGTGCCCTCTGGACCCACACTGAACATGGGGGTGCCGTGATGCAATGCAGCCTTTTCCGAGCCCAGATCGTGGTGATTGAGGCTGGCTCACTCGCCTGCCTCGGCCTCGGAAGGGTTGTCTTGCATCGCGGCACCCCCATGTTCAGCGCTGGACCAGGAGTGCGCCTGTTCGTCGGAGCAGTCAGGCCGAGCTGAGGGCAGCGCGAGCATGCGCAGAAGGAGCTCACTGGCTGGATCGCAACATGACCACTGCACATGCTTGTGCTGCCCTCGGCTCGGCCTTTTCACCACTGGACCGGATGAACCCTTGTGGAGCATGCCTGACCGCTCCGACAAACAGGCGCACTCCCGGCCCAGCACCGAACATGGGGGTGCCATGATGCAAAGCAGCCTCTTCCGAGCTACGATGACAGTGGGCACAGCTACATCAGGGGGCGTGGTTATGTCAGGGGGCGTGGCTACATCAGACATTGTTACGTCAGGGGCGTGGCTATATCAGACTTGGTTACATCAGGAGGCGTGGCTATGTTGGGCATGGTTACATCAGGGGGCGTGGCTATTCAGCACCCCCAGTGTTCTGAGCATTTAAATCTTTAATCATCAGCATTGTTTTTTTAGATACTGGTAGAGAACTTGGGAGAGTTGTTGTATGACTTGTTTTGGGACAGTCATTGATATGGTTTCAAGCATACTAAATGCTTTAAACATCTAGGATGGTAATATAATACCTTGCAATGCTTATAAGTTTCAATAGGCGACAAAGACAATAAAAGTCCCATTATATAAGTAACTGAAAGGATTCTAGTATAGCTGTACAGTGCAAGCCTAGGCATGTCTACTCAAAAGTAAGCCCCACTGAATGCAGTGGGACTTGCTCCCAGGTAATGGGGCAGAGATGGGGGCGAGGCCAATCAAGGCTGGGAAGGGGGTTATATCAGCAGCAGCAGTGCCTCGATCCATTGACCCTGATCCATGCGGACATTTGTAGCAAAATTGCTGGGGTAGGTCTGAGTAGACCTGGCAGGCCGGCAAGGGGTTACCCCGGGGCAAGGCAACAAATGTTCCCTTACCCCATGGAGACCTTTGGGGCCTGAAATTCCCACCAGACAGGAAGAGTGAAAATAGGATTGGGCTGCCGGCCTCTGCATGGTTGCTCATACTTCTACCTTCTCACTTCTTAGTTAAATCTGATTCAGTTTTAGATGAAGAAGAATTTGGTGATTGAATCAGTTCTTCTGATTTGGTTTTCTGTACATTTTGGTCTATAGTTAAATCAACACTCATTTGATATTTGATGCTTGAACTAGTTTGGTTTCTTCTGTTTCTTCCATCTTGCCTTTCCCCTCTTGTAAGACAAAGCCAGCTTTCCTGAATTGCTTTAGGCTCACTTCCCACTGATCTTCACTGCCGATTCCAGGAGTAGTTAAAATTTGAAAGGTTTGAAAGGTTTATAGTGGTCTTTACTTTGCTGTTCACTGTTCTTGTATTTACTCGTAATCTCAAATTCAATCAGCAGAGACATCTCACGATCGCTTTCACCTTTCCACTTCTGCATTCATTAGTAATTAATTATTCCCTGGGTGTGAGAATCAGGCCTAAAATAGCTTCCCTCTAGGTGGTGTTGATGGAAAAATTGACAAGAACAACACCTGAGTTCCTGGTTTCTTTAGCATGGCTTACAAGTTCATATACAGTGAACACTTTGATTTAACAGACTCATTGTGCCTGGAGTGCAGGTCCATTAATGCCAGATATCCATTAAATCTGAACGCACTGAAGTCAATGGAGATGTGCATGGACAAATGTGACTTGTTTTTAATGGAGCAGAAAACATCGATTGCCTCCAAAGTCTGTTAAATAGGGGTCTCCAAAGTCTGTTAGTTCGGAGTTCATCATAGTCTCTTTTGAGTTGCTAATGATAGGACATGGCAGCATCATTCATACCCACATGAATAAATAGTGTTGGACAGACAACCTGATGAAACCTTTCTGCAACAGAGCTTCCACAGTGGGTATCTATCAGCCACTGCACTTAGACTCCACATCAGGCTGGCAAATGGTGCCTTTGTGCTGTGCTTTAAGAGCTGGACATTAGTGCAAGGGGAGCTGGACATTAGTGCAAGGGGGGCTGAAGCTGATACAGGTGTGCCCCAGTATTCACTGATTCTGTATCCACGGTTTCAGTTATTCATGGATACCATGGGTACTGGAACACCTATTAAAAAGAACATTAAACAAATCTATTTTTTACCAGCAAAACCACTGATGTCCCCCGTCTTTAAAAAGGCATTCCCCGATATCCACTGTTTCAGGAATCCATCAGGGTGTGTGTGTGTTTTGCCACATAACCACAGCGGATACTGAGACATGCCTGTACATGGTCGAAAACTAGTGAGGGGATGAATTCTAAAGCAGGATAAGTCTATAAGCAATTCCAGAGAGGAGCCCTAAAGCACAGAGGAGTGGGAGGGCCAGAATCAGGTGCATCGCTGAAATCATGGCAGGTGTCGAGGCCAAGGCAGCACTGAGAGAAAGGGACCAAGCACTTCGGCCGTGATTTGTTCGCATTGGGTTAAACTGTATATTATGAAGAATTTCTTGCTTGGACCAGTTGTTCTGCATGCTTGTTCTGCCTGTTTGTGCCTGTTTGTGGTGCTGTAGGATGTGAAGTGTTCCATTAGGGCCTCTTTGCAGGTCTCTTTCTGTAGCAGGGTGGTTTGAGAGCAGCTTTGTAGACTGGTCAGTGCAGCTGAGGATCTCCCTCGTCTTCCTCTTTTGTCTCTGCTGTTGGTGTCCATGCAAATGTCCTGCAAAAGGGGAATGTGCTGTTGGCTATGGCAAGCTATGGCTATGGTTCAAGCCTCCTTTTTCTGGTTCCCAACCTGGGTCTCTATGCAGTGGGATACAGTGGCACAGCGTGGGTTGCTAGTGGCCAGGGCAAGGCAAGTATTGCCCCCCCCCGACAGCCGGCAGCATCCCGCCCTTGAGGAGAACCCTGACGTTCTCCTTGGGGATGGGGCTTAGGCGCGCCTTATCCCTGCCTTCAGTTGAAGTATGGGGCTGAAATTGTGCCCAGGGCAACCACCCCTGTGGCCCCTCCCATACTATGCCACTGATGGGATACCAGCATCCCAGCTCCCCTCTGTCTCTCCCCTGGTAAAGGGTTCCTTCCAGATGGCGGATTCCTCCACTGGGGCTTAAACTTTTGCCACTTCTCACATTTGTACACTGCCCTTCCTTCAAGGAGCTCAGGGTCCTGTCAATACAGTAGTTCCTCCACACCTTTTGTCCTCACATTAACCCTATGAGGTAAGTGAGGCTGATAGTGACTGGCCCAAAGTCACCCAGAATGCAATCCTAAACTGGAGTTAGGCCGGCAAAAGCTAAGCCAGCAAAGTTTGGCCTGCACAAGGGACACCATAAAACGTGTTTAGACTACTCTCGGAATCAGGGAAGATGGCGCGCATCTGTGTGCTGGCCTCTCTGATTCTGAGAGTGGTCCATACATACTTTACGGTGTCCCTCGTGCTGGCCAAACTTTGCTGGCTTAGCTTATGTTGGCCTAACTCAGTTTAGGATTGTGCCCGCAGGAAGCTTCATGGCTGAGTGAGGATTTGATCCTGGATCTTCCAGATATAAGTCTAGCTCCCGAAAGACAGGTATTTGTTTCACAGGTCTGCTCTCTTCCATCTCCTGGTGTGTTGTAGTCAAAAAGGTATCTCTTGGAAGTGTGTGTTCATGTGAGTGGCATTATGTGGTTTGAATGTTGGTTTTTCATGCCATGTTTTTCTGGTGCTTCTTTCATTTTTGTTTTATCTGTTTCTGCTGCTGTTTTGTGTTCTTCTGCTGTTGCTTTTGATTTTTTTAAACCACGTTTTTCTACCTGATATTCCTTACTTTGTATTGTATTGTATTGTATTGTTTGATCATATCTATTGTTTTTATTATGTTTGCAAGCCGCCTTGGGCACCCTCTGTCCCCTTTGTTGGGTGTGGGAAAGGCAGGGTAAAATTTGATTAAATAAGACCAGTTCTGGAGAATGAACCATTAGAGTGGTTCATTCTCTAGTGCAGTGGTTCTCAAACGTTTTAGACCAGAACCTGCTTTTTAGAATGGTACTTGTGTTGGGACCCACTGGAAGTGATGTCATGAGCCTGGAAGTTATGTCATAGCCGGAAGTTACACCATCAAGCAGGAAATGCTGTCATTGTGACATAATAAAATGACAGTCCTGGAATGCAAACTGGCATTCCTGGACTGCAGCAATTGGACAACCATGAAACTTCCCTGACAGAAAGCAAGATTAGGACAAAATATTGAAAAGCGCTGAACTAAAAACAATTTTTTATATCTCTCACAAAAGGGATATAACAAGAGCTTCCAAGATGGCTATTCCCAGCTTTCTGCAACCCACCTGAGATCAGGTCGCAACCCGACAAGTGGATCCCAACCCACAGTTTGAGAAACACTTCTCTAGTGGAACAGGTTGTGAGGTGATGAGAAGGCTGCTGCCTTTCAGAGAAGACAGTCTGGGAATAGATGGTCTTCTTCTTCTTAAAGGTCAAACATGTTACTACTTTGTCCAGTACAATGGTTCTCAAATGTCCCCCTGCCGTGACCCGCCTGTTCTGTGGCAGAGCACTCTGCAACCCACCTCCTTCTCTGGCGCCAGACCTCCTCAGAAGACCTCCGCAGACCTCTGGAAGCTACCGGAAGTCTCATGAAACCTTTCTGGCTGCTTATGAAGGCCTGTGGAGGCCTCCTGGGGCTTGTGGAGGCCTGGTGCAGCCTCCAACTGCATCCAGAGGCCTCCAATTTGGAGCCTACTGGATGCAAGGGCAGGTGGGAGAGCCAGGACCCACTGGACATTGGGTCATGACCCACCAAGTGTTTGAGTTTGAGAATGCCAATCTAGTGAATTGGGTCATAAGAAAGAACAGGCAAGTTGGCAGGGCTTAAATGGGAAATTGCAGATATTGCAGTTCATATTGAACTTTCCCATTTCATTGTCAACATCCTTATTCACATTTCAGCTGAAGCAGCCTTCGTTAATCCTGTAAAATGCTTGAGAGTTCTAGTGTTACCCTCAGGGCTCAAACAATGCTGCAGAACAGCACACGCTGACAAATACATCTGCTATAGTATGATACCTTTGCCCAAATGTATGTGTTGCTATTATCCCCACTGAGGTTTTAGGATTAAATAGCTAAATATTCACTGCTTTGGAGCATTCTTTGCTTTCAGCTCCTAGTCTGGAATCCGTGCTTTTACTTGCACACCCTTGCATACCAACGTCTTGGGAATAACAGTGCTAGCCCACCTGTATTCTTTCTTGGAAAGACAACATACAAATACAAATAATAGATCACTTTTTACTTTGTACTTAGCAAGTTATGTTGCTGCTTGAAGGTACTTTAAACCTGAGAAGGGGAGGGGGGGAAATGTAAACCTGCCATTCTAAGCATATTATTCAGAGCAGAAGTACATTTTAATTAGCAGGGTTTAAACAAATGCAACAAGCTTGTAACATTCAAGGGGTGGCTTGATTACTTTATTGATTTTTGCCATGGATCTGGCTTGTTGAGTGCAGTACCTAAGTATGATTAAGTTCACCCATCAATTATATCTTCCTGCCTCTCGCTAATGCTTTTGTTGGCTGATGCTTTCGCTAGGATGTGAGAGAGAATTTTTTAAAATGTTTGCATCATTTGCAGGGTACGTTCAATAGGTGGGTCCTTCAATCAGTGGCGTCTCTACAGGGAGGGCAGAGCTCTAAGTTTTGCAAGGAGCCTTACGCTGTCATGTACATCCCTCCCCTCCCTTGCTGCTGTAGCCAGTAAGCAACGCCAAGATGTTGCTTTTCCATGTGAGGATTGGCTAAAACGGTGCAGGAAAGGAGTGATTTCCACTGCAAGGTAAGGCTTCTTTCAAAACTTAGAGCTCTGCCCTCCCTGTAGAGACGCCACTGCCTTCAATAAATCTGTGATTAGTGAGAGCCGCTGCATAGCTAAGAGATTTACAGTTGTGCCCCTGCATCTAGGTGGGCTCCATTCCTGGAACCCCGGTGGATGCCAAAACCATCGGGTCAGGGCCAGTGATGTCATCTATGAACAAGCTGCCGGAACGCTGGGCAGGACTTACGCTCTGATTGGCAGCCCGTCCGTCACGTTCCACCGCCTGCCTGCGCTGCCCTGGCCTCGGAGGGGGCACCCCGCGCAGCGGGCGGGCAGGCGGCGGAATGTGACGGACGGGCTGCCAATCAGCGTAAGTCCCGCCCAGCGTTCCGGCAGCTTGTTTGTAGATGACATCACTGGTCAGGGCATGCCAGACCTCTGAACATGACTGGAGCTGTGCTCCGCTTACGTTCAGAGGGTTTTCTGAAGACTGGGAAGGCTGCATGCAGTTTCCCTGGGCCTCAGGATGCTTTCTAAAGGCAAAAATAGTAACTTACAGTTGTTTCAGGGGAAACAGGAAGTGACATTTTTATGCTATTTTTAGTGACATTTTTAGGAGGGATTCTGAGGACCTGGGAAGCTGTGTGGCACCTCCCTGGGCCTCAGAAAACCGGATGCAACCAGAGCACCGCTCTGGTCCCATCCAGAGGGTACAGGCTGGACCTCCACCATGGGTTTGGAACCTGGAGGTAGTTAAAACCAAGGGTTTTAAATCCGCTGGTGTGGAGGCAGGGCCTGTACTTCCAAGGGAACCTGCACAGGAGGAGCTGATAGGCTCCTGTCCTTGCTTTCTAGTCTTCAACCTCCATTATAGGTTCCTTGATGAAATTGTACCTCTTGCACAATCATATATCTGAGCAATCATTTGACTTAGAATTAGCAATGTTTGATTTAATCATAATACATTTCCAAGTTTACAAATTCAACACTGCACATGTTTGAATTTATACCTGTAGGGTACTGTGTAGCTTCTATTTCTTCTGATGGTTGTTTAAAACAGTCTGTATATGTTGTTTAGAGTTTATAATATATAGTATTTTTTTTCAAGAAAACGTACAACCAGCTCCTGAATTTCCTGTTAGTCTGAGGCTTTATTGAGATATTTACAATACATTTTGCAGTCTCAATGCTTATATTCAACCTGATTTCCATGTGCAAGCTTAAATTGACGTAATACTGGCTATTTTAAGGTTATGTGCATAGCTCTTGTTTGCATTTTATTCTTATGCAAACAACAACCTGGTTTTATTGTGGTGAGTCTTCATTTTGTGGAACTAATTCCCAGGCTTGGAAAAAGAAAGAAAAGAGCTCCGAAGCTGAGCATAATTTTTTAGGTGACTTATTGTAGCTTTGAGGAAGGTGATCTGGAGGATGCAGGGAAATGAAATAAGTGCATACATGCTGCTGCTGCTGTATTTCACCACAGCCTATGCTGGGCTGGCTATTTGGGGGCTATTCTACAATTTGGGTTCTAGCCAAAATCCTGGGACTCCCAGAGGTATCTTCATGGAATTCTTCCTGTTCCACGCAAGAATTCCATTGTTGTTGTTGTTTTATGGCTGGGGTCTCTGGTCCCCTGTGAGCCTCTGGCCCTCTTGACCTTAGACTACACCCTCCAAGACTAGACTACACCCTCCAAGCTGTGCTCTGGTTGTGTGCGGAGGGTGGTGTATGTTGGTGCTTAGAGGAATCCCGGAACTCTGAGCCCATTCATTCATCTATCTAAGTTCCATTTCTAATGTATTTATTTAAATTTTGTACTTCAGTTTATTTATTTTTCCAGCCCCCAACACCGTGCCAAATATTTGATGCGGCCCTCAGGCTAAAAAGTTTGGAGATCCCGGTTTTATGGAGCAGAACTGATATAAATGGCTCAAGGCCAAGAATGTTTAGGTTAGCAATTTTCAACCTTTTCCATCTCACGGCACACTGGCAAGGTGCTAGAATGGTCAAGGCACACCATCAGCTTTTTGACAATTGAAAAGGCACACTGTGCTGTCCGTGGGTGGCTCACATCCCCCAACAGCCCTACTAACAAATGATTCTCTCCCAAATTCCCCCAGTACAGCTGGGGACCATTTGCAGCACACCAATGTGTCATGGCACAGTAGTTGAAAATGCCTGGTCTAGGTGATTCTTCAGGCTTCTAGGCAGTGCTCCAAGGGATGGCAATATCAAAACTCCAAGCTATTTTTTTTCTTTTTGTCAACTACAGCAGGCCCTCATTATCCTCGGGTTTGGCATCTGTGGATTTGATCATCTCCCACCTCCCAGGTGGGAGGGCCCACCTGGAGGTCTGGAGGCTTTTCTGAGGCCCACATAACAACCTTATAAGGCAGTGCTTCCCAAACTGTGGATCGGGATACACCAGTGAGTCGTGAGCCAATTTGGGGTGGGTCGTGAAGCACCTAGAGCAGCCATATTGAAAATATGGAAAGATGGGATGCTGGAAAGGGGAGGGCTGTGGGTTGTTTTGTTTGTGTCAAGGTTGTAAAGATGCTTTTTTTTTCTGATTCACTTTGCTATTGGAAAATGGCTGAGAAATAATCCAATTTATGGCTGCATTCTCAGGAAAGCAGCAGGCTCTGGTGTCACAAAGATGGCAGTTCCCCCATGACATCACTTCCTGTGGATCCCAGACTGTGGATTCCTGTGGATCATTCTAAAAAGTGGGTCCTGGTGCTAAAACGTTTGAGAACTACTGTTATAAGGCCACCATAAAGTGCATTTGAACCATTCTCAGAGTTAAGGAGGATGGCGTCTGTCTGTGTGCTGGCCTCTCTGACTGTGAGAGTGGTTGAAACATAGTTTACAGTGTCCTTTATGCCTGCCAAACTTTGCTGGCCTAACTGTGCTGGCCTAACTCCGGGTTAGGATTGCGCTTGCAGTCAGAGCCCCTGCAATAAGTCAAAGACTTGATGAATTAAAACGAAATTTATTGCTTGCCTTAAAAGCAAGCGTTGTAAAGACAAAACCAGGTAAACCTTCCTTGGGAGTCTGTTCCAAACTCTTGGCATTACTTCACAAACGTTTTGGTCATGTCTACCTACTACATCTCCAGTGGTGGAGGAATGGAGCATGACCTCCGGTATTGATCTCAATATCTGGGCAGGTTCATATGAAAGAAGATGCTTCGTAAGGTGGAAGCGTTGTTCGACTCCGGATGCCCTGTGGCCACGTCTAGTACTCTCAGAACGGGACAGCAGTGCTTAGCAAAAGTTAATTTTGAAAAAAGGAGAAGGAAATATTTTATCCTTCCACCCCCCAAGGAAAACATAACCAGATTTTGTATTGCAATATGTAACTGAAGACACAATCCTATCCAAATGTCCAGAACTGATGCAGTCACATAGTAGTCCCGAGGCAAGGGGACAAATGTTCCCTTACCTGGAGGAGGCCTCTGTGATTGCCTCCCCATTGCACAGTGCCACATGTGCCCCATTGGCATGGTTATATAAGTACTGAAAGTTGGAAAATTATCTCTGCATTTCTCAAATATTGTTCTAATTAACAGAAGGTTCCAAGGGGGGATGACAAAGAAATGGCAAGAGACGCAAACTGATTGCTGCTTGACATCTTCTGTCAGCATAGCCTTGATTATATGCTATTATGTGCTGTTGCGATGTTGCCTTGCTAATGAATAAGCATTGTGAATTGTGCTTTTCAAGTGGTAACTGACAGGTGCTTTTCACAGACAGATTTTTCTTTTTCCTACATAGGACACGAACAAATGCATATTATAAGCAGTAACTTGCACACACACAGACACGCATCCGTGCGCGAGCCTCCCCAACTCCGAGAGTGGTCCAAGCGTGCTTTACAGTGTGTTTGCAACAGTCATGGGCCAGCAGAAGAGACTTGTACCAGCCTAACTCCAGGTTAGGATTGTGTTGTTAGTGTCTTATTTAACACACTTATGGCGCAATCCTGAAATGGGCCTACGACTGACGCAACATGATTGCAGTGCTGGCCTGGGAGTGCCCATGCTGTGCCTCCTCTGTGCCAGCTGAGACCAGCTGGTGCAGAGACATGTTGAGGCAGGGGAGGGCTTTCCTGGGCAGGTGGTGGGCAGGCCGGCAGGTGTGCTGGCCTGGGGAGGGGGATGGGCTTGGGATTCGGCCATAAGGCCAAATCCTAAGCCTTATCCCCAGGCTGGGCGGCCCCAATTCAGGCCGGGCAGTCTTCTAGGATTTGCACCTACTATTTAACAGGCGCAGATCCAAGGAGCCCATAGGGGAGGCTGGCACCTCCCCTTGTGCAAGGGCAGAAATGTGCCCTTGTGCTGGGGAAGCTCCAGCCTCCCTCAATACTGTACTGGATACAGCGCAGGCCCGTTAGCCTGCCTGTTCCAGATTAGTCCAGGATTGCGCTGTTATTCTGTTTAGTCATCCAAAATACTGGAAATATTGTACAGTTGTGCCAGAACCCCTGCAGACAAAACTTTACAAATAATCAAATCCGCTTATTTGGGCACACTAGACAAGTGGTTCTCAAACATTTTCGACTGGGACCCACTTTTTAGAATGGCACTCATGTTGGGACCCACCTGAAGTGATGTCCTTATCCTTGAAGTGATGTCATAGCTAGAAGTGACAATATCACACAGGAAGTGCCATCATTGTGACATCATAAAATGCAAACTGGTAGTCTTGGACTGCTACAATTGCACAACCATGAAACCTCCCTGACAGAAAGCAAGTTTAGGAAAAAGTATGTAAAAGCACGGAACTAAAAAGTTCTTTTTACAAAAAAAATCCACACTTGAAAATTCAAACTGTAACACTCACAAAAGGAAGATAGCAAGAGTAAACTCTGCAGCTTCCAAGATGGCTGCTCTCAGCTTTCTACAACCCACCTGACATCAGGTCACAACCCACCAAGTGGGTCCTGACCCACAGTTTGAGAAACACTGCACTAGACCCTTGGAAGGCAGCCGGAGTTGTGCTGTTTTTTGGCCTTCCAGAGGCTTTAATGGTCACCTGAAGTGCTCAGAAGGCTGAAAATAACTGGTATTGTATATACTATAGTTATAAATAATAATTAGTAACTAACATTACTAAAATAATTAGTAACTAACATGAACCAGTGTTGCACCAGCGGCGGCTGCTTTAATGCTGTCGAAAAGCAGCTCCTGCCACTGCATCCCATGCACCACTGTGCTCATGGAGCAAGGAAGCCTGCACAGTGGAGTGGGGAGAGGTGGGGAGTTGGGTTGAAAGAGGTGAGGGGGTGGGTGGAATGGGGTGGTGATGGAGCGGGGAGGAGGGCAGATTGGGCCCAGGAAGGAGACGAGATTGGGGGCAGTGGTGCACACCAAATCCCAACCCCCTTCCGGTCTTGAGCCGCCTGCAAGGAGCAACGTGAACTTGTCCCAGAGATTGAGCTGGTGCAGGTCCGGGTTTTGCCCTATTGCAGCTGCTGGGGCTTTCCCGGAGGAGAACTCTGCTGAAAATCCCCCACAGAATGCATTGCCACACGGGGATTTTCTTAGGATTTGCCTGTTAATTTATGACTTGGCAGCCTCCATTTAAAGAATGAGAGCTGTGATTTTTTTCTATCAATGACAGCCAGGCCTCTCTCCAAAAGTGCTCCAGATTCCATTCGCTGGACCAGCACATCTCTGATCGCTCAAGACTTCCCCTGGCTCAAGGTGGATTTGGCATGACCACAATCGCCTGGGGATGGTTATCTACTGTGCTGCTCTGCCCCAGATCCTCACTTCTTTCTGCCTTCCTCGCCAGGCCTTTTCAAATACTGGACAGCTGAAAGGGCATCAGCAGAAAAGACAGCATCCTGGTTCCTGGCTGAAGTGGTGGGGGGATGGTGCCAATTGGAAAAATGGAGCAGGACTCCAGCTTATTACCTGAGGCTGCTTCCCTGCACCAAGGAAGGCTGGCTGTAACTCTCATATATTCTCGCCTCCAAGTTGCTGCATAAAGAGGGAGAACGAATCAACGTCTGTTACTAGATGGAAAGCTTTTGCAAAGCTCTTTTTTTGTACCCGTGATCCCACTGCAACTCCTCCCTTTATCTAGACCCATACTTTGCTCCCACTTACCTTGTGGTTAAAATGGAGAAAATTCTTTGCCAATAGTGCATTGGACATTCAATTCCACCGCTACCCCCGTCTATTATATACAGAAAATTGTATTCAGTTCTCTTATCCTTTTAATAAGGAAGTATCTGAACACATATTGTCAACCTAATTAGGCACTAGCATAAATGCTTTGCTTCAAGAGATTTACTCTGAGAATAATTATCCCCATTTGTTTATATTTCTTACATAACCAGTTCAGGGATTTTAATACATCATTATAATGTTGTAACAGAAAAGTGAAGAGATGTCATTTAAAACCAAACAAGAAAGTACACTTACTGGATGAGTGGGGCCTGCATGTTTGGTTTTTTTTTTTTTTTAATGCAAATAGCAGCAGCGTGGAGCCCTAGTCTGGATTGGAGACCCTGCCCTAGACAATTGAGGAGCACACTGCTATCCAACCAGTCACTAACCTCACAGCAAGCACCGCAGCCAGTACATGGGCCCCAGGTAGGTCCTATCCAGTGATGTCATCTGGTAATGAAGATCGGGAATGTTGGGCAGGACTTACGCGTGATTGGCTGCCTGTCCGTTCCGTTCCGTTCCGTGGCTGCCCTGGCCTTGGCAGGGCGCCTGCTCGCCTGGGGGGACGGGTGGGGGGTGCGCCGGGTGCCTGGGCGAGCAGTGGTGGGGCGCACCAACCAGGAGCAGCCCCCCCCAGGCCAGGGCAGCCGCCGAATGGAACGGACGGGCTGCCAATCACTTGTAAGTCCCACCCAGCATTCCTGATCTTCATTACCAGATGACATCACTGGTCCTATCACTATTTATGCCTATCCCAGGGCAGGCTTCTTGGTTCCTAGGGCAACAGGGACATTGGGGGTTCTGGGCTGTAAAGGGGATGAAGCCGCACATGGCCATAAGGGAAGCCCCAGTATGAAGGGTTCAGCCAGTGCCAGTGATAGTGATGGGGCAGTAGCAGCAGGACGCAAGTCTCCACAGCCTCTGGAAGAGGCTGTCCTGTGGAGAGGAGAAGGATGGGGTATAACCAGTGGTGGGATTCAGGGGGTTCGCCCAGGTTCTATAGAACCGGTTGTTAAATGGCCGGGCCCCGCCCACTCGCTTACCTTGGCTGGCTTCGGGGTTTTTTTTTGCTCCGGCTATGATGTCATAGAACTGGTTGTTATTTGAACCCCACCACTGGGTATAACCCCGTCTCAAAGCCAATCTGAGGCAAACAGGGAAGGCTCTCCAGGCCAAGGCATCCGATCCTTCCCAATTGGGTGGAGAGGGATGACCAGGATGTACTGTGCAAAGGTACAGCAGGTGGGTACTGTGAGTCCAACAAGGGAGGAGCCCGACACTCCCCACCCCAAACCTGGGCCTGGAGAGCCTCAATGAACTATTTGCTCCAGCGACAGGCCTGATCTTTGCTAGGTTCCTGCGCAATTTCATCAAGCCTCCTTTTTGAGGTCCCCGTTTTAAAACTATAATAAAATTAAAATCCAATCCTGCAGGGGTTACACAGGGAAAATTTGCTTAGCCTCAGCTTGCAGGTGAACTGAATAATTTGGGCTACCACTTTTGAAAGCCGCTTCGAGCATTGGAAATTTAGTGGATGGAAGTTGGTGGTGCTGAGCAATTGTTTCTCTTTCTACCTCTCTAACAGTATATCTTACCAGGGAATTGCATCTTTCTCCCTTGGAGAGTTGAGTAAGCTCTCCTGAGCCTACAGTTTGCTCACATACCCTACAGCTGAGATTCTCAACTGAGAATACTTTTAATATTGTGAATTAAAGCCATAATAAGTGCACGGATGATCGCTCTGTGACTTAATATAGCACACTGACTCTACTGGGGCGGGGGGGGGGGTAGGAAGTGGGATTATACTGATAAACGTATTCCCTGAACTTTATGCATTCCACTGAATGACAGTATAATGTTTATGCACTATAACTTGGGCACACAGGTGGGAACCCTACAGAAATTATTGCACAGAGAGAGCCTACATGTGTATAAGTTGTACATGCGTAGGTTCTGTATAGAAGTTTGCCTGAACATATGGACATCAGAAGTAGGGCCTATTGCTACAATCCTGTAGTCCCCTTCCACCCATTCAGTATACCTTATTCATCATCCGAGGAGGGCTAACGTCAAAAAAGCAATTTTTTTTTCACAGATGTGGGTACAGGTCGACCTGCTGTATCTGCAAATTCGGGATCAGTGGATTTCAGTATCCATGGGTCCCAAACCCATGGAGTTGGCCTGACCTGGACCCTCCAGAAGTGCCTCGAGCTGTGCTTCAGTTGCCTTCAGAGAGTGTTCTGAGGCCGGGCCTTGGAACACCTTCTAAGTCTTCAGGAAGCTTTAGAAGGCCACTTCTGGTTTTCATAAAAACCAAAAGTGACATTAAAAGGTCTCTGGAGGATTGGAGAAGCCCCCCCCCCCAGCCCTTCGAAGGCCTTATAAGCCTTTTAAACATCACTTCGGTTTTTTACCCAAAAAACCCACACACACAACAGAAGTGACCTTCTAAGACCTCCCAAAGGCCTGTGGAAGCTACAGAACATCCTCCGGAGGGAACAGGAGCACAGTCTCTGGAAGACTCCGAGACTCACTGGTTTAATTATCCACAGGTCTTGTTATCCGCGGGGCGGGGTGGTGGTGGTGTGGAACGGAAACTTTGCAACTAATGAAGGCCAGCTGTATTTTTCAGCCACTCCTGTAATTGCAGACGTTCAACAGAATGATGGGAC
Source organism: Lerista edwardsae (assembly GCA_029204185.1). Lineage (NCBI taxonomy): Eukaryota > Metazoa > Chordata > Lepidosauria > Squamata > Scincidae > Lerista > Lerista edwardsae. The sequence goes on along the minus strand of JAJKFI010000018.1, from coordinate 14,354,292 downwards.
TGAGACAGAGGATAACATCTGTGACATTACTTCATTTTAAGTCATGAGTCGAGGTGCTGCTTATGTCCTTTAAAGCCCTTTAGGCTAAATGCAGAGTTTTGAATCTGGTGGTCTTAACAAATGTATACCTCTTGGTTGTATGCTTAGGGTTTTGTTTTAACTGTTTGTTTTAACTGTTATTTGTATATGTTATTTGGTGTTGTCCAGTTGTATGATGTGAAGAGCACCTCATTTCGTTGTTCTCATGCTTTGAGTACAATGACAATAAATTTCTATCTTTATGGCTTGGGGCCAAGGTATCTAAAGTACTGCTTTCTTCCCATATGTAGATTAAATTTTGTTATGTTTTTAATTTTGTTCTATATTGTTTTAATATTCTTTTATATTGTCTTTTAATGTAAAATTTTATATTTTTTGTAATGCCGCCTTGAGTGCCTTCGGGCATAAAGGCGGGGTAAAAATCTAATAAATAAATAAAATAAATACATATGTGACAACCCATTAGCTGTGGTCACCTGGGTGAACCTCCAGCCTTGTCGCCACTGATTGAAGCTAGTAAGAAGCAACGAGGGAAAGCTCTTTCTTGGTGGTGGTGCCACAACTTTGGAACTCCCTGCCAATCAATCAATCAATCACTAGTATTTATATACCGCTTTTCAACACAAAGTTCACAAAGCGGTTTACAGGCAAATAATAACATTAAAGTTAAATGGCTCCCTGTCCCAAAAGGGCTCACAATCTAAAGAATGGAGAACACCACCAGCAACAGCCACGAGAAAGACATTGTGCTGGTATGGGGTGAAGAGGGACAATTGCTCTCCCCCTGCTAAATATAAGAGGACACCACTTGAAAAAGTGCCTCTTGCCCAGTTAGCAGGGGTTGTGCTAAGAACTGCCTTCTTCCTAATTGGCCTCCCAGTGAGAACTGGAAATGTTTTTCTTTAAGTTAGCACAGTCCCTTTAGTAGATCCCCTCAATAAATTGTTTTCCCACTTATTATTCAGCTCTGTTGGGATATTGGAATGAGGCAGAAGAAATTTACAGATCTGTATGGTTGGTTTCTACCTAGAGACATGGAGCTAAAATGGCAACATCTAAATCCGCCCAGTGATATGAGTATGAATGGTAACATAGAGATCTGCCCAGCAATAAGAGTTAGAATGGCAACATGTAGATTTGCTCAGTAACAAGAGAATCTGCCCGGAGATATGGTCATGTGATGGTAATGATTGGAAGATATATAAACATGACCAGGGATACAATGTGTGTGGTTTTCTTCAGAGAGGGTTTTGAAAGAGTGTGTGCTTGAGAGAAGTCTTTTGGATGAGAGCTGATCATTGATTAATAGAAGTTATGTACATTGTCTGCTGAAGCTGCTGTAACAGTTGTAAAGAAGATTAACTTGAGTAATACAGAAGTTCTTGTTAAAGAAGTCTCTGAGTTATTTCTTGTCTGTGATCATCGGATCTCTGAGTAAACCACTCAGGAGTAGTATTCATCCACGCACATCATCATCGTCATCATCACTACTCAAATGTCATAACAAGCTCTCATTCAAATGGGCTCAATTTTTATGTTTTTGTATCCTTGCTTTTTCAAATGTTTTATTGTATGTTATCCATTTCGTTCTTATTGGTTGTGAGCCACCTTAGCTGTCTTTGATTTAAGAGGAAAGGCAGCATACACATCTTCTAAAGTACAAGAAATACTGAAAACAGTTGGAGGTTTTACTTCAGACTTACTGTAAATAGCAGAACATGCCATCATTTCTTGCTGACCTCCTAAAATCTTGAGAATTACCAGTAAGCATCAGGCTTTCTGATACTTATGGCTCAATCATAATGAGGCGGATTCCACTGGCAATATTGCAAAAGCGCCATAAAACTCCTTGTGATGGCGCAAGACCTAGGTGAAGCCTTCCTGCTGCTGGCCGAAGCCTTCCTGCTGGTGCCAGTGGTTGTCAGGAGGCTCCTTGGAGGAGGTAAATTCAGCTCAGAGGTGGGGGAAGGACAGGAAGGGGGTCGAATTGGGTGAGAGAGGGGCGTAACTAGGATGTGGCAATAGTGGGAATAGGTGGATTGGGATTGGCGGCATGCTATATCCAAACCTCCATTCTGGGCTTGATCTGCCTGCAATGATCAATGTGGATTTACACCAGCGATATTGTTGGTACAGATCCGAGTTGACCCATTGCAGCTGGTGGGGCTTACCCAGCGGCAAGGGGAAAATGTACCTTTACCCCAAGGAGACGTCCCCTGTGGGATGCAGCATAGCCTGTGCCCACACCGCTGAATCTCCACATGGGGATTTACGTTGGATTGGCTGCCCCAGTTACATAGATACCCATAGTGCATTTGGAATGTCTTGCCTTGCTAATTTCTTTCGCAGCTGTCTTTTTAAAAACAGTAAGTGGTTTTTTCATTTGCAGAGCTGGGTCTTTCTTTCTTACAATCTTGGCAGCATTTTTGGTGCCTTACACACAAGCAGGATTTGTTGCCTTTTAAAAAGGAACGTTCTGACTAAACTGCTCAATTGCATTGCCAGAGCTGGTCTGGTTTAAACAGATAAGGAGATAAATGGACCACAAGAGGCTAAATGCTGAGGCAAAGCAAAAGAGCTTATTGGTTACTCTGGAGTTAAGGAAGCAAGCGGTGACATATCAGGAAGGCAAGCCACTGTGCCAGAGAACAGCTGGCGTTTCCTAGATCAAAACTAGATCAAAACTAGAAGAGGATTTCATGGTCTCACCTTAATTAAGCTATTACGGATTTTGCATTGTTGTCGGCAGTGTTGATGAACAGTGGTGGAGGTGTGACGCGGGGTACAGTTTTCCAGATATGAGAACAAACTCATTGGCAGTGGGAGGATGCACATAGCTGCTGGATACAAAAGCAGGTGACAAAGCAACCGGGACTGTACATTTTGGGAACAGAGCTGTGTAGTAAAAGGTGTCAAACTGTACGCGATGCCATGAACGAGCGTGGCAGACGATGAGCTGGTGACACGGTCTTCTTGGTTGTGGTGCCCAGGCTGTGGAACTGTCCCCCATGTGAAATTAGCACTGCTTTCATGTTGCTGTTCTGCAAAAAACTTAATACATTGTTGTTCCTGCAGGCTTTTAGGTGATTGATTTATCTGTTGCATTGGTTCTGAATATTATGTTCTAGTTTGGATATTTTTGTTCTTAGCCTACAACCTATCCTATGAAAACAGAGTCCTTTCTTGTCCTTGGGATGTTTTTATGACTCCAAAGATTTTTTTTTTATATACACTGGGATAATATAACAACCCATCAGTCAGGATTGCCTGTTTGTTAATTGACAGCCCAATTCTATGGTGCCAGGCCCCCATAGGAGCAGCGATGCCAAAACAGCTACCACTGCATCCTATGGCCACCACGTCAGCCAATGGAGGCACCTTGGGAGAAGGGGATGTTTATCCCCTTTCCCTGGGTAAGGGCACTAGCCTGGCAATGGGCCCCTTAAGATTGTGCTGGCTATTTTGCTAGTGTGGACTTGAGAGTCTCTGGGTCGGGCCATGTGGCCTGACATGGAGGATAGGATCCAGTGGTGAAGGCCACTGCCAGACCCACCCACCCCGCTCTGGCTCTCTCCCACCCCCTGGCAGGCCTTACCATTGGCTGGTGCTGCTGAAGGGCCGTCCATCCATCCTGCCCATGCTGGGGGTGCAGCGCCGACTGGCAGGGCCATGACTGGCAGGTGGCACCTACTCTCTGGGTGCCATAAATGTGCTTCCTGGCACTATGACACCCAGAGCTGGTGATTCAAATGTACTGCGTGTGATGAGGCCCATAGGATTGGGCCCCGCGTGGCCCTATGGTCTGTGTATGAAAAATAGGTGCAGAATAAAATATTACTTTTTTCTGGCATGACTTAAGTAACCGCTCATACCCAAATGAGAGACCACAACATGGTACCATTTTCAAAAACCTACTAAATAGAATTTGCACATAGTAAACAAGCTGTATATGTCTTATGTAGAAGTAATCTGTTAATTCTGCAGTAATCTAGAGCTAGAGCCGCTAGGGCCTTCTGAGAGCCTGTGCAGGGACACTGTGCCTTTGGTTTATTAGAAAACTAAGAGCGCAATCATAACCCGGCGTTAAGCCAGCAGATGTTACTTGTGCCAGCCCAGGAGTGTTGCAAACACACCATAAAGTGCATTCGGACCACGCTTGGGGTCAGTGAGGCTGACGTGTGCCAGCCTCACTGACTCCGAGAGTGTGGCAAATGCATTTTATGGCATGTTTGCAACACTCCTGGGCCGGCACAAGTGACTCGGCCGGCACACTGTGCCAGTTAGGATTGTGCCCTAAATGTTATATTTTCTCCAAGTATTCCTGACTGTGGACTCTGGCACAGTAATCCTGCCTGGCAGATGCAGGAGGCAACCCCTGGAAGCCATGGGGTCTTCTCTGTCATCTCAGTGATGATGTCTTCACTGACAAGCAGGGAGGTATTGTTGTATTGTACAACAGCGCAGTATTGCTCATTTTGAGAAGGAACAAGGTGGGAGAGATACAACTGTGACCTCATATGACAGGAATGGGATTGGCCAGCACTTGCTGACTGCACAAGTTAGCATTTGTGTGTGCTCTGTGGCATAAAATATGACTGGGGTAGAATTTGCACCCCAGAGCAAATGTCAGTTTCCCGTGGGTTCAAAAATTCTGCCCTAATGAAAATGTAATTCTGCCCTACTCTAATGAAAATTGCTATATTTTCAATGTTTATGAAAAGAGGAAAAAATGGACTCAAAGTGACCCTGAGAAGTGGTAGTTGCGCTGTCAGTAAATGATTACCCACAAGACAGCTGATCCTCATTTCTAAGCTAGTCGCTTGCTTTCCTAAGCCTTGGAAGCTTCCTAAAGCTTTGAAGAATGCTTAATCGGTGCTTTTAGAACTTTTGATAGCTCAGGTTTGGGTTTTCAGTGGTCTGTGTTGTGCCAGCCTGCCTTTGACATATTTGTAAGAAAGTCTATAAAACACATATCACAGTTAAATTTTTTGTTTTGTTTCTGGTTTTTTTTTGTTCAGATGGAGGATGTCATAGCACGTATGCAAGATGAGAAAAATGGGATTCCCATTCGTACAGTCAAGAGCTTTCTTTCCAAGATTCCCAGTGTCTTTTCTGGTAAGATTCAAAGTGTATCAAATGTTCTACATAATATGCTTGTAACAGTTATATGTGGATACTGACACACCAGAAAATGAGTCAGTGCAAGAGGCAAGCAGCTAAATCGTTAGCCATATGATCTGTAGATGGGTCATAATTTATTTTTTCAATGAATTGGTTTTAGCAAATTGTAATACAATTGTGAAATTAGTCATCAGAAATATAAAACAAAAACACTTGAGTAGTCCAATAAAACAAAAGCTAACCCAGCTCTCTAATCATCCCTTAAAAGTTGCCATGTGTTTAGATATAAAATTAGATCTAACTTTAGCAGCACCAAGAAACATAGTCTGAGAGTAACTGAAAAGTGTTCTCATTCAAGAAATGTGAATTTAATTTTGTAGGCCAGTCTGATCCAATCCATCTGTTAATAATTCTTTATGACTCGTTCCAAATTTGGACGCGTAAAAAAATAATGAGAACACGTCCTCAGTCTCAACTCCTCCTCAGATACAATTTCTGCTAAAAAAAAACAAAACACTTTTCTTGGATCCTCCTAAAAGCCATTCTTTCTCCACTTTCTCAAATCAAAGAGATGTGAAAACTTTTCGCAAAGTGGCATCCCATTGATCAACCAAATAACTTCCATGCTGGAAGGATTTCTTTGATCTAACCAGAAAAGGTGAGATTGTGATTCCACCACATTTAACACATCTTCCTGTATGCTAATGTTGTGTAATTTCTGTTCGCAACATCTGGTTTAGCAGCATCAGTAATTAATGAGGAAAGAATTCAGCTTTAGATTTAAAAAATATAACTAAAGAATACGCTTTAGTCACCAAGGAAGTAGAGGATGAGGAAAATTTCTGCATCGTTCACTAAGGGTGGGGTTTTTTGGGTTGAAAACTGCTTTTTGGCAGTTAAAAACTGCCCAAACCACCTTTGGGCAGTTAAAATATTTGAATAAATATAAAAAAAATCCGCATTTTGGTGATTAAGATATTTTCAAAAAATTAAAATAGGCTACTTTTCCAATGAGAAATAATACTGTGACTGCATCTGCTGACACTATATCACCTATATAATCTACCTAGTTCACTTTTAAAGCATCTAAAATTAATAAAAATGAGAACTTGGAATGAGACTGTAGAATTAAAACATAACACCACAATTTGCTATTTTAATCAAGAAAATTTGGAAAAAAATGTCACCAAAAAAACACACCCCTACCAATCACACAGAGTACGATTCTCTGCGTGATTAGATTTAAACTATTAACTGACAGCCCAGTCCTGAGCTGCGCTGGAGCAGGCCGGCCCGTGGGCCTGAGGTGCATCCGACGCAGCTTGGGAGGCCACTGGGGCCTCCCTGGCACAAGGGCACATTCACGCACCAGGGGAGGCACCAGTCTCCACAGTGGGTTCCTCGGATTTGCGCCTGCGAAATTGCGAGCGCAGAAGCCGCATGGCTCGAATCAGGGCTGCCTGGGGATGAGGCCTTGGATTTGGCCTAACGACCACCACACACCAACTAAGACCAAGGCCTGTCTTACACCATGTATCAGAGGCGCTAAAGTGGATAAAAGGCTTTACGCAATGCTCCAAATTCCACGATCAGTGTTGTTATAGAATCTTGTAAAGGAAAAAAAGGGTCTCCTGTCCATAACACTTCTGGAAAATTGCACCCAAAATCCATATTTGCCTCAGTCAAGTAGACTCTTTTGTCAATCAAGTGTTCTTTCCTTCCCATGTTTTGGCCAATGAGCACCAGAGCACTAAAATAATTGACTTATGTAAACGAAGTAAGTAAACCAAATTACTTTTCATCAGTGTTCAAGGTAACTGCATAACATTACATAAGGTCAACGACAAACTCTTTACATTTCTTTGCCAACTTGGATCTCTGCTCTGTTTGCTAAAACTGCAGAGAATCCTAGGTGGTGATGATGAGAGAAATTTCTGTTCCTTGTTTTGTGGGTACAGTACTTACATATGATTCAAGTACTTTTTAGTGTGTCTTAACTCAGCACAGTGGCTCTAAGTTTTGCAAGGAGCCTTACCCTCCCGTGTAAATCGCTCCTCTCCCTTGCCGCTGTAGCCAGTAAGCAACGCCAAGGATTAGCTAAAGAGGCGCAGGAAAGGAGCCATTTCCACGGCAAGGTAAGGCTCCTTGCAAAACTTAGAGCTCCACCCCCCCTGTTGGGATGCCACTGTCTCAGCATGTACATCTCTGCTGCTCAAATGAATTGCTATGATCTTTGGCTGATGTATTAAAATGTTTAACAGTCTGACAGATGAAATAACATTGAACTTATTCAACCACCCATATTTTAGATCTGGCACTCGTCTTTAACTCTCTGTAAAGCACTGTGTACACTGATAGCCCTATATTACCACTACTAGTACTAGTAATAATCCCACCCCCAATTAAGAAAGATTACTTGTTTATTGATTGTCCTTCTTTCCTGAATTAAGGTAAATGTGCTAAAGTTCAGATTAGAAGAACTGTACCAAGTGATGAAATCATAACTACCTAGGGCAGTGGTTCTCAAACTTTTTAGCACCAGGACCCACATTTTAGAATGACAGTCTGTCCGGGACTCACCGGAAGTGATGTCATTGTGACACCAGAGCCTGCTGCTTTCCTGAGAATGGAGCAATAAGTTGGGTTACTTCTCAGCCATTTTCCAATAGCAAAGTGAATCAGAAAAAAGCCTATTTGCAACCGTGACACAAGCAAAACCACCACACAGTCCTCCCCCTTTCTAGCATCCCATCTTTCCATATTTTCAATATGGCTGCTCTAGGTGCTTTGTAATCCACCTGAAATTGGCTCGCAACCCACTGATGGGTCCCAACCCATAGTTTGTGAACCACTGACCTAGAGAACATAAGGGCTGAATGTTCTTGTGTACTTTCTGGCTCCTCTGTCACTTAACACAATGGAAAATGGGCTCATGGGCATGATGCTGTAACCTTCCTATATGGATATAATTTTATCTGGCAATAGCATGAACCAGCTCAGCAGTACATACTGTATATATGCCCGCTTATGTTTACTGAAAACTGAGAAGCAAAAATATGGTAGGGACTGGTTGCACTGCATTCAGTATTGCTTCTGACAGGAAAGTTGCCATTTAATATCTCATCTTCTGAAACTATCAGCAGAGATAATCACACCAAAGAGCCGAGGTGTGTTCTTGTCTGGTGCTGATTAGTATATCGGTAATAATGAGAGGTAATAATTTACATGGCAGAGGATTCATTTCCAGGGCTGTGACTGCAGACAGAATAGTTTGGAGTAATGATAAGTGACAGAAACCTGATTTATTAATCACAGAAATGATGTGGAATGGGGCACTATCATTTATATTTTTAATAATGGAAATGGCAGTGAAACACATTTCAAAGTGGCTTCAGGCTGGATTGGAACAGACAATAGCTTGTGGTGAGTTTTCTGTGCTTAATATTGTTCCTTTCAGTGAATGTTTCTCAGATCAACATAATGCTCAAGAATTCACTAAAGAGAAAAAACGCACCCATGGCATGACTGGTCTCCAAAGCAATCTGTATTAATTAAACTTTTTTGTGTATGATCCTATTTTAAATTGTACATTCTGCTTTAATTTAACCACCATCTTTTCTTAAGGTAAACTTTACTGCATATTCTTATAAATGAGAGGAGGGTTAATAACATTAACTTTTTCAGCTGAATACTTTTGGAGACTGGAGAGCTTACATTTAAATTAAATCATTTAGATAAGTCTAATATGGATTAATCGATCTATAATGAAATCACGTCTTTAGTTAATTGAGTTAGCAGATTCGTTCTCCAATGCCCACAGAGTCTTGGATGTCACGTCTAGGAGTTACATTGTGAAAAATAGTGGTGGCTTTCAAAGGGCTATGCACAGTAGTGTCAGCCTACCGGTACGCTGGGAGGGCTCTGCCGATCACCGAGCAGACCCGCCCAGTGACCGAGCAGAGCCCGCCCAGCGTACCGGTAGGCTGACACTACTGGCTATGCATAATCCATTCGTGCAGTTTCCAGCCTCACCTTTCCCTCCACAATCCTTTGCAGTTCCCTCAAAGTCTGTTCCTGGACTTTGGGAGAGACTGCAGACCTCATGCAGGATGTAGCAAACAAAAAAGGGTGACCCCTCCTTCTGTTGCTAATAGGAGAATTATCAAATACAGTGGGAGAATTTACATGGTTCCAGGACTACTCACAGATACCGAAGTCCACAAATGCTGGAGTTCTGTCTTCTAGAAAGGCCTCCGGGTTGCCACTGGAAGCCACTTTTGGTTAATGCCCGTGACTCCTGGTTGGTCTGGGCGGTGCTCTGAGGCATGGGGAAGCCTGTGGAGTGGGCTGTGGGCCTGGTGCAGCCCTAACATCAGTAAGTCGCAGACTCAGACTGGAGGCGTCTTCTGATCATGTCCTGGAGGCCTTCTGGGGCACGAGCTTGGCATCTGCGGATGGTGGAGTCCGCAGATACCGAGTGCCCACTCTAAGCATAAAATTGATGTATATATAGTGGACCTCTCCTTTACAATTGAAATCCATTTTGGAGACATGATGGCTTTCTGAAATCATTGTATTGTGAATCCAATACAATATGAAAAAATACACTCCTTGTTTTGGTTGACCTCCACAGCAGAACCTTCCACAACAAAACAAAGTTATTTCCCTCTCTTAAAAAGTGATCTAAAAGTTGCCTATTGCCCTCTTTAGGGGCCCTTGTTGTGAACACACTGCAAGGAGTTATTTCAAATCCTTACGTTGGCATGGCCTTCATGTTGCTCCTCCCTTCCGACACACTGAGCAAAGATGTTAAACATGCTGCTGTTGCTATGACATGCTATGACATGCTATGAAACGCGTGCAGTTGCTGACTGTCTTATCTATCACTCATGAGGTTCTGTTAGCCGCAGTTTTGCCCATACAGTGAATAACGAGAGGTGTTTCTTTCCAGTGCATAAGATAGGATTATTAAAATAGGATTATAGCCTAATCTTACTAAATACAATGTGTTTGCTTCTGAGTAAAAATAATAACCATTTTCAAATGTCTTTATAATAACCTATTGTATAGTGAGGCTTTTTTTTGCTATGAAGAGTCCATTGTAAAGTTATTTGATCGCATTGTGAGCCCATCATAAAGCACTGTATAGATTGGTATAGTTTGGGAGATGCCTGGCTTGGCAGCAGAACACGTGAGAGGGATCTTGGTGTTGCAATGGATCCTAAAATGAATGAACCAGCAGCATTATGCAGCTGCAGAAAAAGGCTAACACAATTATATCGTGCATGAGAACTGTCGCTTCCAAGTCACAAGAAGTAGTGATTCTGCTTTCTCTGTTGGTCATACCTGGAGTACTGTGTCCAATTCTGGGCACCTCACTTTAGGAAAGACGCAGCCAAACTGGAGCAGGTTCAGAGAAGAGCAACTGGGATGATCCAAGAACAAGCCCTATGAGGAAAGGTTGAAGGTATGTTCAGCCTGGAGAAGGCTGAGAGGGAATATGCTTCTGGTACTCTTCAAATCTCTAAAGGGCTGTCATGTGGAAGAAGAAATGAATTTGTTCTCAACTTCTTCTGAGAGTAGAACTAGACTGAGGGCACAATCCTAACTAATTTTCTAGCATTGGGGTAGGAGCAATGCAGCTCCAAGGTAAGGGAGCACTCCCTTAACTTGAGGAGGCCTCCGTTGACCATTACTCCACTGCAGGATGCAGCACATGCCCCATTGGTACTACTACGCCAGTACTGGAAAGCTGGGTAGGATTGCGCCCTAAATGAGTATAAACTACAAGAGAGAAGTTTGAGGTTGGACATCAGGAAGAAATTGTTGACAGGGTGGTTTGGCAGTGGGACAGATTGCTGAAGGAGGTGGTAGATTCTCCATCACTGGAGATCTTCAAGCAGAGCTTCTGCCAGGGAGCCTTCTAATGTTATGCGCAATTGTCCTCAATGTTCATTCAGGCCAACTGTGTCTGCCCAGAAATCCGGGCACACAGCCTGCTGGGACAATGGAACCCGGAAGCAGTTGTCTGACGCAAAGGTTGGTGGCAATTGGGCATGACAATAGAAGGCTCCCCGGTTGAATGGTAAACTCCGTTCATCTGGAGGAAGGGTCAGGTCAAGCACCAGATCCAGCCCGTGGGCCAGAGTTTGGAGAGACCAACTCTATGAGGATTTCCAACTCTATGATTCTATGAAATATCACTTAAAAACTCTATGATAGATACATTGTAGGTATACGTATGGAAGCTTGCTTTCATTCACAGTGTCTTCTGTTTCTGGCCAGCTAGATATATTCTTTTTGGAGCGGCTGGGTGGAAAGATGAAGGCAAAGTGCAATAGGTAGTGGCTTAATAGGTCTGTCTCTTAATGCCTGGGTTTATACATCCATTTTGTGGCACCTCAGATATCAGATACCCCAGTGCTGACGTGCCAGGTTAATTCAGTAGATGGTGACAGGCTCTGAGTCTTTGGTTTCTTATGCCTCAGAATTGTTAGTTCTATCCATCATATTAAACTTCCTCCTAAAAACAGATGTCAGGAAATCTGAATTGACATGTTAGAATGCTGTTTTTGGTACTGCTTATGGAAAACATATGTTGCATGATTTCCCCCCCCCCCAAGTGCTGTGTAATATATATCTTGTAAAGTCAACAAAACCTATTTGTGCAGATCTATGATCTTCATGCAGTGGCCATTCAAGTGCATTCCCTCTTGGGCTGAAGTGGTTAAAGTTCACTGCTAAGGTCTTTTGTTCCTCCTCCTGACTAACCAAGTGTTTGTAACTCAGGGCCCAATCCTATCCAACTTTCCAGCTTTGCTGTAGCCGTACAGAGCATGTGTTGCATTCTGTGGTGGTGGGGACAGTCACAGAGGCCTTCTCAAGGTAAAGGAGCATTTGTTCCCTTACCTCGCGGCTGCATTAGCACTGGAAAGTTGGATAGGAGTGGGCTCTCAGTCTCTTCCTTTAGATTTGATGCCTTAAGTTAGAGGTTCCCAAACTCTCCAGGAGACTTAGGACCTCTGTAAGTGCTGACTTGGTGGGGCAACAGCGGTGATGGGACTTCCATGATACTCTGGCTGTGGCGAAAACAGCTTTTTTTAATTTAGCAGGGGCAGCGCTGGCCTTCAGGAGGGTGCAGGGGGCCATGGCCCTCTCTGCAAGCCGCCATGCCTCAAAACATGATGCATTCTGGGGCAACCGATGATTCTCTTCCCCACAGTTGCTCAACCAAGAAGAGGCTACAAGCAGCTCCGAAGACTGCTCGAAGCCCTCAGAACACAGCAGTTTCACTGCACAATGGTTAGGTAGACAACGCTATTTTTGGCATTTTTCTTTACTTCCCTGACATTTTAAAATGCATCCCCAATATCCATGGATTCATGGTATCTGTGGCGAGGGAGGGGGCTGGAATGGAACCCCCCCATGGATACGGGGGTACAACTGTATATTCATTTTTGCCTAAAAGCAAACGTAGGGGGCTCCAAATTTTGCCTGGGCTGTTTCTGCTTAAAGGTCTCATTGCCTTCTCAGACTTGCTGTCCACGACTGAATCCTCATTCCCCCCCACCCCTGCACCTTTTGTTTCAAATACAAGTCTCTGTATCCATTGTTTCTATCATCCTCATGCCTGTTAATAGGAATTAAGTCTTGATTTTATATTTGATTCCTTCTTCTCCTTTGCTCTCTGTATTCAGTCTGTCACCAAATCATACTGGTCATCCATATACAACATTACAAAACTCTAAGCTCCCTCAAGTATAACTGCTTAAGGTAAAGGTAAAGGTTTCCCCACAACCGAATGGTCTAGTCATGACCGACTGCAGGGGGCGGTGCTCATCTCCGTTTCTAAACCGAAGAGCCGGCTTTTTGTCCAAGGACAAATTTCCATGGTTATGTGGCCAGCATGACTATATGCCATAGTGCACAGAACACTGTTACCTTCCCACCAAAATGGCACCTATTTATCTACTTGCATTTTTACGTGCTTTCGAACTGCTAGGTTGGCAGGAGCTGGACAAGCAACGGGAGCTCACTCCGTTGCGCGGTCTCGAACTGCCAACCTTCTGGTCAACAGCTCGGCAGTTTATCCGGCAGCGCCACCATGTCCCTATAACTGCTTAGTGCTCTGGAATCTCCTACCTTAACTATGCAGCCTTTTTTACCTGATAGTCTCTTCCATCTATCAAGCCTGGATTTGGGGGTCCAGTATTCTGCACACACGTGCAGTGTGCTCCCATGAGAAAGAGCAGATGCACCAGCCTCTCTACCACAAGCACAACCAGGCACCATCTCCTGTAGAGCTGCTCCAGCCTTGCGCAGAGCTTAGCACACAAGAGAGTCTGCCTGAAAGAACGGGTTCCTTATCGGAGCAGTCCAGTTTACCCTGAGCAGTAACTCTACCCAGAAACACACACACAAACAGCTTCTAAGCAGTGGGGGAGGGACGGAAAGCAAGATTCCGGAAGTCAGCACACGTAGCAGAGCAACAAGAAAATCTAACTGTACTGGCCTGTTACTAACACTCCAATCTTAACATCCAATAAGAATTTCTGATTATGTCTGCAACTGGACAAAACCCTCTACTAATTAGAATAACCAATAAAATGTCAAGTCACATAACTCCACGAAGCCCAAATTCACAGCTGATTTCCCACACCTGTGTATGAAACACAGTGCTAATCATTGTCTTTGTTTCAAGGTCTCTGCTGGCACTGGCATCTCTTGGCTGCATTCCAAAACATGTTGCACGCTCATTTCTGGCTGAAAGGTTCCGTGTTTCTAAAATAATAAAATACCATATAAACCCATACCAGACACACTGCAAGAACTGGGTATCTCCCTCACACCATCCTTTCACCCTCATCCAGAATTCCCTGGCAAAACTCACCAACCTCTCCCATTGCCAGGGCCGGCCCCGGGAGCGGCAGGGCCCAGTACGGGGCATTCCTGCGGGCCCTCCGTCCTCCCCACAGGGCCCCCCCACTCCCCATACAGCCACGGCAAGAAGATCACTTGTGGTGCCACGTATGAAGTGTGGCACCCTGAAGTAGCTGACGGCAACGTGATGACATCACTGCCAACTGCTTCTGGGAGGCCCATTTGGGGCTGTTTGGAGGCAGGGCTAGGTGGGGTGGCTCACCCAACTGGATTACAGCCCTCAGAGATCCTGGATGCAGCAGCAAGCAGTCTGCTCGCCACGCCAGTGTGGCTCCCCCTGGAAGCATGGGGCCCAATGTGACCACACAAGACACATTGATTTAAGGCCAGCGCTGCCTATTGCCCCAGATAATGCATGAACCCTCCAAAAAAAATCCTTATATTGGCTCCTTCCAAATCACATCAAACACCAATTCTTTGCCCTTATTCCAAAAGCTCTCCATAGCTTTGCCTCACCCTGTCTTTGTCAGTGCTTCCTCTTTTATTCCTGTCTCTTCCTTTGCTCCTCCCACTACTACATTCTGCTCCCTCAAGTTTCTTGCTCCCATTAATGTCTCCCTCCACTCGCCTTTCCTTCCCCTTGCACCCAGCACTTCCTCTCAGAATACTGATGCAATACTACCTCTCTCTTCAAATCCCTCCCTTTGTATGTTGATTCCCGGCTATGTAATGCCTGCATCTCACTCCCCACCTCTCTCCGTCAAACAGCACAATCCTATGCTTGTTTACTTCGAAGTAGGTCTCGCTGAGCTTACTCCCAGATAAGTAGACACAGGATTGTAGCCAAAATGTCTAAGCTTGTCAAGGCAAGGACAGTTTCTTATTATTTGCATACTAATAATTACAGATGACACATTTTTTTTATAAAAAAAAAGAGAAATAGTACAGAAATGAGTTTAAATGTCACACTACAATCCTGGAGCTTGGCGTATCCCTGGTGAGATGACTTGCTGGGCAGTGATTAATAATAGCCGGATGCAGCTTTCATTAAATGAAAAGCCACGTTTCCAATAATGTTAGCATTCAGAGATGATTCGGCTCTCCAAATTTCATTTTTAAAGAGGGGGCACAAATTAGCATTAACCTTTTAATAGTTTACTTTCAATTCAGAGACCAACGAAGATCAAGGGCCACCTACATTTTTGGACAAACCAAATGAAAATGAAAAACTCAATCTCATTGAGAGGTTGTTGGGGGTGGGGGTTGCTGTTCTTATCTTCTTATGATTACTTTTCAATCCATTGAATTGAGCACGAACAGAACAGAACAGAACAGAACAGAACAGAACAGAACAGAGAGAGAGAGAGAGAGAGAGAAGTAATGGCAGGCAATTTAGAAAAATTGTCATCACTGACTTAAACGTAACTTATTAAAATGACTTTTTCAAGTAATCTGTTCTGAAAGACAGTTAGCTTAACTATCGGTCTCCACTAACCAGACAATATGAAATGCTCTTTTACCCATTTTGCTGGTATCTGCAGCAAATTTAGGGTTGGTTCCAACAAGAAAGAGAATCTTGAAACCTGCTGGGTTGACATTTGCTCGCAGATAATCGTAAAGAGTGCATGTGATTTGCTAGTAGCTTCATTCATAGAGATTCAATCTGAGTTGTATTTCCTGCCCTTTTCCTGAATGAGGACTTTGGGCTCTGCTTGTTCCCATGGCAATGGGTGCAGGGCTTGCACATTAAGAAAAAAAAAATTAACATGTGGGTTTTTAAAAAATCATTATTGTACAAAGGAAAATGCCTTTATGTTGTTCTGCTTCAAGGAAAGGCCAACCATTGTTAAGAGATAAAGGTGTTGATTATGTCTGTCTCTTAAGCATTTCTTAGTGCAATGCAGAGAGCTACAAATACTGCTGAGAAGCAAATTTTACCCAGAAGTATTGCAGTTCTTCAATCTTGTGGCCCAGACATGGGACATGAGCTAGATTTTCAAACAATGTTTCCTGTCATCTTTAAGATCACCAGAATTCTCTGTGCTTTGAAGAATCTACGCATGTGGGGATTTTGTGAGTCAGCCATTGATGCAGAAGTACATCCAGTGTTTCTAGGTAAACTGTCTCTCTGCCATCCGCTTCATATCTCATAACGTATGCAAGGCTGGGTGAACTTGCCGGCTGAGTCATCTTGCTGTTTCCCCCCCTATAGTTCTCAGGTTCTTTCAATCTGATTTGCACTTCACATATGATGCTGACGGGCACGCAGTGTCATGACTAGTCATTTCGGTGCCTGGGGCAGGTGCCAGATCTCTCCCTCCAGGAATGAGCACTGATGCAAATTAACAGCCCAATCCTAGTCTGGCTGAGTGCCAGCGCAGCGTAGCTGTCACAAACATGCCGTAAAGCACATTTGCAATGATTTACAAGTAAGGAACATCGGTGGGAAGTCAGAACAGCTGCTTGGGCAGATGAGTTCTGCACCAGATGGCTTGGAGGCAGGGGGAGGGCAGAATGGAAGGTATTTTTAAGGATGGGGAGGATGGGGAGGGAGTGAATCAGTCCTGGGAGGGGACCAGAGGCGGAGGAAGGGTGTAGCCCGGGGTGGCGCGAGCCATGGGCGCCGGCAGTGGCAGGGCGGCAGGGCGCCATTGCGCAGAGTCCACAGACTAACCCGGCGTTATGTGGCCCACCCACCCTCCCTCGCGTCTGTCTTGCTCCAAAAAGGAGCTATTCCGGGCACAGGGAGGCATGGCAGGGTGAAGCACAGGGGTGGGGTGATGGGCTGGGCGCGCGGTTTCGTCGCCCTGCCATGGGCGCACCCGGGGCTCCATTCATCCCTGGAGGGGACAAGGACCACGGAGGGGGCCTCTGCCATATTCTAACTCCCTTCCAGGCCTGAAAGCTCTACATGGGGCTTCCTAGACTTGCACCAGTGACTTAGCTGGCACAGATTCATGTAGTTCCATTGGGCTACTCAGAATGCCACCCTGCCCACTTTTAATGCTGGATATGGCGTGGGCCAGATGGCCCTGCTGGACCAGCACTGAATATGATTGGGCTGTACAGCTATTTCTGCACCTTAAAGAATCTATTCTGCATTCTCACTTATAAGATGAGCTGCTCATCCTCAGAAACTGTTGTGCAAAAGCAAAATTCCTGCTGGTGGATCTAGTTTTCTCCTTCACCTTCAGTGACTGAATGTGTTTGAGGCTGCAGGCATTTGTTCAAGAAAAAGCTTCAGGGGTGGCTCTCTGCCCAGCCTGCTGCCTTCATTAACCTTCTGAGAACGAGAACATGAAATTATATACAGCTACATAATTAAGCATCAATATATGTTCACATGGGGCCCAGGCCGGATGCCTGTACCACCCCACTTCAGTGACATTGCTGAAAAGCCATTTGTTTGCCTCGACTCCCTCATGGTTTGCTCAATTTTCACCATGCCAGAGAAACTTCGAGCTGGGACTGCACTGTAGAAGATGAATGCAAAGTGGGCTTGAAAAGAAACACAGCCCTTGACACCCCTCCCAGTTTGCCAAAGCAAGGGAACAAGCAAGCAGCGCATCATTGTTTTCCCGTAGGTTTGGCCAGGGGCACCTTCATTAGAGAGGAATTAATAAAACGTGTTACCATTCCAGTCATGAACTGAAAGCCCTTTTTCCCAGCCTCAGGATTGTCAAGACTAGACTGCTTCACTGTGCTCTACCTTAATTCTCTTTGAAACCCATTCAGAATCCAATAGTTTATCAGCAGCATGTTATACAAGTTTATCAGGGTTCTGTTCTGGGAAACAAGTCCTAAATCTGACAGGTGCCAGGCATTGACCTTTCCCATGCTAGTTTGAGTAACTCCTAGAATCGCAATCCTAGGGCGCAATCCTAACCTGGAGTTAGGCCGGCACAGTTAGGCCAGCACTAGGGACACCATAAAGCACGTTTGGACCATTCTGGGAGTCAGAGAGGCCAGCACACAGACATGCGCCATCCTCCCTGACTCAGAGAGTGGTCCAAGTGTGCTTTATGATGGCCCTTGTGCTGGCCAAGGTTTGCTGGCCTAACTGTGCCAGCCTAACTCCAGGTTAGGGTTGCACCCCTAATCAGTTTGCGGGGCTGTGTTTGCACACTCCAGTATAATGTAGAGCAGTGGTCTCCAAACCTCGGGACCGCTGCATGCCAGAAAAGGCTTCCCTGTTGTGTGCTGCACTTACTGTTCTGCCATGCAGCATCTTTTCAGCCAATCTCTGCAGAACGTCACTCCAAGCAGCCACATCTGCCTGGAAATCCAGGCGCAGAGCCTGCTGGGCAGTGGAAGCGGCTGCCTGGGGCAATTTTCTTTAGGGATCGGCTGGAAAGATAAGACACTGCATGGCGGAACAGGACATTAAATGCTGTGCGCAATGGGGACGGCTTTTTGCAGGTACCGGATTCAGTTGGCACCTGCTGGTGTAGAAGGTAACCATTGCCATGTGAACATGTGCATGGACAATGGTGAGGCATGATGATGAATACCCCCCCTCCATTCAAATCGAGCTTACAAAAAAATGAACTATTCCCCAACTGTGAAAATAGCTGTTAAAAACATAAGAAGAGCCCTGCTGGATCAGGCCAAAGGCCCATCTAGCCCAGCTTCCTGTATGTCACAATGGCCCACCAGGTGCCTCAGGAAGCACACAAGACAACAAGATGCTTGTTGGGGGTGCTTTTATTTCTGAACCCAGTTCCAAGCGTGTTTTGGACTCTGTCAGGCCTCTGCTGATGTCATTGGGGGTGCAGCAGGGTCTGATCTCTCCTGAAGTGCGCCCCCCCAATGACCTAGATAGACCTTTCTCTTGCCTGCTTATCTGATTCCCTACATAAGAAGAGCCCCACTGGATCAGGCTAAAGCCCATGTGGTCCAGTTTCCTGTATCTCACAGTGGCTCACCAGATGCCTCAGGGAGCACACAAGTCAACAAGATACCTGCATCTCGTTGCCACTCCCCTGCATCTGGCATTCTGAAGTAATCTGGCATTCCCTCCCTCAAGCTCTACCACACCAGAGGTGGAAGTTGATCTGGAGGTCTTTATACAAAGGGGTGGAGACTGTCCTGGGATCATTGGTGGAAGGTCAGATTACAAATGTAATAACTAAATCAATGTTTGGCTGTGCCTCTACTCCCTCTCCGTACACAAATTCAATAGGGATCTGTACGGATGGCCTGTTAGTTATTAGGGGCTCAACCTGCTATCTAAGCACTTTTGAAATGACATGCTAATGGAATGCTCCTTTTCTTAGAGCTGGCCTGCAAGTGACCAGACAAGTTGGACACAAATCACGGACCATATATTGTGGCCTGTCAACTTCTTTCCTGCTTTTTGCAGTCCCAGATAAGGCTGCAAAAGCAAGAGGGTTTTTTTAGCCACTGTAGATATCAGTTATGAGCTATGTAAACTTTGGCTTAGTGGGTCACAACTTGTGTACTCTTGTCTTGGAGTCAATAAACCCTTAGTTGCAGCAGGGACTCTGCAAGAAATGCCTTTTGCTACTTTACCACTTTTTCCAAGCCAAACACTGGTGAGCTCCCATTTATTTATTTTTTTGTATAGATCTCAGCAGCATAGATCCTTTTTGTACAGATCTCAGTACCCATCATGAGTTGATCTACGTAAGGGTAAAAGTAAAGGTTTCCTCATGATCGAATGGTCTAGTCATGTCCGACTGTAGGGGGCGGTGCTCATCCCCGTTTCAAAGCCTGTAGAGCTGGCGTTTGTCCTGAGGACAAGTTTCCGTGGTCATGTGGCCGGCATGACTATACACCGTAGTGCACAGAACACCGTTACCTTCCCACCGAAGTGGTCCCTATTTATCTACTTGCATTTTTAGGTGCTTTCGAACTGCTAGGTTGGCAGGAGCTGGGACAAGCGACGGGAGCTCACTCCATTGCGCAGTCTTGAACTCCCAACCTTCCGATTGGAAAGCCCAGCAGCCGCGGTTGAACCCGCTGTGCCACCACATGGAACCAAACTAAAATAACAATTGTGAATTAACCACTTTAGAAAAAGTTTTTATATCCTTGATAGTATAAAAACTAGAAATCACATTTAGCGAGCTTGCACTCTGTCTAAATTTAAAAGTCCCTCCTATACACTTGGATTAGGCAGATGAGCGTTGCAGTGGGCACATGGCAGTGCGTTGCTCAGGGTATAACACTGGCCAACAAGACCAGCGTGCAAAGAAAATGCTGCCCTGCAAAGAATTCCGTAGTGGCACGTGGAGTAATCTCTGGACTAGTTAAAGCTAGTAATCAAACTAAAATTATTACATTACCAGCTCACTCAACCACATGTTACCAAAAATGAATCTCTTGATGGTAGTTTGCTTGCAGAAGTTATCAACCTTCACGTGACTGTACATTTGGGACACTGGGGAATGAAGTGTTCATGCAAGCCAAATGCACAACCGATGAAATGTACACAGAAGGTAATTTCTGGGCTCCTGCAATTTCAAGTGATTGGGTTTAGTGGAACAAAGGGTGAAGAATAGCTGCTTGACTCCGATGCTCTTGAATCTGCCATGGCAACAGGATTGTTTAAACAATATTGCCCATCATTGGCAGAACAATTTCAAGGCTCAGAACAGAACAAAATGTCTTGGAAGGGGAACATTTTTCTTTTTTGGGTCTTTGCATTTCGTCATTGACCTCAAAAAGTGACTACAACTGTGTCCTCCACGACAAAACAGTTGAGGCAGTTGTTCTCCCTAAGAATTTGGGGACCAAGGGAGACAACGTAAATCATTTGCACTGAGAAGCCAAACACCAGGAGAGGGAATGATAGGCTCGATTCTGGAGTGGAGCCATTCTGACAGTGCTGGGGTCACTAGTACTTGCAAAAGCCTGATATCAGACCTGTGTGCAACATAGGCTTTGTTGAATTACTCTCTGATCCTATCCAGTTTTCCAGTCCTGATGTAGCCGTGCCAACAGGGTGTGCACTGCATTCTGCAGAGGGAGTGAAGTCAGGGTGACCTCCTCAAGGTAGGGGGACATTTGTCCCCCTACCTTGAGGATGCATTGTGGTTACACCAGTGCTGGGAAGTTGGATAGGATTGGGCCTTAAACGTAAAATAAAAGCATGAATAAAACATTCTGATCTGGTTCAAGGGGAACCCTCCTCTAATTTAGGGGTCCTTTGTTGAAAGACGAAGTTTCCCAGGGAAGCCTCTTTCTGTCTGGGCTTCCAAGTCAGGGAGTAGTCATTGGAATAGTATTAATTTCCCAGCAGCCAAAATCTGACTAGGGGAAGAATGAAATGGAGAGCAAGGGGAAGGGTCATGTCGGGCACCAGGCTCTGTGCCTGTTATGGCCCCTGCCCCCCTCCTCCCACCTTCTCAGGCTTTCTTTGTAACCCACTTATAATCTGCACTGTTTCAGTAGGTCGTTGAGAAGATGAAACAAAGCATTATGTCTTGCTTGATAGAAGGTCTTTCCAAATGTTATTTTGTTCTGCTTTCACAAGTATTGCGTTCCGTATCAAACCCATCCAAGCAAGAGAGC
The DNA here is from genome assembly GCA_029204185.1 of Lerista edwardsae. Taxonomy (NCBI): domain Eukaryota; kingdom Metazoa; phylum Chordata; class Lepidosauria; order Squamata; family Scincidae; genus Lerista; species Lerista edwardsae. Next base: position 14,332,716 of record JAJKFI010000018.1, on the reverse strand, counting down.
TGCTTGGAAACGTTCGTTTCTTAGGGGCCTAAGCAAAGAAACCGTTTCAGATAACATAACAGTCCTCCATTCATTTCAGAAGGAAGTATTTTTAGCCTGGAATGCGTTCAAGCACATTTTGTCTGGTGCCTGCCAGGCAACTTCAAATTAACTAGCAGAGTTTTGTTGTGTGTGTAGACCCTGAAAAGATCCTGCGAGATGAACAATTACTCCAATGTTATAGACTGGAAATGGAAGCTGTGATATTGTGATCTGCCTAAGGTAACCAGGAGCAGAACATCCTGGCCTTCCTTCGGTTTCTGCGTAGACAAATCAGAGTTGACTCTTCTAGGTTAAACTTTGGGTATCCTTGGGAGACTACTGCCCTGGGATGGGCTCTGTGAAAATCAGTTTGCCACCATCTCTTAAAGGTTCTAGGCACAAGATAATCAGTAGACCCTTCTAAGGGATCTGGCCTTTCAGCAACTCTAACACCAACCCAGAATTAAAATACGTAAGCCTTGAAATTAATCAGGCCTTAAGCATGCATAATTTGCCTTGGATTCCAGTTACTTTTTTCTGCTGTTTATCCTGGATTAATTAGTGCCACATTGTTATAGAAGTTGACAACAGGCTTAGAAGAGTGTTTTGCTTACCTCTGATGCAATGCTTTTCAAATGCCCTACCAAGGAACATATTCTACATCAGTTTGTCTTCCAAGGAATCCTTATGCAAATGATTCTGAGGCACAATTCAAAGTATATTCTTTGTTTATATGGAGCAATGCCCAGACCTGTGAGTGCATCCTAAACATATCCAGAGTCCCTGAGATCCCTGCACTGGAGAAGAAGATTGGTAATGGTGAACACTGTTCAAGCTGTCTTTCGGGAAAGAGATCTCTGTATCTGTTTGTACTTATCTTCTCCCCAAAGAGCCTTTATAAGCTTCCAGTTTTACCCAAGGGCTCCTAAGAACACTGAAAACTGTTGCTCTACTGAACAGAGTTTGGAGTGGCATATGAAAGATAAAACACAATTATTGTGTGCATAGCTCCTGACAACACAGCAGCGCCCATGATTTTTGACTGAAAAGGGGAAAAAAAGCTGAAAGACGGATAGGCCTAAAAAAAAATCAACAGGAGATCTAAAAATAATCAGTCCTATCATCACTTTAATTCTGTGGGCAATATCGTAGAAAGCATTTTATTATTGATGTCAGTGTAAGAGAGAAGAAGGTTAATTAAGATGCTAACCCTGAAGGATGGAGGCAGAATAATATGGGGTTGTTGTTAGGATTTGAAAGAAGGTGGCAGATCAGTGTTTGTGAGCATTAACTGAAAAATTACCCCAATCAACCAGGCACCATCCCAACCTGGCATAGTTAAACAGAGATTAACAGAAGAAAGCATTCTGTTTCCTCTGTGCAAGTTTCCATAAATGCATGTGCAGCTGATGGGACAATTAGACTTTAAAAAAAAGGTTATCTGGTTAAAAAAAGATCAGGCAAATGGAATTGCAAGTAGTTGGAAAGCGGGAGGGGGGACATTTTGGTCAAGATGGAACTAGCCAACTAACAACAAATACTGGTTTCCTAAACTCACATTTGCTGTTGCTGGTCGAAGCAGGAATGGAGTCCTTTTGCAGAGAAAAAAGTGACTGTGAGCGCAATCCTAAACTGGAGTTAGGCCGGCATAAACTAAGCCAGCAAAGTTTGGCCAGCACGAAGGCCACCATAAAGCGTGTTTGGACTACTCTCAGAGTCAGGGAGGAAGGCTCAAGTCTGTGTGCTGACCTCTCTGACTTCAACAATGGTCCAAACATACTTTACTGTGTTCCTTGTGCTGGCCAAACTTTGCTGGCTTAGCTTATGCCGGCCTAACTCAGTTTAGGATTGCACCCTGTGTGTGGGACTGCATAATGTTTTAGCTACCCACAACCTTTCCTCTGCACGTCTCCACCCCACTTTTTCCTGGGAATCTTGCCTGAGAACCAAAACTGGGGTTCAAAACTGGAAACCTAGGGAAAGGGAAAAGGAGTGAATTGTGGAAAGGTTAAGCATCCTTCCAGCCCCTGCCCCTGCTCTGCACTTTGGTGGCAAACATTGTATTATAAGTCCTGTGTTTGTCCTCACCTTTGAGCTGGGAACTTGCTAGCCAAAACCACAACTAGTGGTGACTAGTCCCAAGATTCCCAAGGTCTTTGGTAACTGAGGTTTCCACCTAAGTTTCCAAACGTATTTGTGGTTCTCCTTGGAACACCATAATGAACAGATCCACTCCAATAGGGAAAACTGCTTTCTCCTACCTTCTTCTGGAGCCAGAATCAATCTTGTGTTTGTATGCCAAGCCCATTGACGTCAGTGCCACGCAAGCCCTTCTCATGTCATACGTTTGCCCTTTAAACTTCTCTGCTCAACATCAAGGCTTGCTATGAATAAAATCTCAAATGCTCTGTCAAGCATTGCTCTTAACCTTTACGGGCAAACCAATTTTTAGGGAGAACAGGGAAGAAGAGCGGGTGGTCTTAAAGTCTTGCAAGGGATTTGGAAAATACTGTACAGTATGTGCAGTATATTTCTTCAGCCTGGAAGCTAATATAATGTGACTTGCTTATTTATATAGTGAAATGTAGGGCAGAAATTGAAAGGCACCCAAGTTTGCACAAAACATGCCAGATCATTATTTATTTTGTGAAATAAAATTTAAGGTTATTTTTCTTCACCTTTCTGGGAAATCAAAATACCACAAACTAGTTCCAGTTGACTCATGCGCCATCCTCCCTGACTCTGAAAGTGATCCTAATGCACTTTATGGTGCGTTTACCTGAGCTGGCACAAGTCCCTTTGTATTGGAAAAGGCAGAAGATATCCCGAGGAGATAGGGAATGGTATCAGCAATGGCCCCTTGTCCCAGATAAGCCAGGGATTATAGGGTTAACCCCCAGTCTTTGCAAGCCTTGGGAGCACAGCTGTAGGCTGATGAGGTCCCTGGCAATGGAGGTTAGCACAGGTGCAGATGGGCGTGGCTGATGCTAGAGCCCGCCTAGCAACAGACACTGATTGGCTGGCCTCTGTATAAAGTGGGAGGCAGGAGCTGGATGAGGACATGGGTTGGTGCTGGAAGGGAGGACCTGGATAGGTGCTGTAGGTGGGTGCTGGATGGACGGATTGCTGGACTGATGGAATGCTGGCTGGACTGCCTGCCTGAAGGACTGACTGTGACTGAAGGGCTGTTAAAGGACTGGAGAAGGTAAGATTATTGTGGGGAATAACCATTGCAAACTGTTGCATGGCTGCCACGCTCCTGGAGCATGGAGGAGGCAGTTGTGGTTTAGGCAAGCTGACTGCCTATTGTTTGGTGGTGGGGTTTGTTGGTGCTAGATGTAGGGTAGTTTGGAGCTAAGCCAGTCATGAGGGCAGTCTGGAGGAGGTAGGCCAGCCGGTGATCCCAAGCAAGGCTGCTGGAAGAGAAGAGGGCGACTGAACCCCCTCCCTCTTGCCTATCTTTGAGGCTGCTCTGGAGGGGAAACTAGTTAGCCTAGTGTGGGCATCAGGACCCTTGGGGAGGCCCAGCAGGGAATTTGGCAGAACACGCTTGTGCTGGCCTAAATCCAGGTTAGGATTGTGCCCTTAGGAACTCATTGGCTGCAAATGACAGAAAATAAAATACGCAAAGCTTGATCATACCTTTGACATGGGAGAACCTTATTATCCTGGGCCATCCTATATATACCAGTACATGGTGTACACAAATCAACCAAAATAAATATCATAAACTGACAATTGATACATGAAATATTTGTATTGGATGCTTTATGAAGGCTTCCAAATAATGCCACAGTAATAATAGACCCATCAAATTATAGCACAAGATCTACAGTGAAGCAATTCATAAAGAAATAGTGGATTCTAATACTGCGTTTGATTGCCTGAGTTCATTTTATATTATATATGATTAATGGGCATCGCCTCTTGTTCCTTCATAATAAAAATTATTTTATTGGATATTTTCTTATCTACAGTAGTAGCAGCTTATGGTGTTATTTGTGCATTCTGTAGAAGTTCATGGCCCAGCATCTCTACCTCTGTTTAGCATGAAAAACTGAGAGATGGAAGATGCTGCCATTCTGTTGTTGTCAATTTTAAAGGGGCTTAAATAACCACAACCTGGAAAGCAGAATCAGGAGGAAGGTCTCATTCTGAAGCAGAGTACAAAGTGTGCGTGGAGTTTGCCCTCAGATCAGACGGTTGCTGTGCTCCGACACAATCTCTTCAGTTACAGCTCTAAATATAGAGAGGCTTCAGAAGCTTCTGTTCACAAAAGCTACAAAAAGAACATTCTCAGATTCTGTTTTTTGCCCTGTGTGTCAGCTATGTTGTAACACCAGGAGGGTCACAGGAACAAAACATCAGCTAAGGTTTCAGGTTGAAGAGGCAAATTCCAGAGGGGTATCCATGTTAACGGCCGAATCCTGGATCCTTCCCCCATTCTGGGCTGCCCTCCCTCTGCCCTCCATCCTGCCTTCCTCCTCCCCAGAAAAGCCCCCCTTGGAACAGCCTCCTGCACTTTGGCTGGATCCTCACCCCGATCCCCTTGGTCTCACAGGGGCCATTCAGAGTTGCGATTTCACTAGTGCAACTCTGAGTAGCCTTATTGGGATAACATAGCAGCATGACACAGGGCAGGGGGAATAAATTCCCCTTACGCTGAGTTGCGCCATGTGCAGCCCCAACCATGTGCTGGATACAGGGCAGGTAAGCTGGCAGGTTAGGATGGGGCACACTCTGAAAGACAGTCTTATTCTCTTTAGCTATTTAGACCTCAGAGTCATATCAGTTGAGGAAGATCCAGATACGTATGCCAATCGGTTACCAGTTAGTCCCATGAAACCCTACACATGCAGCTCTGCAGCTCTTCTCGAAACAGTTTCAATGATCTGTGCAGACTAATCCTCATTAATAAAAATATTTCATCCCAGATGCTTAACATCTAATCCAACTAGTTTGGATTTGATCTGATCAGCATACGCAAGGGACAGCTTTTGTAAGCCTGTTATTCCTGGCAAGACTGAAAACAATAAAATTATTGAAGTTGTGTGGAACACCACAAAAGAGTGGCTCCTACACCACAAAGTGTAGTTCAGCGCTGGGCCGGGAGCGCGCCTGGGTCTTCAAAGCAGTCAGGCGCGCTCGGCAAGGGCCTGCCCGGCCCAGCAGCGAAAAGGCTGAGCCGAGGGCAGCGCGAGCACGCGGAGTGGTCACGTTGCGATCCAGCCAATGAGCTCCTTCTGCACGTGCTCATGCTGCCCTCGGCTCAGCCCAACTGCTTTGATGAATAGGTGCACTCCCGGCCCAGCGCCAAACATGGGGGTGCTGCCCTATGTGGGGGTGCTGACAATTGGGGGTGCGGACCACTCCCCCAAAATTATTGTGGGTGCTGACAGCATACCAGCACCCATGGAGTTGGCGCTACTGCTTCTAAGAAAGTCCCCCACCCATGACACTCTGGGAAGAAGAGGGAGTTATCTTTCATTTCACTTCCTTTCCCTCTGCCTCTCAGCTCTCACTGTCACTGCTGCAGGTGAGAGGCTGAGCTCAGGTGAGAGGCTGAGCTTTGGCCTGCCGTGGCCACCGTCTGGCCACAGTCCCCAGTGCTGCTTTGAGCAGCCACCTCCCAAGAGCACATGGTGGCCAGGAGCTTGCAAGCTCCAGGACAGGGCTGGCTGACTCTGTGCTCTCACCTGGGCCTTCCTGGCTGCTTGGCCCAAAAAGGGCCACAAGCTACAGGTAACCACCCCATGAGCTACCAGTAGCTTGCGAGCCCCACGTTGCCTACCCCTGACTCATGACATGTTTGTTAAAAATGTTTGCCATCACTGATCTAATTAATGTGTAATTCTCCTGCAGCGACAGACTATAGTGGGAAAGGGTTTAATCCTGTGACGGCATCTTCTAAGCAAGAGGCCAGACAATTCTAAGCTAATACATAAGGGGAAACCACTTAACCTTTCTCAGAGGCACTGAACTTTCTCTGATTGACATAAAGATGATTGTTAAATGGCAATAAAATTAATTCTCAGCTTTGCAGTAGAGTGTTGATTGAAACAGAAACATTTACAAAGTTAGCAGGGCTTTCTTTCCTATTAATTCACTTGGGAAGGTAATTTTCCCATCACGTAGGATGAGAAAAATGTAAAATTAATCAAGCATTGGTTTTAATTAGCAACAAAATATACAGGAACAGAAAAACAAAATTACACATTTTACTCTATCCCTTTTTTTACATGGAACTATAAAAATACACTAAAAATAGGATTTTTTTTTTAAAAGTACATCACATTTAATTTTTTTCCAATTACACAACAGTGCAACATCTTTTATCATGTCTGGGAATGTATTTGCTGCCATCGGAGGAAGCCACCTCCTCCAGCCCTGTCCTGGGCCAAGTAGCAGCGTGCCCAGTATTGCTGCCAGGGAAGCAACGGAAGCCACACAGGGACAACCACTGCTGAGTGTAGCATCCAAGCATAGAGTCATCAGCCATGTGTAGCATCCCCATTGCCATACCAACTGGAACACCAGAACTGGGTATCTGGGGAGGGGCAGAGAAGAATGCCACTGATGCTTCCATTGGGTGGCACACTTCTGCTTTCACCAAGGAAGCTGGCCAAGCCAGGAGGAGGAACTGGGTGGTTAACGTGCCCCCTCCCCTCTAGGACTCCTAAGCTAAGTGAGGAAGCCCATCCTTTCTCTTGCCCATCCTTTCTGCTCTTTGGCTCCTTCCTTATCTCCCTTGCTTCCTGCCTGCAGCCCTTACCTCCAGGCTGCAAACAGTGGGAAAAGGGAGTGCCTGGCCTCACAAAGGGCTGCTCAAGAGTAGCTCCAGCTATTCACAATATTGCAAAGTACTGGGCAGTTAATGGATTTGATTGGACCAGAACCGGCATTCAGTTATTAAAGGCATGGGCCTGAACAGGTCTCTATATTTTTCCCTATTATATAAGGTATCCCTTTCATGGATCACTGCCTTGTCGTGGCGAAGGGGCTTGAGTAGCTCAATGAAGCTGTGAGCTATGCCATGTAGGGTTACCCAAGATGGACAGGTCATAGTAGAGAGTTCTGACTAAACGTGATCCGCTGGAGAAGGAAATGGCAACCCACTCCAGTACTCTTGCCAAGAAAACCTCATGGATTACAAAACTAAAAGGCTAAACGATATGACACTGGAAGATGAGACCCTCAGGTCGGAAGGTGTCCATTATGCTACTGGGGAAGAGCAGAACACGAGTACTAGTAGCTCCAGAAAGAGTGAAGTAGCTGGGCCAAAACCGGAAGGAAGCTCAGCTGTGGATGTGTCTGGAAGTGAAAGGAAAGTGCGATGCTGCAAAGAGCAATACTGCATAGGAACCTGGAACGTCAGATCTATGAATCAAGGTAAGTTAGATGTAGTCAAACGTGAGATGTCAAGGCTGAACATCGACATCATGGGAGTTAGTGAACTAAAATGGACAGGAATGGGAGAATTTAATTCAGATGACCATTATATCTGCTACTGTGGGCAGGAATCCCTTAGAAGAAATGGAGTAGCCTTCATAGTGAACAAGAGAGTGAGAACAGCAGTACTGGGGTATAATCTCAAAAGTGATAGAATGATTTCCATTCGGATCCAAGGCAAACCTTTCAACATCACAGTAATCCAAGTCTACGCCCCAACCACTGGTGCTGAAGAGGAAGAAGTTGACCGTTTCTATGAAGACCTAGAACAGCTTCTAGAATTAACACCCAAAAAAGATGTCCTTCTCATCATAGGGGATTGGAATGCTAAAGTAGGCAGTCAAGAGGTAATAGGAGTAACAGGCAAGTTTGGTCTTGGAGTACAGAATGAAGCAGGGCAAAGACTGATAGAGTTTTGTCAGGAGAACACATTAGTCATAGCAAATACCCTTTTCCAGCAACACAAACGGCGACTGTACACATGGACTTCACCAGATGGTCTACATCGAAATCAGATTGATTACATTCTTTGCAGCCAAAGGTGGAGAAGCTCTATACAGGCAGTAAAAACAAGACCTGGAGCTGACTGTGGCTCAGATCATGAGCTTCTTATTGCAAAATTCAGGCTTAAACTTAAAAAAGTAGGGAAAAGCACTAGGCCCTCCATGTATGACCTAAATCAGATCCCAAACAAATATACAGTGGAGGTGACAAACAGATTTAGAGGCTTAGATTTGGTAGACAGAGTGCCTGAAGAACTTTGGACGGAGGTCTGTAACATTGTACAGGAAGCAGCAACTAAAACCATCCCAAAGAGAAAGAAATGCAAGAAGGCAAAGTGGCTATCTGAAGAGGCTTTAAAAATAGCTGAGGAAAGAAGGGAAGCCAAAAGCAAGGGAGAAAGGGAAAGATATACCCAACTGAATGCAGATTTCCAGAGAACAGCAAGGAGAGATAGGAAGGCCTTCCTCAATGAGCAATGCAAAGAAATAGAGGAAAACAATAGAATGGGAAAGACTAGAGATCTTTTCAAGAAAATTGGAGATGTCAAAGGACAATTTCATGCTAAGGTAGGCACAATAAAGGACAAAAACGGCAAGGACCTAACAGAAGCAGATGAGATTAAGAAGAGGTGGCAAGAATACACAGAGGAACTCTATACGGCCGATCTCAATGTTCCTGATAACCACAATGGTGCGGTCACTGAGCTTGAACCTGACATCCTGGAGTGTGAAGTCAAGTGGGCTTTAGAAAGCCTCACTAACAACAAAGCTAGTGGAGGTGACAGCATTCCAGTGGAATTACTGAAAATCTTAAAAGATGATGCTGTCAAAGTGCTGCACTCCATATGCCAGCAAATTTGGAAAACCCAGCAGTGGCCACAAGACTGGAAAAGATCAGTTTACATTCCAATCCCAAAGAAGGGCAATGCCAAAGATTGTTCAAACTACCGCACCATTGCACTCATTTCACATGCTAGCAAGGTGATGCTCAAAATCCTACAAGCTCGGCTTCAGCAGTATGTGAATCTAGAACTACCAGATGTACAAGCTGGTTTCCGAAGAGGCAGAGGAACTAGAGATCAAATTGCCAACATTCGATGGATCATGGAGAAAGCCAGAGAGTTCCAGAAAAACATCTACCTCTGCTTCATTGACTATGCTAAAGCCTTTGATTGTGTGGATCACAACAAACTGTGGCAAGTTCTTGAAGAGATGGGAGTACCAGACCACCTTATCTGTCTTCTGAGAAACCTGTACGTGGGCCAGGAAGCAACAGTTAGAACTGGACATGGAACAACCGACTGGTTTCAAATTGGGAAAGGAGTACGACAAGGCTGTATCCTGTCACCCTGCTTATTTAACTTATATGCAGAGTACATCATGAGGAAGGCAGGGCTGGATGATTCACAAGCTGGAATCAAGATTGCTGGGAGAAATATCAACAACCTCAGATATGCAGACGACACCACTCTAATGGCAGAAAGTGAGGAAGACTTAAAGAACCTGCTGATGAGGGTGAAAGAGGAAAGTGCCAAAATTGGCTTGAAGCTCAACATTAAAAAAACTAAGATCATGGCCACCACTCCCATCACTTCCTGGCAAATAGAAGGGGAAGAAATGGAAGCAGTGACAGACTTTATCTTCCTGGGCTCCAAGATCACCGCAGATGGTGACTGCAGCCATGAAATTAAAAGACGTTTACTTCTTGGGAGGAAAGCTACGGCGAACTTAGACAACTTAATCAAAAGCCGTGACATCACCCTGCCAACAAAGGTTCGCATAGTCAAAGCTATGGTTTTCCCAGTAGCTATGTATGGCTGTGAGAGCTGGACCATAAGAAAGGCAGAGCGCCGAAGAATAGATGCTTTCGAATTATGGTGCTGGAGAAGACTCTTGAGAGTCCCCTGGACTGCAAAGAGGTCCAATCGGTCCATCCTACAGGAAGTCAAGCCTGATTGCTCCCTGGAAGGACAAATCCTGAAGCTGAAGCTCCAATACTTTGGCCACCTGATGAGAAGAGAGGACTCTTTAGAAAAGACCCTCATGCTGGGAAAGATTGAAGGCAAAAGGAGAAGGGGGCGGCAGAGGATGAGATGGTTAGATAGTGTCACCGAAGCGATGAACATGAAATTGGGTGAACTCCGGAAGCTAGTGGAGGACAGGGAGGCCTGGCGTGCTGTGGTCCATGGGGTCGCGAAGAGTCGGACACGACTTAGCGACTGAACAACAACAATATAAGGTATATAATAGGGAAAAATATAGAGACAGCAGACCACATATTATATAAGTGGCAGTGTTTCCCAAACTGTGGGTTAAGACTGATGGTTGACGAGTCCTGAAATTGACAGCTGACAAGGAAACTTCCTTCAAAAATTAGGCTCAGAAAGTTAGGTGGGTTTCAACACAGTACCATTTTAGAAAGTGGGTCCTGGTGCAAAAATCCTGGCTATTCTGAAGGTTCTGAAACCATGAGTGGGGCTTGAAGGCACCAACCCTCTCCCACTGTGACTTCCCTGCAGCTGCTATTCATTTGGTAGACTGACTCTGAATGGACATAGCAACCAGCCATCATGACTAGTAACCATTGATAGAGTTCCCCACCCCCCGCGGTATAAACATAAGAAGCTGCCTTATCTTGAGCATGAGCCTTTGCATATCTAGGTCAGTGGCACTCCAGAATATTAGGGTCAGGCTGTTCCATCACATGCCTCCTGAGATGCTGCCAGAGATTGAACTTGGGACCTCCTGCATGGAAAGAATGCACTCTATTACCCACCTATGGCCTCATTTGTTTTCTTGTTCCTCAAAGGCAACAATCCCAGACGAAATGACTCCAACTGGATTCCTAGATGTCCACTGATGCCAACAAACATCAGATGTCTGATGTCAACTGCAGGTTCTGTCAATCTAAGGCTATATCAACAGAAGGTTGAATACTAAATACAGATCCACACAACTCTTTTTACATTATTGAGAACATAAATATCTATCACATAACCAGGAAATGTAACTTGGTGATAAGTGTAGCAGATGTAATAATCAAAAATAGAGGCGGGGGGGGACAGAACCATTCGTGTGGAAGGTTTGGTCAGGTATCAAAGCAGAATGCAGCGATTAGGATATTTGTGTATTACGTATACAGCTCCTTTCAGTATGCAACTTCCTTGCCGATACTTGCTTCTTAGCTCACATTTGCATGTAAGTGGGCTGACAAATGATTCCCTGGTAAAGAAATCATTGGGATTATATTATTAGCTTTCTATTCTGTGCTGGTATTAGTCTAAACAAATTAAGATGGCTCACTCATGTTCATTTTACGAAGCATGAAAATTGGCTAATATAACACAATCTGCTCTGCGCATAACAAAAATTCATTGTTTATTTCACTGACCTCTCACAGAGTTATATAATATTTGGGATATAAGAAAATAATACTAGCAGTTATTAGACTGTGGGCACAATCCCAACTGAGAGTTAGGTTGGTGCAACCCCAGGAGTATTGCAAACATGCTGTAAAGCATGTAGTCATTGTTTTCAGGAATTTGGAAAGATGTGAAATTTTTTTCAAAAACATACTTTCTGAAAATGTTGCAAAAATGCAACTTTATAGTGTTGCGCAAATGCATCTGCAGTAGTAAATGGGGCTTCCATGGCCCCCTGAAAATCAGCTCATGACCCCCCAGGGGGTTGCGACTCCCAGACTGGAAACCACAGTTTTAAAGCACCTTCTGTCTCTTAAGGGTTTTCTGTTCTCTCACATAGCTGTGGTCTTCCAGGAAAAGACAATTTCATGAAGGGGGGGGAGAAGCAGAGCCCCTGCAGAATGCTACTTCTGTCTAAACGTCCAGAAGGCCCTTGCGTAGGAAGCTGTCTCATACCGAGTCCATCCAGTTCAGGATTGTCAGCACTGCCTGGCAGCAGCTCTCCAAGGTTTTAGACGGGATTTTTTTTCCTCTGCCCTGCCTGGAGATGCCAGGAATCGAGCCTGGGACCGTCTGCATGGGGGGAAGGGCACTATCAGATTGTAATGCTATATTAAGCTCCATTACACCAATGGTACCAAAAGGCCCTTAGAACTTTGTGCAAGGCATCTGGTGTGCCTAAGACAACTAGCAATGGAGTAGCATTAACACAGGCATAAGGGGACAGCTGCAGCTGAACAGGCATATCATAGAGGTTCATGGATCTGGTTAATAACCATCATAACACAGACCTTCAAACTGAGGATCAGAAGAAAAATTCAACGTGCATGGTGGTTTTATATTAACGTGGGGTGCTGATTCCAAAAATGGTATCAGTTTTGCCCTCCTATGCCTAGTTTCAGAGATACAGCATAGCTTCGCTAATGAATGGTTCAAGCAGCTTCCCTGTAAGGAAGGAGTCAAAAATGCACTGACTGTATTTAGCTATCACAGTGAAGAGTCACCAACAGCTCCCTCTTCTCAGGATTCATGGGATCCTTAACCAAATGATGCTGTCCCATGAGAGCTGCACTCTTGCTGGGATGAGAAAAGAACCCTCTGGCCACCACTGCAAACACCAGAAGTTGACAAATCCCCCAGATGACTAAAGCATCTTATTTCAGAGAAACTAACAGTCACAAGCATTTATTAGCATGTTATGGAAGAGGTTCTCAATGTGCAAATTGCTGAGTGCTGGGATCTTTTTCAAGAACGAGATCAGGGGAGCTTATGAGCAAGACGGGACTTGGGAGGAAACGGAAAAGTAGCACAGTGAAGGCTGAGAGAGTAGCCTCCATAACAGAGGCCGCATTTCTGCCTTCAGTTGACCCCTTCCCCAGTCCCAGTCCTGAGATCTCTGCAATTGAGCTGTGAACATTTGCACAATGTGCACAGCTAGCAAACCAGACCTGGACTTCCTCCAGGGAGCTTGTTTGCACATGCTCTAAAAATCATAACCCACATGAAGTGCCTAAACTCTTTGGAGCAGGGGGAGAGCAACTTTACATACTTTTTAAGGATCTCAACCCAAAGAATATCTTTTCCTTTGATAGTGATGTCACAAGCACACTTTCCCTTCAGGCTTCCCAGCATTAATAGATCTCTTCCTTTCCTTTTCAAAATTGTTCTTTAAGAGGAACTGAGAGGACAGATTTAAAGAAGAAGTGGGAAAGGAAGGAAAGGAGAAAAACTTTCTCAAGTTTTGAAAATCTCGAGGTGTTTCATATTCTGTTACACAACAGACAAATGGCCATTGGGTCAAAATAGCATTGCCACTCTTTCTCAGCTTGTTTTTAGGTGTTTCAAATCCTGAAATAATCTCCAAGGATTGTTACGAAGTTGCTGAAGGCAGAAGTTCAAAACATATTCAGAGCATGGGTTTTCTCCCTGTCTTTTAAGGTAAATAGGGCTGTGTTGAATGTGCACCCCCAAAATATGAAAGGGGAAGTCTAGGAGGAAGGCTTAGGAATTTAGTTACTTCTTTTGTATCCTGCTTTTCTCCACAAAGAGGGACGTGGTGGCGCAGCGAGTTAATCCGCTGTTGCTGGGCTTTCAACCGCAAGGTTGGGAGTTCAAGACTGCGTGACGGAGTGAGCTCCTGTCGCTTGTCCCAGCTCCTGCCAACCTAGCAGTTCGAAAGCACCTAAAATGCAAGTAGATAAATAGGGACCACTTCGGTGGGAAGGTAACGGCGTTCCATGTGCTATGGCGTAGAGTCATGCTGGCCACATGATCGGACAAAAACGCCGGCTCTGCAGGCTTTGAAATGGAGATGAGCACCGCCCCCTATAGGCGGTCACGACTAGACCATTCGGTCATGGGGAAACCTTTACCTTTCTCTACAAAGGGCACCCAAAGCCCTTCCATTTCCAATAATAAAACACCCCCTGACATACCCTTTTTGCCCACTCTTTGTCTATTCTCAGCAGAGAGAAATCTCCTACATATCCTATGCAGATCTACTGTGAAGTAAATCTCATTGATTTCAATTATTCTTACTCGCATGTAAGAGTGTGTAGGAGTGCTTCCCTAGTGTGTTTTTCAGTTCTTCTGTACTAGAGTCTTTCATAGTGACACTGCTCGTCTTAATCTATTTTAAGCGTCTTTCATTATGATAAAATTGACAGAACCACATCTTTAATGTTGCTCTCTTATTTTTGATTATCATTCGTCCATGGAATATATCCTAAGGGTATTGAAACAGCATTTTAAATACCAACCAAGCTTCTTATTGTCTTTCCCACTCAATCATAGACTGTAGTGGAGTAGCATATTAATATCTCTGCAAGTTAGGAAAGTCTAATCCATCCTTTTGTTTTGGCATCTGTAACACTCCAGGATCAATTGTCTTTTCCCACTTGTACTGAAACTCTTACTGTTGCCATTTACTCAAAACTTTATACTGTAAGTGGTACACTGATAATGGCTGAAAGAGCAACAAAAATTTGGAGTGATGTTTACTTTAATCAAATGTGTTTTCCCAAGCCAGGATAATTTATAAATATGCAGTTTTTCTAGATTTTGTTGAATCTGAGGAAATACTGGAGCAAAACTCCTTCTACACAAACAGTTCAGATTATACGTGTCTGTCATTTTTATTTTATTTTTTGGCATTTTCAAGTGTGCCAGGTGAAAAAAATTGTACATTTTATACACAGCATTTGCATGAACAAATGTATAAATGCATGTACATAAAAATAGATGTATCTATTTGTACTGTGCTAATTTCTCTGACTAGTAGGTAGCTCTGGATTTATATTGAAATGAAAGGGGAATTTTTTTTTTATCACCCACACTTAACTGTAATCAATGAGTGTACTAACAACGCAAACATAAATATTTTCTCTGCTGGAGAATTGTTAATCCCATATAGGTTAGCAATCTTGCCTTGCTAATTTTGAATGATCAGTTCAGTGCTTTGGGGACATGTTAAAGTGTAGAGAAGATAGTTCAGGGGGAACACGTTTAGTGATTGTAATTATTTATATTACTGACACTGTCAACCCAACCCTAACTAAGGCTGAAATCCTATACACATTTTCATGGGAGTAAGCCACATTGAGCACAATAGCACTTCTGAGTAGACATGCATAGGATTGGGCTTCAGCTCCCGCCACAGTGATGCAGCAGTAGTGGAGTGGTGCACCCTCTGCTATATCCTGTGGGGGGAGTTTTGGCTGCTGGAGGGCTCCTTGCAGTGAGGGCCTAAGGTGCCGCCACCACAGCTTGAAGCACTGCTCAAGAGTTGCCTTGGGGGAAGAGAACTCTACCTGGGTCCTTCAAGTCCCAGTAAACAGGCCAAGGCTCCCAAGCCCATGTCTCTACTCTCCCCAACACTGCACTTTTTCAAATCCATAACCCCCATAGGAGAGCCCCATAACTTGCTCCAAAGAGCCCTACATTGTTCAGGATCCTCCAGTGCTGTCTGGCTTCTTTGAGCTCCAGGATAGAAGGGCACCTCCTGACTGCTGTGCTGCAGAAGGGGATCTGCAGCTGGCCTCCTAGCCCCCAACTGCTGTCCATCATCCCCAACCATGCATGTGGAGGGGGGTGGGAACTAGGCAAGGTTAGCCCCACCCACATAGTCCTGCAGGCAGAGCAGCATTCCTCATGCACAATGCAGTGAAGATGGTATAATGATTTAGGTATGGGGTGGGGTGTTTTGTATACCTGTTTTTGTTTTAGTATCACTGAAGTCACTACAGTTTCAATCCATGAACAGCAGGTTAACTGCTCTGTAAATAGGAGCTTTAATCTGACTTTCCAACAGACTAAGAAAATATGCAATTTTATTACAGATACAGGGTGCTTGCTGGGTTTCTGTAAGCCGACCCAAGTGTGATTTTTGCAGCTGGGGCAAATGCAAGGGGAGGTGCCACAATTAACACAGCACACCTGTGTGGCCTAAACAAGGGTGCGTGACTGCTAGCATGTATGCAGGCAAAGACAGTTACTTAGCATTCCCCCTGATTAGTGGACACCAGTATATAGGCAGAGAGCTAATGCCTGTGAGCTATTTGTGGTGGTGGGAGAGGTGCTGTTGGAGTTTTTGTTACCGTGTTTTCTATTCTGCTTTTATTTGCTGTGTTCCTGGCCTTGGACTGTGTATGCTGACCATTCTTTTGCCTGTTCCTGCAATCTGAAATACAAGTGTCTCTGAAAGAGGTGTTCCATCAAACCCCGTCCTGCAACAGAGAACTTAAAGTTAGGTTCCACCAAATTCCCTGTCGGGCCTCCCCATGGACCTCAATGCCCACATTAGGCTAACTAGTTTCCCCAGAGAGTAGCCTCAGATATAGGCAAGAGGGAGGGGGTTCAGTCACCCACTGGGCCTCCTCTCTTTCAGCAGCTTTTGTTTGGGATCACTGGCTGGTCAGCCTCCTCCAGACTGCCCTCATCACTGGCTTTGCTCAAAATACCCCACCACCAAACAATAGGCAGTCAGCTTGTCCCAGCTACAACTGCCTCCTCCCTTTGGTGGCTCCAGGGGCATGGCAGCCAAACAACTGTTTCCCACAGTCAG
This sequence comes from Lerista edwardsae, assembly GCA_029204185.1. NCBI lineage: Eukaryota > Metazoa > Chordata > Lepidosauria > Squamata > Scincidae > Lerista > Lerista edwardsae. The sequence goes on along the minus strand of JAJKFI010000018.1, from coordinate 14,316,259 downwards.
TTTACCTTAGGCAGTCCTTCCTCTAGCCAGTCTTTCAGCCAGTTCTTCAGTCCTTCAGGCAGTTAGCAATCCGTCCATCCAGCACTGCATCCCAGGTACCATTCTCCAGCACCTGCCTGGTGCCCTCCTCCAGGACCTTCCCAGGTACCATCCCAGATCCCTTCAGTCCTTCCATCCCAGCTTTATACCTAGGCTAATATACTGAGGCCAATCAGTGGGCAGGCTTTATTTCATCAGCCACATCCATCTGCACCTGTGCAAGGCTTGCAACTATCTTCTGGGATTAACCCTATAATCCCTGGTTTATCTGGGACAAGGGGCCTTTGCTGATACCACTCCCTATCCTCAGGGTGGCTCCTGCCTTTTCCAATACAAGAGGTAACCACTGTGGCTTTGACTTCTTTCGGTGCTGGTTGCTGTCCTGAGCTGGCCTGCAACACTTCCGCTCTGCTAAACTGGGAAGGCCCACTCCCAGTGGCGTTTCTACAGGGATGGCAAAGCTCTAAGTTTTGCAAGAAGCCTTACCTTGCAGTGGAAATAACTCCTCTCCTGCACCGTTTTAGCCAGTCCTCACAGGAAACAGCAACATCTTGGCATTGCTTACTGGCTACAGCAGCAAGGGAGAGGAGGGGCTTACATGACAGGGTAAGGCTTCTTGCAACACTTAGAGCTTTGCCCTCCCTGTAGAAACACCTCTGCCCACTCCAGATCTTCCTGACAGTGCTGCTTTGAAAAATCAAATGCACTGTGGGTTTGAGAGCCTCTGCAGCTAATTTGCAGAGCCACCAATTGCATATGTCCCTCCCTCTCCTGTGAGTTATCAGTTCCCCAAGATGAGATGCATCTTGTGAAAGGTCCAGCATAAAATTACCACCGCAGAAATGACCAGTCTCAAAAACCATCTGGCAAAAGTCAGGATTCTCAGGCACATGCCTTGTGCTTTTGAGGGAAGGCGATGTCACCTCTGCTGAGCTGTGGGTGGACAAGTTTGTGGCAACTTAATAACCATCCTGTGTATGTGTGCCTGTCCTTACATAACACTGTGTTGGAACTGAGGTTTTATTTGGAGTTTGCCTTAAAAGAAAATGTCAGAATCTTTTTGTTTTGTTTTTAGCCAAACTTTGGTTGTGCATTTGGTTCATGAGCTTGTTTCCAGTTACACGGTATGCTGTGGGCCTGGTGTAGCTCTGAAGCATGGCCAACTAGCGGCATAGCTAAAGAAGTGCAGGGGGGTGCAATTGTACCAGGCGACAAGCCTTGGGGGGGGGCAACAAGCTGAACTTGGCACTTTGTGGCCAAAATTGTGAAAACCTTGGTATGTATGAATAATACTATCATGTTGTATATCATTGGAGAGGTAATTTAATGCAGAATGCAATGAAACAAATCAGAGTGTGATATCTTTACTCTATCAAATGCTATGGACAAAAAACCCAGAGAAAATGAAAATACAACTATGACATCACTTCCTGTTGTGACATCACTTCAAGGGCAACATTTTGCCCTCTGCACTGGGCTACACTTCTATTAGCTATGCCCCTGTGGGCAGCACTGCCAAACTGACAGGGAACACTTTAGGACACATGCAAAAGGTTGCTCTCATCCAAATGCAGAAAATTCAAACGCCTGAGAGGAAGGGAAAAAACCAAGTATGAGAGGAAACCCAATGAGCAGACTTCAGTGGATGCATTCTCAGAGCAAGCCCAGCAGCAGCTGGGGTTTCCTGGCAAGTTCCAGACCTGGGGTTTCCTGGCAAGCAGCAGCTGGGGTTTCCTGGCAAGTTCCAGACCTGCTGGGAAAATGGAAGAAGACATTTTGGATAGGGAGAGGGAATTGTTTTTGTCTCCCCTAAGGACTGGGGGAAAACACTAAAGGGGAGAAAAGGGAGAAAGACCATGCAGTTAATAGGCTGCATGAGGGAAGGAGAAAGATAGGTCAGAGAGCAACTAGTGGCTAAGAGAGGCCCAAATCCAAGCCCTTGGCATTTGAGGCAAGGAGCTGAACTCCTTGAGAAGCTGTAGTAGACAACACCAGTACCCTGAAATGTCAGGCTCCACCCAATGAAGTGGCTGTCCTTCCTCTTGGCTGGATTGGAGAGCTTCTGTGACAGCCCAGTTCTACCCATTAGCATGTGTTTGTCCTTGTGGGCACAACGGAGTGCCTTTCAATCCCAGTACAAAGGGTTTGAAATGCAACAAAAGAAATAAAAAAACCCTCCCTCTTGCTGCCTCTGAGATATCCAGAACGCACTAAACCCCAGTGAGACGGAAGGATAAGAACACGGAAGGATAAGAACACTGAAGGGGAGAAAAGGGAGAAAGGCCATGCAGTTAATAGGCTGCATGACAGAAGGAGAAAGATAGGTCAGAGAGCTTCTAGTGGCTAAGAGGTCTTAGGCTCAAATCCAATTCAACTTTCTAGTCCTGATGTAGCATTCTCAATGGACTGCATTCTGTGGAGCAGGGGTAGGTAGGGACACCGCCTCAAGGTAAGGGAACATTTTGCATCAGCACCAAAAACTTGGATAGGATTGGGCCCTTACACTGCAATTAGCAGTAAGCCCCACTAGGTTCAGTAGGGGGGGGGGGTGCAATCCTAATCTAGAGTTAGGCTTGTATTGCACAGATAGGCCAGCAAAGTCTGTCCAGCACAAGGGACACCGTAAAGTATGTTTGGACCACCCTTGGAGTCAGAGAGGCCAGCACACAAACACGTACCACCAAATTTACTTTATGGTAGCTTTGGTGCCAGCCAAACTTTGCTGGTCTAACTATGCTGGCCTAACTCCAGGTTAGGATTACGCCCTGGGACTTACTTCTAGGCAAGAGCGTATAGGATGCAACCCTAGTTTGCTGAGACAAGTTGTGTTCCTCAGACTGATGCAGCTGAGTAAAACTTGGGGCCCATGACCAGCACTACCCAGGGCAGGTAGGGTATGAAGAGGACCATCAGCCAAGCACAATCAAGTTATAACGTGTGGGGTTTCAGCTTGATAATGATTTAGGCTTTAAATTGCCTGTACACCAGCTTTATCTCAGCTGTGGGAAAGGGCGATATGGTACTTCATGAGCAGATGAACCTGGTTCCAGGGAAAGAAGAGTGGAAAGGGAGAGAGGCAGTGGTGTCATCTACTCTTTTGCAGACGGAACGCTGGGCGGGACTTAGAGTGATCGGCAGCCCGTCCACTCACTTCCGCTTTCTTCGCGCTCCCCGCACGGCTTTCCCTCACCTCGGAGGGGGCGCCTGCTCGCCAGGGGGGATGGGTGTGGGGCACGCCGGGTGCCTGGGCAAGCAGGCGCCCCCTCCGAGGCGAGGGAAAGCTGCGTGGGGAGCGCGAAGAAAGAGGAAGTGAGTCGAAGGGCTGTCGATCACTCTAAGTCCCGCCCAGCGTTCCGTCTGCAAGAGAGTAGATGACACCACTGGAGAGAGGTGGTGTGCTAGGTGGCTAAACTTGGTTCTCCTCACACACACACCCGGATACAGTATGCAACTTGGTGCAAGTGTATCTGTCTGTGTGGGATGGGGGTGGGAGGATAGATTAGGCCCTTCAAGTGTTACTGTAATTTAATCAATAGTATTTATATACCGCTTTTCAACAGAAAGTTCACAAAGCAGTTTACAGGCTGCTAATAATAATAATAATAATAATAATAATAATTAATAATGCTAAATGGCTCCCTGTCCCAAAAGGGCTCACACTCTAAAAAATGCAGAACATCACCAGCAACAGCCACTAGAAAAGATACTGTCCCTGCAGTGAATAGGGGCAATTACTCTCTTCCTGCTAATTATAAGAGGAGCACCACTTGCAAAAGTGCCTCTTGCCCAGTTAGCAGGGGTTAACGCATGTTTAAAATAGAGCAATTGCCATTCTTAATTATATTATAATTTTTTTTCCAGGTTCAGACATTGTTCAGTGGTTAACAAAGAATTTATCTATAGAAGACCCAGGTAAGTACATGGTTTTGATTTATTGAGCACCTTTGTCTTTGTGCTTTTGAAAATCTATTTATGCTTGTTTTTTATAATGATAATGACAGTATGGATGGTTATTTTGGAGAGAGAAACCTACCCATTTAGGTGACCATTTTCAGGTCTCTGCAAAGTAGGCTCTGTATGAGTGTGTGACGCAACACACTGGCTCATTGTGAAAGTGCCGTGAGCTTTTTGGTTGGTTGACCTGCAACAGATGAACAGGTGCTATCTGGAGCGCATCACAATGGAACATGCAAGAGGAATGGCTTATGGATGGCACTTCACCAGTTATGCCAATACTCAAAGGTCCTTGTCATTTGTGAGAAGAAAGAAGAATTGTACAGACAAAGCCAAGCTATCTCTAGAGCAGCAATTTTAACCAGTGTGCCACAACTCATTGGTGTGCTGTGGGAGTTTGGGGGAGAGTCATTTGTAGGTAGGGCCATTGGGGGATGTGAGCCTCCCACCAGCAGCACAATGTGCCTTGTCAATTGTAAAAAAACCACACAAAACCCCAAAACTAATAGAGTGCCGTAACAATTGTAGCATCTTCTCAGTGTGTCTTGAGATTAAAAAGGTTGCAAATCACTGCTCTAGAGTATGAAACATGTTAGCATTTCCTATTACCACAGCTGATCAATAATCAATAAGAAATATATTTGTGTCATAAAGGAAAACAGACTAGCAGTACTATTTGTTTTCATTATGTAAATAAGTAGTTAAAGGCTCTTTGGAAAGAATAAATTGAAGAATGTTATTCTCCATTTACTTACGTTGCAAGCATAAATGGATAACAAAACTCACTGCCTGCTGTCCATAAATGGGAAATCATTTGCTGTGGAAGGTTTGAGAAAGCATTGTACACTGCAGTTGAGCTTTCTGCTCAGATGCATTTGACAATCCAAACAGAGTTGTAAATCTCTTTTAGTAAAGAAACCCAGATGGAGGCAGAGCTCCTGATGCACCCCAGCTAGCTACATGATATACTTTATGCATCAAACCTCAAGAGACCTCGGCTGTAGCTGAGCAGAAAATAACTCAGTGCAACCTATGCAAATGTGCATCCTTTTATCACATGCTTTTCATATATTGGTTGTATCTGAGTCCATATTGCGAAGCAACACAAGGAAACTCTGAAACTCTTCTAACTGGGGACTCACAACCAATTCTGTCAACATTCATTCTTCCATCGCACCCATCCAATCCTGCGTTGTCCACAGATTTGAAACCTGCCTCTCCATCTTGCAGCGCACCTAATATTTGACTGGCATACACCCAATTACCCTCCCTTCAAATGATGTCGTAACTTCCTGTTCAAACCATGCAACTAGCTGTGTGGAAGGCTACCACATAGTGATTTCATGAACCCATTTCCAGCCTTCTTATTTTCTGCTATGCATTTACTTCTTCACTGAAGAGATAGTTAAAAAAAAACAAAACATTTTCATGTGCTGTATGTTTATCTTCCTATTAGGACCAAACTCATGCTCCATGAAGTTGCATGTAATTTTTGCCTTCCATATTTAATTTTTAGCTGAAAGCAGCATGAAAAGTTGTGATCGGAGTAATAGAGGAAAGGGCTGCTTAACCCTTTTGTCTCTGGCTCTTTTTCTGTCCCCCGTCTACTCCAGCTGCTTTTCCACTTATGGAATGGAGTGAGTGGTGTGGCTTTATCTGAGGGTATTGAAAGTGGACACCTGCTGTGGTGGTCATGGTTGTATATCTGGCTGTCCTGGAAACATGTGTCATGACACAAGTGCCAAAGATGGTCCATGTCAGCAATTTTCAACCTTGTTCATCTCCTGGCACACAGACAAGGCTTTAAAATGGTCAATGCACACCACCAGTTTTTTGACAATTGACAAGGCCCACCAACCACGCTGCCATTGGGGGGGCTTATATCTCCCAATGTTTCTACTAATGGCCCTCCAGCAAACGCCCTCCAGCAAAACGCCCACAGCAAACCTGCAGACCACTCGCAGCACACCAGTGTGCCATGGGGCACCGGCTGGAAAAATCACAGGTTTATTTCCAGCTCTTCATTATTAAGTGAGAAATACAGGCATGCCCCAGTACCAGAAAGAAGTGCCAGAAACGGGTGGCCAGAAAGAAGGACTTAATCCAGAAAGATCCATCTGTATGTGTGTAGTTCTTGGAAGATAGAACATTTCTGTAAAAATTGTAAAAAACCTTCGGGTTCTGAATAAAGTCTGCCTATGTAAACCACCGAGTTATAGTCATTAGATAAATATGGTGACCTAAGAAAGATAAATACAAGTATTATTATAATTATTACCCCTGGGTTTCCATTTCGGACCCCACTCTGGATACTGGGGACGCTTTTTTAAAGATGGGGAACATTGGTGGTTTTGCTGCAGCAAGGTTAAAAAAAAAAAGAGCATTTGTTTAATGGATGACTGAAACCATGGATACAGAATCGTTGGGTATTGGAGCATGCCTGTATTGTCCTGCGGTGGATTGTGCTTCCAATTGAGACACTTTGTTTTCTTCAGTCATTCATACTTTTTTCAGACCATTTTCTCTTTTTTGTGTTACCGTTCTCACTCTCCACTCCATTTCCAAGAGGAAATTCTATGTACAGATTTCCTTCTGGAAAGTTTTGTTGAAAAAACTATTTCACTGCACAAGGCAGTTTACATTGGCAGGCTGTTCATATACCCCCCTTTTTTTAATTGGGTTTTTTACAGCTGTTGTTCTATGTACAATTCACAGAACTCTCAATTTCTTCAGATGTTTCCCTTTCAATGTGTGGCTGCACTCTTATGCCTTCACAGTCCACCACAGATCACACCTTGGCCGGTTCTCAAGATTTTACCCATCTTTTGTCAGCTGACTCCTCCACACTCCTCACATTGCTCCATGAGCTCTGTCAGCAACTTCTGGTCTCCCATCCAGGACCAATCTAAGGCTGATCCTGCTTAGCATCTTCAGGCAGGGCAACAGCTCAACCTCCAGACCACAGTTCCTGCCCTTTTTAGAGACAGTGCTGGGCACTTCCACATTGGCCACATTGGCCACATTGGCTCGTGGTTCCTAGCTCACAGCTGTTTTCTGTTTAAACTCATTTCCGGCTCTGTCATGGACTCAGAGCCAACATTGTCTGGTCACTGGTTTGGGAATGGAGGACAAGGTTCAAGCCCTGCCAACAAAGTAGGCCCACCTACATTACTGGGCTGTGCTGAGGGCAAACACATTATACAATAAGAGCTACATAAATACATTAGTGGCTTGAACTTTCAAAAGCCACCATGAAGGCTGTCTGGCAACCGCTTCTCTCATCTATACGTATATTACTTCTGAAATCGTTCGCAGAAGCACTTAGCAAACTGAGCAGCAAGGCTTTTTGTGTCACGGGTGTACATCGCTTTGTGGCTTGCTGCTTTTCAGGGCACAAAACTGAGAGATCTCATCTTCACACTACTGAGATTCAGCGGGGATGGTGTGAACGCGTTAGCAACCAGGAATAGCTCACACTTATTCATACAGTGTGCATTATCATCTTTAACCTAAAGTGCTACTGCCACTGTTCCCTTTACTGTGGCTGGAAGCATTAAAATCAGAAGAACCTTTGTTCCTTAGGGAGGAAAGTACCTCGAGCCAGAATCTTTTCCCTACTTGCTTGTTATATGTTGTGTAGAGACAGTGGACGAAAGGTTTTCTCCCTCTCCAGTAAAACTAGAATTAATTGGCAAGAACTCAGGATAGACAATAAGAAATACTTCTTCGCCTAGTCATTTTTTGCCATGAGAGCTGCATCATATATAAAGGGCATTTAAATGATGACCTCAGTATCTGTGGGGGCTCTGGAACAGCGGATACTGAGGTTGCATTGTATTTATCCACCCTCAGCAGGTTGCTGTGGGCTGGCCCCACTACTTGCCAAGGGCTGGAAAAATGTCTTCTGGAGATCCAGATTGGCCTTCAGGCTGGAGCTTGGAGACCCCTGACCTACTGCATCACCAATCTATGGCACTCACTATTGCAAAATATAATGATAGCCTCTAATGTATTTGGGCTTTAAAAGAAATTAGAAAAATGCATGGAGCACTAGTCTGTCAAAGACTTCGATATGCCATCTCCAGGTTCAGAGGCTTCTTAATACCGTTTGCAGGGAGGCAACAAAGAGAGAGAGTTCTTTGCCTACCTGTCCCACATCAGGTTTCGGAGAGGTACCTGGTTGGCCACTGTGGGAAGAAGGATAATAGGCTAGGTGAGACGTTTTTCAACTGGGGCATCAGGATGCCCAAGCCTGAGAACCTCTGAGCCTGTCCCCTTAAGGGATCACACTGCTGCCTTCTCTCCTCCCCTGCAAGCACTTACAGTACTTTTCAAACCCTGAGAGAGTTTGCACACAACTGGGCTAGGTGGGCCTTTCGTGTGATTCAGCCTGGCCAGTCTTATGTTCTCTCAGTGCTCTCTCTCTCCAGTGCCAACACCTGGATGCATTTTTCCCTGTATTGGTGAATAACAAAACAATGATTCAATAAATACTTGTATGCATTTGATGTATTGCCCTCTTTCGTAGGTTACGAATAGCTAAACTAAATAATGATAGAAGGTGTCTGAAAAGGAATCTGTTGGCTTTCAAATGATGATATTTCCCAATGGATTAATTTTGTGTAAAAATAAAGAGGTATTTTGGAAATGGGCTTCTTTTGGAACAAGTTGAAACTATGCTCCATAGTACTAATGGCCATTCGTTGTATCAGGATATTTTACACAAGAGCTAGGTCTGTTCCGATAACTAGGATTAGCTGGATCGCTTGCCCAGAAAGAGTGATTCCTACACTATGCCAATAATTCTAAATAGGGCATGTTGTTCTTTTTCAATCCCACCATAAACTGCTGTACAGACATCTCAGAGGATAGTTTCAAAGAACATGATGGCTAAATTTCAACAATACATAATCTGGAGTTGGTTTCTGAGCCTTTGAAGTAGACTGTAATCACCATTTATGAGAGTTTTCCCAGAGTGATGAGGGTTAGGAATTTTAAAATGAAAGCTGATTCTGGTGTCAGTCTACCATAGGTTTCCAAGAAATGTTAAATGATAGGAAATCCTACATTCTTGACCATTTTTTCCTATATTTGTCATCTTTCCAGTCTCAACAAAGGCGCCAACTGCATCATAAAGAATATTGTGATATGCTATGAAATCAAATGTTGTCCTTCCTGCTAAGTATTATGGCATCCTTCTAGAAAGTGGTGTTGTAATGGAAACATACAATTATTTTTCATGACTATCTTTTGGTGCATGTAAGTCTAGCAAAATGGCCAGTGTGTGTGTGTATGTGTGAATCCAAATGTGTCCGTGGGGGGGGGGAGGAATGTGCATGGAGACAATGTCCATGATCATCTCACCACCAGTTGCCAGTAGTTACGGCCTTTCATCACACTGTATTTGCTGGGAATTCCAAATGCCCATACATTTTCCCATACATCATGGAAAACTGCTATATTATTCCATTTCTTTCCTTTGCTGGTTTTTTGTTGTTGTCGTTTGTTTTACAAGCTCTGCTCTGGCTCAGATGAAGATGCAGGAAGATGCAGGAAAACACTAATAGATTCTACCCAATCCAATGGCCAGTTTTAAGTTTCTTTAAGAAAAAAAAAAACGTTTTTGTTTCTATTTTTCTTTCAGTCTCTGTTTCCTGGACTGACCCAATGACCTTCCTGCTTAGCTAGAACTCAACTGAACCAGATGGCCGTAACTTTTTCCACTCTTAAGCAACCCTTTTACAACACAGAACCCATCTCAAAATGCAGGAAATGAGCATATTACCCTCATTCACCACTCTCAATACTAGATAAGGTATTCATTCACCAGCACATACAGCCTTTGCCTTTCAGACTCACAGTGGGCTACGGAAGCAGAAAGCAGGCTCATTCAGTCGCCCATTCAAAGTGCATTCCAGAATCTATACCAGTACGTGTCTATCAAATACCACCAGTGGTGTTCAATTCCAAGTATGTTATCTGGCTGTTCGTGGCTGATAGGGTTTGTGCCAGCATATATAGATACAGTGAGAGAGTTCAGGGCTTCCTTCACCTGTGCACTAGTAACCAAGTTTCCCAATTCCCAGCAGCTGTTTTTACATTTTGACCATTTGCACATGGACAAACCCCTCTGAAGTGTTGGTGGATGAATGGCACAAGCCCTCTCTCCTCCAGTAGCAGAAGCACCAGCTGAGGTGTCGATGGATTATGGCAGCATTTCTCAAACTGTGGGTGGGGACCCACTTGGTGGGTCAGGACCCAATTTCTGGCTCTGGTCCTGCAGAGCCTCCAGTGAAAACATGGGTGATGGAAAGATAGGATATTTAATTGCCTCAAACCCTGAGGCTATTCAAAAATCAGATAGATGCCAACTGCCCTGCAAAGGGCTGAGAGCCTGCAGTTTGCAAGGAGCTCAGCTCCAGCAGTTCGCAAGTTTGTGTAAATATAGGGGCATAAATGTTTGAGCATCTTTTTTCTGATTTTTTCCCCCAAGTCCATCAGTGACAGCTGGTGGGAGAAAGTAAAGGCTAAGTCACATTACTAAGCCTCTCAAGTCTTAATTGATCTTTTTTTGGAAACAAAATATTATAAATTGAATAAAAAATAAATATTATTGCTTTTTGGATCACTTTTTGAAAATATCATAAGGCTAGGTGTGTCCCAACAAAAGTAGGTCCCAGCGCTGAAGCGTTTGGGAGCCGCTGAATTATGGTGTTGATTTAAAAAACATCATTCAATTAACCTTTGAGTTCTAATTATAAGCTAATGCTAGTTTAAAAATTGGTCTTCGGTCAGCTTGTGACAGAACTGGAGCAATGGCTGAAAGTTTTAAAGCTCAGAAATCTTTGACAAATATGCTTTTTAAGGAGCTCAGTATTTCTGCCCAAGTGTCACAAGTAATTTTGGTTTTAACTTTGTGGGAACTTCCTATGACCACACAATTAATGGTCTCTCTCCCCCTCAGATTCCTGAAATTCTTCCCTTTTTGCAGTCCTCACAAATACAATTTTGCTTTTGCATGAGAGGAAAGTAAAATATGTGTTTACAAAAAGCTAGAATGGCTGCTACGATAGCATGATTTGTGAAGAGGCCTGTCTGGATTGCCAAAATGGAGGGTGAAAAAAGCATCCTTGGTTCAGTGAAAACATTTTCTTCCAGAACATTTTGTGAATTTAGCAGAATAGTAGATTTAGCAAGAATAAAGGGAAAGATTGACAACACAGGGAGATCTCTCATTGCCCTCTGCCAAAAAACAAACCCCAGTTATGCCTCAGTAATGGGAGCCAGTCACCTACCTGCATATTAAACGTTAGACAATATGCCCAATTCCTTTGCTTGCCATGATTGTTGGAAATGCACATTATTGAAGCATCTGCTCCCGATCGTCCTTAGCAGATTGAAGGCTTCTATTCATAAAATGCAGATCAAAGGAAATCTCTTTGATATTTAGCTTTCAACTGCCATAGTAACCATGAAGCAAATGCTATATTTATGTTTTGGAAACAGAAGCTATATTTATATTCCTAAAAATTGTTGTTTGGAGTATGTTCCATTATGCTCAGAATAGCAAAGTCTTTATTATTTGCATTTTAATGTGAAAAGAGGCAGTCCAATCTCCAGTTCCAGGTGTTCCGTCAATATTTTTTTTTATTAACAAATTATAGAAATAAATGACCTTGCAGCAATAAATAAACGCCCTTCTTTGCGTGACTACTGTACATTTAATTCTGTAGAGAAAATTACAGCCCTCCAGCGTATGTGGGCGGGAGAACTATACTATACTTTGATTCAGAAGGGGGTAGAAGGAGTCATGAGAAGAACACCTGGATTTCTGTTCTGTAAGGAGGTGGCTCATTGGGACCCATCCTGGGAGGCTGAGGGGGGCCTGCAGAAGGAACAGCCTCTTCCATCACATTCCCTTGCCAGAATCTTATGCAGCCAACAGCAATCCTCAGTGTCCTTCGTACAGTCCACTAGTCAGTCAAGCACGCAGTTTCCCCCACACACAGCTCCTGCACCCACAGCTGCCTGGCACTCAAGCTTCCACCTTTATTCCCCAGGTCCTCCTCCTCCTCCTAGGCTGCAGCTGTGAACCACACCTGTGAGGCAAAGGCTCTGGGGTTAACCCTGTAATTCCCAGACAAGGGTGTTGTCATTTCACACCACACTCACAAGAGTTGGTTGGAATGGG
>JAJKFI010000018.1:14282709-14304065 GCA_029204185.1 Lerista edwardsae | reverse complement strand
TTCTCAAACATACAACGAGCTATGGCGAAATCCCATAGCTTCCAACAAAGGGTTCCCTGCCAATACCATTCCTTTTCTCCACAGGGTAATCTTCCACATTTTCCACTAAATATCCAGGTCAGTATTCAGAGCCACCGCAACTTCTCCACCCTCCAGCAAATGGGCTTCTTCTGAGGTGAATGGCATTAAATTAAATGAATGGCATTAAACATTAAATTACCTTTCCAATGATATATAACATGATAGTGTTATCCATCCATCCATACTTGTTATTCATATATATTCATACAAAATTATTTTCACAATTTTGGACACTAGTGTCAAGCTTAGCTTGTTGCCCTCCCTAAAGCTTGTTGCCCGGTGCAATTGCTACCCCCCTGCACCCTTTTAACTAGGCCACTGAGCTGGCTTTCTTGTGCAAGGCTGGGAATGCAGCCATTGCATATTATGGATTCTGCTGCTGCTAAGAGCAGAAGAGAAGAGTTTTTTTAAAAAAATGAGTCTACATTTTGGCCACAATCAATCCCACAGTAGTTTTACAAAATTTGGAAATGTCACAAGTCTTTTGGGTCATGTGTGAAAGCGCCTATGAGTCTAATACTTTGCTGCCCCTCTAACATCAAAATTAATTTCCAGCATACTTTATTTTAAAGCAATTTCCAAGATCTCTTTTGAGGCTGAATTTTCTATATGCTCTTCACAAAGGTGAGCTGCGTTCCCAATCTCCATCTGCCACAGGGCGCAATCCTAAACTGGGTTAGGTCGGCATAAACTAAGCCAGCAAATTTTGGCTGGCACAAAGGACACCATAAAGTATGTTTGAACCACTCTTGGAGTCAGAGGCGCCAACACACAGACATGAGCCATCCTCCCTGACTCCGAGAGTGGTCCAAACATGCTTTACCGTGTCCCTTGTGCTGGCCAAACTTTGCTGGCTTAGTTTATGCTGGCCTAACTCAGTTTAGGATTGCACTCACAGTTACAGCTGACATTCACATCATGATGCTTAACCATCCAGACACTTGCCAATAAGCACTGCATGCAACGAACTCAGACTGAACTGCAAGGCTTGTACATTATTGTTTTTAAGACACAGGTTGTCTTTATTGTACTTGGCGCACTCCTGCTCTTTTTCAGGGCTATGCTGGTCAATGAACACAGTTTATCTCTACACCACCCCACAAATCTGGCCAGGGTCTTAAGAAGGAGGAGGAGTTGGATGGGGGAAGGGAAAATGAAGTTGGGTACCCCAGTTGTGAAAATGAAGTTGTGAAAAAAGGCGCCTGAGGGGGGACATGATTGAGACATACAAAATTATGCATGGAAGGGATAGAGTCGATAAAGGGATGTTCTTTTCCCTCTCTCAAAACACCAGAACCGGGGGCATCCACTAAAACTGAGGGTTGGGAGAGTTAAAACAGATAAAAGGAAGTACTTTTTTACCCAGCGGGTAATTAATCTGTGGAACTCTTTGCCACAGGAGGTGGTGATGGCATCTGGTCTTGATGCCTTTAAGAGGGGATTGGATGGATTTCTGGAGGAAAGGTCCATTGTGGGCTATAGGCAATGATGGATTGTGCAACCTCCTTACATTGGTGGTGGGCTACTTCAGAGTACCGGGTACAAGGGAGTGGCAACAGGATGCAAGGATCTTGTTGTCTCGTGCCTTCCTGGGGCACCTGGTGGACCGCTGTGAGATACAGGAGGCTGGACTAGATGGCCTGATCCAGCAGGGCTCTTCTTATGTTAAGTGTGTAGCCCAGCCCCCTGCTTTACTCACTGCTTTGCCCATTTCCACATACTTCCTCCTTTTCTTTTGGAGCTTAGCAACATTGCCTGCAACAGGCATGATGGGTGGAGCTGCTCAAAGATGTATACATTACAAAGATGCCTTCTTTTAGTCATGCATCTTGAAGGTGGTTTTTTTTAATTTGATGATCAAAGATGTTTTAGAAAGCTAAACTTTACAGTGCCAAAGGGTGCAATTTTCCAGCATCAGGGTAAAGGCTCTGAGGTAAGAAAACAAACATTCCCTTACCTTGAGGATTCCTCCTTGACTACTATTCCACTGCAGAATGCAAAACATGCACAGCTATGTCCCTGCTGGAAAGTTGGTTAGGATTGCACCCAAAATCTATTGCAGTACTTTATGCAAAAGTAACAGAATCTGGGAACTTTTCCAGTACGTACAAAGGTGAGGATCTTCCCGTATTGTCTGATTTCAGCATGTTGGTCTCAGACATATAATGCCTCTTACTTAGGAGATTCCATGTTTAGAGAGGGAAGGGCATCATTTCAATATTTGACGGTACTTGATATTTTTTCGATTTACCTTGTCATCTGGTGGAAACCTCAAAAGAAGAAATGTTCAACCCATTTGCCTTGTTGTAAGCAAACATTTCAAAAAGTTTTTTTTAATGTTTTTGTCTCCTTTCTGCACAGTGGAAGCACTTCATTTGGGCACACTAATGGCGGCCCATGGGTATTTTTTTCCGATCTCAGACCATGTTCTAACATTGAAGGATGATGGCACCTTTTACCGGTTCCAAGTAAGTAGCACTGCATCGTTCTTTTCCCCACAATACACTGACCAACAGGGGTTTTCTTCTGTATAAATAAGGGAGAGTTCTATTCATAAAGTGGTCCAGAAGTAGCAGTGGCTTACTTTCAACTTGGGACAGATCTCTTCCATCCGTTTTCTCCACCACAGTCCTGATAAAGAAAACCTTTCATGTGTGCTCAGGAGTATGCGCATGTGCACACATGAGAGTTTTTCTTTATCAGGACTGTGGTGGAGAAAATGGATGAAAGAGATCTGTCCCAAGTTGAAAGTAAGCCAGAGTATAATTCAGAGCATAATTCAGAGTATAATATACTCAAGAGTATAGTTCAGGAGTATGTGCATGTGCATACATTCGAGTTTTTCTTTATCAGGACTGTGGTGGAGACAATGGATGAAAGAGATCTGTCCCATTGTAGTTCTAATGTGGATTGAGTTCCTTGCCCCTGCTATTTACACATGCCATCATTCACATCAAACGCCATGATTCACATCACATCTAGTGCAGCCCTGAGTTTCTTGAACGAGAACAATTGCCTCTTTTCTTTTCGTTTGTCTTTCATGGTGCACTTATTTTCAAAGTTGTGTCTGAGTGTGTTATTTTCAGTGTTGATTGATATATGGACATGTCCCTGTATCCCCTGGGGGTCTGTTCCAGACTCCCCCATGGATACCTGAAACTGTGGATACTGGGGACGCCTGTTTAAAGACAGGGGATCATCAGTGATTTTGCTGCAACAAAGTAAAAAAAGAGATTTGTATAATGTTCCCCTGTCTTTTTAATAGGTGCCCTGGTACCCATGGTATCCATGGATACCTGAAACCCTGGATACCAAATCAGTGGTTACCAGGGCATGCCTGTATTTGTTTATGGAGTCATTTTGACCTGCAGACTGCTCCAGAGCAACGTGGCACGTGGGGAGTACCTGCCATGCTTGGGCCATGGTCCTGATTGGGCAAGCCCATGGCTGGTATTTAACTCAAAGAAACATATGGAGGGAAAAACCACACATTGAACACAGTGTGTAGTTTTGCCTGCAACTGGGCTTGCGTTGGAGTTTTTCTGCTACTGAGAGGTCGAGAATGTTACTGGAAAAATGTACGTCTGTGCCTTATGCTGGACCTTCTCATTACCCCTTATCTCATCTATTGTCATGCACAAATAAACCATCCAGTTATATTAATATCTATACATACGTAAGCCTTGCATAATTAAATGTGACTTACACTTAGATAAGCATGTACAGGATTTTGGCCTATACTAACAGAGCTATTTCCTTCGTGATAGTAAACTTTTCCCAGTTGGTAATGGCTGCAGCTCCCCAGAATAGTTTGTTTTACAGAAGCAAATTTTGTGCGTGCTTTGCCCAAGATTAATTCCCAGTTGTTTCATTTTGTCGTTTTCTTTTACAGACACCCTATTTTTGGCCATCCAATTGTTGGGAGCCGGAAAACACAGATTATGGTCAGTGTGGATCTCTCTTCTCTCTCAGTCCGGCATCTTGCATTGTATGGATAACAGTCTCATAACCATCTTTAGCTTTTAAACCGTCTTGTCCACTAAGCTACGACTGGTCTGACTTTTCAAACCCAGGACGAGAACTGCTAATGCTGAGCTCAAGATTGGCTTTGGTTTACAAAGTTTACTAAGGCAGAGGTCAAATCTGCACATGTACTGGGAATACAAAAATAGCATTCTTTTTGCCAAACACTTCATAAATGCATGTGGTGATACATTGCACTAACTCAGGAGATAATTTGAAGGTAGCAATTCGGTCATTCTTGCTAGGCTGATACAGTGATGAGCAGCCTGCGAAAAAGCACACCAAGCTGAGAACATCTCCAGCAGGATGTGTGCAAATGAATTCTTTGCATGTTCGTGTTTTCAGGGATGGGTATAAATGGCTAGTATCTTATTAATGGCAGGCATTATTTGGATGAACCTTTGTTTCAAACTCTGATCTTACCCAAACAAACAAGCAAACCCCCTGAAGGGATGATTTAGTGACCTTTTCAAAAAGAGCAATGCTGTAGCACTATAAATGATCCATTGATTTCCAACTTGAGGCTTATCATTTTTTTTAAAAAAAAAAATAGGTACATAATGTTGTGTTTCCGTATTGATATTTATGCCTAACCTGAAGTATAATTCCCTACCTGGAGTTAGGCTAGCGCATGTCACTTGTGCTGACCCAGGATTGTTTCCAATGTGCCATAAAGTGTGTTTGGATTACTCTCAGAATCAGGGAAAGTGGTAATGCACTTTACAGCACATTTGAAACACTCCTGAGCCAGCACAAGTGATTTGTGCCAGCCTAATTCCAGGTTAGGGGCACAATCCTAACCAAAATTTCCAGCACCAGGGTAAAGGTAATGCAGCTCTGAAATGTGGGAACAAGCATTCCCTTACCTTGAGGAGCCCTCCATGACTACTGCTCCACTGCAGGATGCATAATATGCTCAATTGGCATAGCTATGTCAGTGCTGGAAAGTTGGTTAGGATTGTGCCCTAGGATTATGCCCTCAGGGTGCATCTAGGGCTTGACACAAGGCATTGAAAAACGGCAGCTTATTCAGTCATTGAAATATGAACTACAAACATAGGCACAATTTTATTTAAAAAACCCGAGTACAGAAAGGTATTGCACAATACCGGTTAACTACTGTACTATGCCCTTCCTATTTTAGTAGGCTGAATTTTTCCTCCAGTACTTCAGTATTTTTGTTCTGTAGGATATACTTCAGATGAAAAGAATGACTGTTGTCAGTTATAGTCTTAAGATTAATACTGCAGAACTGAAAAGGCATGGGCATATTGGCTGAGCAGAAATGGTAAAGGTAGATAAGAAGAAGAAATCAGAACTTTTCTTCTTTAAGAAGTTACAATTAGGAGCACGGAGATGTGGCCTGGTGCTGCTGGTGCTTAGAATTATGTTTTTGTATACTGGCAGTTTGTGCTAAAAGATGTTCAGTGAGCTTAATAAGTGAAACTAAGGGTTATTGACATGACTAAGTGCACTTAAGAGCCATGTTCCTCTCATCTCCAACCCACTTAGGTGTGGATTTCTGACATGAGAAGTACCTTGGTGCAGGAGTGTAGGCACAGTTGTACAGCATAAAGAGGAAAGACACTCTCCTTGTAGTGGTAGCGTCACATATTCAAGTGCTTGGTCCTGGCACTGAAATAGTCTGTGTGATGAACTTTATAAGGCTTTTCCTCAGGTAAACTCTGATTCTCTTGGCCAAAACAGGCCCAGGGTCAGGACTCTGCAATATAGTGAGCTTGAATTCTATGGTTAGTTCTACTTGACTGTAAAGCCTAAATTGGTTGTTGGTTCCAGGCCTACTCCTTTTGTCCACGGGATTACTAATGGTTTCATGGCCCTATTCCTGTGCTTTGAACTACAGGTTGGCTTTCAGAAATTAAGCAAGTGGTTTATTTCCCCATCGCCTTAGCATGTTTTACCTGCTAAATGTTTGCATATTGAGTATGATTTATTTTTTTTAAGAAAAAAATTGCATTCAGGATTTTTGTGTGGGAACAAACAGTTCAGATATTCGGGGAATAATTCAAAACACACAGCCTGTCTTGCCTTTCCAAAATTTATCCCTGGGGTTCATATTCTGAAAAATAAGGAATAAAAGTACAAAAATACTATTAGTAAAACTAATACAAAAATACTATTAGTAAAACATTGGAAGAACTAAACAATACAAGTGGTTTAGATATCAATGTTATTTGTGCATTTGTAAAAGGACCCATGTTTCGGAGGGAGGTTTAAAGCCTGAACTCCAGATTACATCCTCAGGAAGCAATCCCTTTTAGGCCAAAAGCAATCTCTTTTAGGCCAAAAGGCCAAAAGTCAATCTTGGCATGTATCTACTGTAAGTTCCTGCAAGTATTAGGCCCACAAACCCAACCTTCTCCCTCAGAACCTTAAAAGTGATTCACAGATGCATATGCCTAGGGGTGACTTTTTGGTGATATGTTTTCCAAAATTTGATTAAAATAGCAAATTGCCATGTTATGTGTTAATTTTTATTGCAAATTGTACAAACAGTGCAATAAATAAGGGTGAACGGCCCTACAAAGGCAAGCAAACATCCTAGCTTGGAATAACTCCTCAAAAATTCCCAAACTGCACTCTGATTGCTGCTTGGAGCATCAAGAAACTGTTACTTACCACTTTCACATTCCATTAAAGTCGCCCCACTTCACACTGTGAACTATGAATATGCAGGTTCATGAAAGTTTAAGCAAGCTTCTTCCTGTTTCTGCCCCCTACTCCTTCTGATCCCTTACTAAAAACTATATGTAGATTCCTCAAAACTGTGTCAAAAATAACAAAAGTGGCATTATTTTTGGAATTGATCTAAATTTGTGTCAGACTCTTGTCAAAATAAGCAAAAACTGTATTTTTTTTTGCATTTTGACCTAAATTTCATTTTATGTAGCGTTTTCAGTCGAAATTCTCATTATTTAGCGTTTTGATCACCAAAAAAACCCATCCCTACGTATGCCTCGTTTGTTATCTCACCACTTGGTGACTTCTTCTCACTGGACTGGCAGCTGAATTGGCACCTCTGAAAAAAAATTGTACTTGTGGTAACGTCAGGTGACAGGAAAGGTCTGCTTGTGTTATTTGATCAGCTGTTTCCTAAGAGCAAAACATCACTTGATGTTGCCATAGCTAAGTGACGAGCTGGCAGGCACTGTGATCAGTGATTCCAATAAAACTTCCGCCTTGAAAAAACTTGTAAACCGAGGTCTCTTTCAAGAGATGTGATTTCATCCCACTGCGTCCATTTTTGTAGTCAGATGGACATGAAAATTAGTAGTTTTTCCCACTAAGTTCTAGTTCTGAGTTCAGAACTTCTATGCTATATACAGCTTCTATGCTGTATATAGAAAACGGTGGGTTTCTTACTAAGTCATTAGTCCACTTGCTTGCTCATAGTTTGGAACCTTATAATTGTTCGGTCTTTCCGGACCAAAAATAAAAACGATCACAACAACAAACGTTTGGGCTTTCAGTGACTCTGAAGGTACAATTAAGCTGCTGACAGTGGGGGAAAAAACCCTGCAGAACTTTTCCAAGTAAAAACCTGGAAAGG
This sequence comes from Lerista edwardsae, assembly GCA_029204185.1. Classification (NCBI taxonomy): domain Eukaryota; kingdom Metazoa; phylum Chordata; class Lepidosauria; order Squamata; family Scincidae; genus Lerista; species Lerista edwardsae. The sequence continues at coordinate 14,296,390 of JAJKFI010000018.1, read as the reverse complement.
GACAGCGCTGTTAGAATGTATTTATAATTTGTTGCTAGGAAAGGAAAAGCCAGGAGTCCCTCTTATGTCTGTTTCTTTGTAGGGATTCTCAGTAACGGAGCAATTTATAGCCTGCTAGGATGCAAGCCTAGAGGTCCTTGATCTGCAACTCTAAAGTAGCACACAGGACTGGCATCACCAAGCAGATGTGGTTAGACTGCCACCCCTTGACTGTCCCCACTGGACGACAAGCGCACTGATCCTCTCCATCAGGAAGTAGCCCCATCACTTCCTGGGCAGTGGGAATGGAGGAGCTGCTGCTGCTGCTGCTATCAATCATCCTCCTTCCTGGGTGACTGGATGTCCCACCTCCAAAGCAGTGGAGGACCACTTGGAAATGTCAAAGTGTAGGCTGGGCTTCTGGGCTTGCTGCTTCCCCCTCCCACATTGCCTCATAAGCCAGGGAAGTTAGAACACCTGCCACACTGGATAAAGTTTTCTTTCAGTGAGGTAGTGCAAAGGAGAACACTGCTCTGTGCTCTGTATCTGGAGCAGATGTGGGGCTGGGGAAGAGGGCGTGTGTTCAGTCCATGACAATAGGGGGACCCACAGATTCTCCAGTACCGCTTAGCACTGGATGCGGATTCAGGCAGCTAAGCCAGCCTGTGTGCGCGCAGAAATACAGCCTGTGTGTGCCGATCCACAGATGCCAGATGGACATCTCCACTGTGGTTCAGTGGCAAATATGCTGCCCATTGTCATCACCCATACATAGTGTGCATAGAGATGATTCAGCCATATGTCTCAGGGTGGGTGGAAATGGGTATCCACCCATCACCTTTGAGAGGCCACTTTGCTTAACTTGTCTCCATGCATTACAGCTGAAAACCCCTCCCCCAAAATATCACAATTGCAGCGCAATCCTAACGCTGGCCTGAGTCCCTTGTGATAGCTCCCACGCATTGCGAACGGGCTGTAAAGCATGCTCACGGCTACTCAGAGATAAGCTTTGCCAGCCATGAACGTGCGCTTGCTCAGCAGCGCTGGAACCATGCTGGGAGCCAGTGAGTTTGTGCTGGTCTGGGCAGGCCACCGAGGGGTTCAAGAGGGCATAGGGAGGGTGTTGCAGGGGTGGGGAGGGAGGGGCCTGGGACAGGGGTGGCACCAGCCTTACACGGGCTCCTCGGATTGGTGCCTGCAAAATCGCAGGCACAGGTCCGAGTAGCCCTATCAGGCGGGCTGGCCCGTGGCATGGGGTAAGGGGACTAAAATCTCCTTACTCTGTGTTGCCCCCAAGCCCACTCCTCACCTGCACTGGATACAGTGCAGGCCTGTTAGCCTGCCAGTACTGGCACAGTTGGGATTGCTCTCTTAGAGTGATCTTCCATTTGTATTTTATGTTTTCCTTTTCAAAATACAGAGGTACTTTGATACAGCCTCTAACTGTTGACTTTTTTTGAAGTTAAAAACGTGATCTGGCACCTAATCAGAATCCATTTGCTTTGACTTTAGTAGACAGAGAACCTGCTCAAGAATTCTGGATGTGATTTTTGAGGGTTAGGAATAGACAGAGCTCTCTTTGCACTGAAGTCGAGGCAAACAGACCTATTTAGTGATGTCCTGATGGCCAGAGGCAGATCTAAGGGAGGGCAAAGCTCTAAGTTTTGCAAGAAGCCTTACCTTGCAGTGGAAATCACTCCTCTCCTGCACCGTTTTAGCCAATCCTCACAGGGAAAAGCAACATCTTGGCGTTGCTTACTGGCTACAGCAGCAAGGGAGAGGAGGGATGTACATGACAGGGTAAGGCTTCTTGCAACACTTAGAGCTTTGCCCTCCCTGTAGATCTGACTCTGCTCACTCTGCTCACTCTTCTTCTGGCTGCCCTTTTTGCACATGTGGTCCCAGAGCATGTCTGGAGGAACATGATATAGCAACTAAGCAAGTCTAGGACTGGTCACTACCTGGATGGGAGAACCCTTGGGAATGCTACCTTGCAGTTCATGGAGGAAATGTAATACATTCTCAAGCCCTTTCCTCTGGAGCTTGAAGCTGCAGCAGGACAGTCACTACCATTTCAAGGCAGAAGAAGATGAAAACTGACAAGCGTTTGCCTTGAAGCTTATCCAGGAATGCAGAGTTGAAGGGGGGGGAAATGAAATGAACATTTCCAAAATTAAACTATGCAGCCTGACTCCAGTGCTGGTGGAAAAAGGTGAAACTGGCAAGATTTTCTTCCCTTAACCTCTGCTACAGCCTGCACAGCAAAAATGAGACAAAATGTCAGGTTATTTTGCCTTGTTCTTCCACACAGCACTGTACTGTTACACAGCAGGAACCATTACTGGGAAAGAGGTGGCAGGCAGTCTTTCTCCGGAATATTTATTCATGTATTTGAAGAATGTATATTCTGCCTTTTCCATTTGCTGAAACAAATGCCCAAGTTGGCTTACATGAGCAGGCTAGTCTAAACCACATTTTTCACTGGGTTTTTTTTAAAATATACAGTATTCTGTGATCCATCAAATACTCAGTCCCAGATGTAGCCTTCACAGTGTGATTCTCTCCTCTGTCTGTGAGCCATTGAGCTTCAGCAGGCAATTGAAAGTCAATGCTGGAGAGGTCTTCAAGGTTGTACTCTGCTCTTTTTGCCAGCTGGCCCTTCTCATGCATCCCCACACTGGCTAATCAGCTCCACAGTGACTCCGTTCTGCCACAACAGGTACTGCAGCTTGTCACTCTTGTCTCCTATCCAAAAACAGACCACAGATTCTCCTGCTTAGCTTCAGGCAGTACTGGCAGCTCAACCTTTAATCTGCACCTCCTGCCCTCCTAGTAACAAATGAAGGGAATTGTAGTTAAGGAGAGAGAGATTTAAAAAAAAAAAAACTTCTGGACCAGCAGTAATGGCAGTTGGGGAGAGTAGCCTTGTTGGGAAAGGAGTGACTGATCAAAATTCTCCAGCAGCAGCAGAAATGTGGAAGTGTGGATATTAGTTTCTATACTGTCTGCTTCACAGAAGCTTATCATCACTATTTGTTCTGCCCTGATGCCCACACTAGGCTAACTAGTTTCCCTCCAGAGCAGCCTCAGAGATAGGCAAGAGGGAGGGGGTTCAGTCACCCACTGGTTCTCCTCTCTTCCAGCAGGCTTGCTTGGGTTCATCAGCCGGCCAGCCTCCTCCAGACTGCCCTCATCGCCGGCTTAGTTCAAGATACGCTAAGTCTAATGTGGCACCACAAAACCCCACCACCAAACAATAGGCAGTCAGCTTACCTAAGCCACACCTGCCTCTTCCACTCGGTGGCTCCAGGGGTGTGGCAGGCATACAACAACTTCCCACAGCCTTCTTAACTTCCTTTATCCAGTCCTTTAACCGGTGGTGTCATTCAAATGATTTAGGAACAGGAACTCACTTTTGATTGGCACTTGTCGGGAACCCGGAACCAGTCACGGAGCCCATTAGGATCCAGAACGCCCGTTCTGGTCTGTTCCCCCTGAATGACATCACTGCCTTTAACACTCCATCCATTGGCCAGTCCCAATCCGTCCATCCAGCACCTACCTGGTGCTGCATCTACCTGGTGCTAACTTACTGCAGCTCCTGCCTCCAACTTTATACTGAGGCAGGCCAATCGGTGTCTGTTGCTGGGCAGGCTGTAGCTCATCAGCCACACCCTGTTCCACCTGTGCTGACCTCCCTTCATAGCCAGAGCCCTCATAAGCCTGCAGCTGTGTTCCTGCTGCAGGCAAAGACCTTGGGGGTTAACCCTGTAATCCCTGGCTTATTTGGACAAGGGGCCACTGCTAATTCCATTCCCTATCTCCTCAGGGTATCTCCTGCCTTTTCCAATACACTATTGTGCTGTCATCACTACATCAAGCTAGTTCTTTTATAGAGCAAGTCCCCCCTGCTTGTGTGTGTGTGTGTGTGTGTGTGTGTGTGTGTGTGTAGTCTTGAGAGGCTCTGTTGAAAGGAAAGGTACACTTCCCTGCTTAGCAAAAGAGAAAACCTCTATAATTAGTGTTTCTTTCAGACACAATACAGCATCTCAGCAGGCTTTCCTAAAACTGTTTGCATAACAGAATAAACGTTCGCCTTTGTTTTTAAAACTATTTTACACTTGGCCATTCTCTGCCGGTGTGAGCACTTCCTATTAGGGAAGCAAGATTATTTATTATTATTTTTTCAGAGCTTTAGACCATCCTTCCTCCAAGGAGCTGGGGGGGGGATCCTTCCCTCCTTTTTGTCCTCCCAACAACCCTGGAGGCAGGTGAGGCCAAGAGAGAGTGACTAACCCAGGAAGGCTGCCCAGGAAGCTTCATGGCTAAGCAAGGACTTGAACCTGGACCTTCCAGGTCCAACACTAGAACTGCAACCAGTGATGTCATTCAGGGGGAACGGACCAGAACGGGCGTTCTGGATCCTAACGGGCTCCGTGGCTGCTTCCGGGTTTTTTTTTGTTTTGTTTTTTTTCAACATTTGAATTTGAACTCAAAAGTGAGTTCCTGTTCCTAAATCATTTGAATGACACCACTGACCGCAACCCCATTATTTATTAGAAGCTGAATTATGCTAAATGAGTAATTTGACATTTATAAACTTTTAAACATCTTTCACCCCTTCTCTATTTTTGCTGCGGCTTGTTTCCTTTGAAAATTAGAAATGACAAAAGGAAGGACAGCGGGACAGACCACTTTGTAGGCAAAACAGGGCAGGGGAGGATTTCCCCATTCATTTGACCTTGGTTCTTACCACAGGTTAGGCCATCTGGCAAAAATAAAAAATGTCCATATTTCACAGTTGCTGGAATTGGCCTTAAATCACATCGGTTGGCGTTCTGAAGGGCGGGGTGTGAAACCAGGTTCCGTACAGCTGGCCAAATAACTTTCAAGGCACCTCCTGACTGCTGGAAGTACTGTCATAAAGAGCACGGCCCAAACCCCGGGTTGGAATAGGTAGGCCGACATATCCAACCCTGGGCATGGATTCGCCGCTATGTGACCTGAGGTCAGTGTACGTGCGGAGGCCTGGATGGGGCTACTCAGAGCTGCACTGCCAAAACCAGCGGCGCGACTCCAAGCGGCCCAATCAAGGCCGCCTGGGCAGGGGTCAGAGGTTAGGGTCTGGCCCAAAGGACAGATCCTGTCCCCACCCCCCTCCCTCAAGGAGGTTAGATGGACTGGAGTCGGCATACCTGTTAAATTGATAGGAATCGAGTGAAGCCAGGGGGCGGGCTTAGCGGCCATGTTTGTGTGCCCCAAACAATCTTTATTCCAAGCATTTCAGATTGCTTTTCGCGTGATGTTTAGCACTTAATAATTTACTCCTGAAGTAAAAACTTACCAAACTAATAACGTGTGATCGTGTAGAAACATCATTGGTAACCTAATTATGAGTTAATATGCAATTCCAAGGTTTAATTCCGCGTAATTATATTACTGAACACACCGGACGAAATGCCGCTTGCTGTCTATTCAAACTCGGATTGCACTGTTTTGACAGACTTATTTTTTGAAATCTACACAAGCAGGAATAACGTGTGAACGGGAAGGAAAGAAAAAAAGGGGAGGGTGGGCAAAAATCAGATAAATATATAGGAAAATTACATTAAAATCTCTTCATGACACAAGTAGTTGTCAATATGAGAGGAATTCTTTTTTACTTCTAGGCTATTAAGAGTATTTTTTTAAACTTCTACACTCACCCCCCCCCAAAACAAATTCTGTTAATGTTCAGAATTTCAAAAATATTATAGTAGAAAATGGAAGGCGGGAAAAAACGTGTAAACGGGAAGGGGGGGAAAAGGAGGGGGAAATATTACATACCGATGTAATGTGAATACATGAACCTTTCCGTGGAAATTAAATCCCATTTTTCATAAAGCGATTCGCACACCCGTATGCAGAACATGCAGGCATGATTTAAAAAGTTGATATTAACTTTTACACACGTGCAGGAAGATTTTTATTCGTGAATTCGCGGCAATCCTCATTGGCGGGAAAGATCTGAGTCAGCCATATTTGTGTGCCCCGGAAGCTTCAAGAAAATCACAACATGCCGACTCCAGTCCATCTAACCTCCTTGCCCTCCCTGGGTCGGGCTGCCCACAGGCCCGCCCATTCCCTGCTGCCCTCTGCCCTGAATAGGGAGTTTCCATGGGCGTGGCGATGGTTTTCCTTGCATCAAACACGGGGATCCAAAGCCGTATGTTTAACACCCTTGTTTAGAGATCCTTCTGCTGCTGTGGCAGTGCAGCTGCGCTCCCAGGTCGTGACATGACCTCAGCCTCTTTCAGATGCTCTGCTCCTGCCTTCCACACATTCATATAATGTCTGAAATCTATCGTCAGGTTAGCATGGACTAATATATTTTGGATGCTTGGAGTCTGGCTAATTGACATGTTGTTTGCGGTATGGGTTTCAGATGCTAAGCACTCCAAAGGGGAGATGTGCCTCTCCAAATCCTGGCAGACCAGTGGTGGGCGTGTATCAGATGAGCACAGGCCGATCACAGCGCCCCAGTGCATGTCCCTGAGTGTTTGAGATGTTCACCTTCTCTTACCAGTTTATGATGTTTAGTGCTCCAAACACTGCACAGTGGCCCTGTCAGTCCTGAGTGGGGTTCAACAAGACAACTTGCTGCTCCTTTCAGGGTCGCGTGACAGAACGACACAAAGTGGCCTGCGTTTGCATGGAGCTATGAATGATGCAATTTTGAAGAAGCTCTTACAGAGTTCTGTTTTTCACTCTGACCTGAACTTTCCTCTTTAGCTGACCTGTTTTTAAACAGGGGAGATATTCTTCCCCTTCCCTAACATTTGGAGCTTTGTGGAGGAAATATGCTCTAAAAAGGCTCAGAATTAGGGCTCACTTCTATCCAACTTTCCATCACTGATGCACCCACAGTGCAAGCCCAAGGTAAGGGTTCCAAACATAGTCTTACTTTGAGGAAACTTCTATGACTGCCTCCACACCGCAGGATGCAGTGCACACCACATTGGCTCAGCTGCATCAGCGCTAGAAAGTTGGATAGGACTGGGCCCTTAGTTTTCTATACAATTCAGAGCACAATTCTAACCTGGAGTTAGGCTGGCACAGTTGTGTTTTGCCAGCACAAGGGACACCGTAAAGTGCATTTGGACCACTTTCGGAGTCAGGGAGGATAGTGCATGTCTGTGTCCTGCCTCTAACTCCGAGTGTGGTCCGAACATACTTTATTATGGTGTCCTTTGTGCCGGCCAAACTTTGCTGGCCTACCTGTGCCGGCTTAACTCCAGGTTAGAATTGTGCTCTCAGTTTTGTCTTGGACTCTCTAACTTCTTCTTAGTAGTATAAATATTGTATTCCAAAAACATTTCCTTTATCTCAAACACACAGCTACAATACACCCTTCCCTCCATCTGGAGTATATTACTCTTTGTGATAAAGTACTACCAAAAAGATATATGTTCTGGAGCGATGTCGGCTAAGCACTTGTGTTCCTTATCCTATTGCCAACAAAGTTGAACACACAGAATTCTAGATTGGGGTACATGTGCAGAATTTATTAGTACTTAATGTATTTGAACCAGTCCGTTATGGCCTTTGACAACCCTCTAAATCTTAGTGGAAAATATCACAGTGTGAATAGACCCTGGCCTTTGAAACTGAACCATCGGATAGAGGCACAGTGGTCAGAAACTCCTGGCTGAATAGAAAACACATAAAGCCTTTAGATCTTGATGTCTGGGATTTTAGATAACATCTGAGATAGCAAGAAATGATTGATTTTTTTTGTGTTCCAGCGGTTTACCTCTGCAAGCGAACAATGCAAAACAAAGCACGGCTTGAGCTAGCAGACTATGAAGCAGTAAGTACCTGGGGCCTTTCCTGGAGCGGAGATGTAGAATAAACGAGACTCTGAAACTCAGAAGTGTAGCAGGGTACATGGCCATCCCGTTGTTAACAAAAATGGCTCCTTCTGGAAACGGTACATCTAGGAGCTGTAACCTTCCAGTAGATGTCTCAGAAACTGGTCTTTCAGTTTTCACATTCCCCAAACTGTGCGCAACAAAGAACTGCATCGTGGGCAGCATTGCAATGTGCAAAGAAAGTGGCAGGGAGCCATGGCAGAAAGAGATATTCTGTCATTCAAAGGCTCACAGACTTCCAGGAAGGTTCCCATGCAGCCCCATCCTCTGCATGTTAACTCAGAAGGCAACCCCATTCATTCAGTGGATATTATTCCCAAACCAGTGTGCACAGTGTTGCAGTCTCGAAGGCTTTGCGAGTTCAGCCGCCATAAAGGCTTCCAGCTCTACCTGAGGTAGATTCCAGGTGTGGTCTGTGCTGATCCTGAATCAAATCCTGAACACCTTCGAAATCTTACCACGTTATTGAAAATGCTTCTTCTCAGGGCAGGTACATGGATTGGCAAACCAATGCGCACATATACACCCACACATTGTTAATATAACATCCTGGTCAGCATAGGGAAAAACACTGTATGCACAATGCCACAGCAACAGGGCACACATAAAATAAGATTAGTACATTTTTTGAGGAATGACCTTATGGGCGCAAATCCTCACCTGGACTCAGGCCAGTGAAGTTTTGCCAGCACAAGGGACACCGTAAAGTATGTTTGGACCACTCTTGGAGTCAAAAGAGGCCAGCACACAGACGTGCGCCATTCCTCCTGACTCTGAGAGTGGTCCAAACGTGCTCTACAGTGGTCCTTGTGGTGGCCAAACTTTGCTGGCCTAACTGTGCCGGCCTAACTCCAGGTTAGGATTGCGTCTTAAGACTGCAATCCTAAACACACTAACCTGGGAATTAGCCCCACTGAATACAGAGGGGCTTCCTTCCAAGTAGACATGCTTAGGATTGTGCTATGAATATCATAGATCCCATTAATATAAACAGTTCCCCCATGATTTTTCAACATCTTTCATTAACAGTGACCTCCAATGACTCGTACTCTAACCATCATTCAAGAATTTACACAGAATGTACCCAGAGTTGCTGTTGTTTTTAATGTGGACAGTGTTAAGCAAGCTACAGCCACCCAATGAAACAGTATCCTGAACAGCCTGTAGAACAGCCAGTTTTTTTTAAAGATACCCTAGAAACTTGCTAATATGTGGTATGTTTTCAGGAGAGCTTGGCCAGGTTACAACGCGCATTTGCACGGAAATGGGAATTTATTTTTATGCAAGCAGAAGCACAAGCAAAGTGAGTTCAACTGACGTATTCTTGCTGGATTTGTAGCCTGCCCTCTTCAGAGGTATCTCAATTTACACCCTTTATGTTACATATCTACCTCCCCGTCAACAGAGTGGACAAGAAGAGGGACAAGATAGAGAGGAAAATCCTTGATAGCCAGGAGAGAGCATTTTGGGATGTACATCGGCCAGTGGTATGTCAATTAATAGATCTTTGTATGTGACTGACACTTAAAGTAATCATGCACAAGGTGGTGAAGTAGGAGCTGCCTGGGATTTGGAGAGTATTCACTCTTTTTACTGACAACCCAAAGCCAGTTCAGACGTTTTCTGATTCAGACTTTTGATTCCAGTTTTTGCTCACATGAGATGAGCAAAAACTGTCTTGTGCAAATTGTCTTGTATGTGTCATGTGGGAGATCACACTTGCTACTGGTAGAAACGTCTACAATTTTGGAATGTGGAACTTAAGCCATCATAGTAGCGTTTTTTTGATCGACAACTACGATGTCCCAACTCATTTCTTCCATTTGCACACACATTTGTATACTAAGAATCTACCCATTTTCAGTATGATCACCATTTTTCCACCATTGCTCATTTGTATAGTTTTATTTTCCTTAACATAAAATGAAAGGCAATGGCATTTATTTTGGAAGATAAAGATATTGTATTTCAACCACTATAGCCTACCAGAGGCTAGTGCTTATTATTGATGGGTTTATTGTTAGGGATGCATGCTTTTCATTATTAGAAGTGAAAATTGCACATTTAAAAACGTGCCCCAATATAACAACAGAGGTCCAGGCAACGCTCTACATATGTATGCATATGCAAGCACAAACACTGGTGATTTGTTGCAGAAGATGTGGACCCACCATAGAGAGCAAAAACAAGGGCCATTTCCCCTTTAGGGGCGTCCCAGCGGCGTCATTCACCCGGTACGCTGGGCATGGCCCAAGAAAGCAATACCTGGCAGCAACTCAGTAATCGTGTTGTGGGCATCTAGGAACATTTGCCCTTACCTGGGGTCGAGGGGATGTCCCAAAGTGTTGGGGAGGCCCACTGCCACCTCCACGGGCCTCCCTGATGCTTAAAATAACTCAGTGATACAGTCGGAGTTCACTTCCTGCTTTTGCATTGAGTCTCGAGTGCCTGCCTCCCAGGACTCCTAGCATGTGCCCAGGGTGACTCACCCCTCATTCCTGACTCGAGTCAGAGGCTTTTGTGAAGCGGGCATGCCAGGGCATGGACCAAAAGGAGAGGGGTGGGACGGACAACATGAGAATGGGGACAAAAGTGGCAATTGGCAACAGGTTCACATACAGCAGCTGAGCTGGGAGGCTTACTGGTACAACCCAATCCTTTGCAGTTCTTTTCAGAAATAGTTCCATTTGCACCAGTTCTTCCTCTGAAGTAACGGAGCCCACGGGAGCTATGAGATTGGAAAGCGATGCGTGATCACTAAGGAACCACCTCCTGATTTCCCTACCTCCCTGGGCTTCTCCAGCCAATCCTGAGCGCCCATCCTTTGTCCAGTGTTCATGGGTTCCTTCAGAGATGGACAGGAGAAGCCGCTCCCATCTTCCACCACCACCACCCCGCTTCCTGCTGGATGCCAAACATTAACCCTTCCCTAACTCTTGGCTGGTTCTTCCAGATGGCCCCGCAAGGTCTTTCATGCCACACACACACACACAAAAGTCAGCAAGCACACCCAGGCTCACGGGTTTTGAGTTTTTCAGGTTCATACTCGAGTCAGTGCCTCGAGTGTGACTCAAGTCTACATGAGTCAGCAAAAAACATGGAACCAGGACGAGGACCGCTAATTGTTTATGTACAATTGTTTATGGACAAAGGGTTCCAAGTTCACTCATTGTCTCACCAAGGATCATGGGGAAAAAAGGTAGGGAAAAATCTCTTCTCAGATGCCCAGAAAACTACTGCCAATCAAGGTAAACTGTGATAGATCCAGCTAACCCATAATGATTAGCAAAAGTAGCATGGTCTGCTTAAACAGGGATTGCGAAGGAAAGCACAGCTGGCATTAATTGTACTTTAACACAAATTATTATGCTCAAGGAGTTACTAGCTTTTAAATCAGAATGCGCCCAGTTGTTCTCCCACAATGTATCTAAATTAGTTTGAGAAACCTGTCCACAAAACAGCTTGTAAAACAGCAGTTGCAAGAAGGTTTAATTATCAGTTATTTAACAACAAGAAGTAGAAAACAGATGCCTTATGGCTGTCGTTTGACCTGAGAATGTTGGACTATTTTTGTTACATTTTTGCTCACTAGTTGACAATAGTGTTTGTTCAATCAGTTTACATTTATCATTCAGTAAGGTGTGAGAGTGATTGTCTTAAAAAAAAACCACTCAGATTTCTGTGGTCTATTCAGCTGAAAGTAGTGGTCCACTTGGTCTGGGGCTGTGAATGGGAGCGAATATATTTATCTATGTTGTTAGGATTTACATTTGTTGTTTGGTTTAAAGCAATGTGGAACAGTTGTGGATAACTGTAGCTCCAGGAGTTGACTAGTGCACTACTGATAACACCTATCAGGAGCCAGAACAAGTTCTTCAGGGTGCAGTCCTAATCTACTTTCCAGCACTGGGATAAGGGCAATGCAGCCTCCAAGGTAAGGGAACAAACATTCCCTTACCTTGAGGAGGCCTCTGTGGCTTTTACTCTACTGCAGGATGGAGAACATGCCACATTGGCACAGCTATGTCAGTGCTGGAAAGTTGGTTAGGATTGAGCCCTCAGTAATGGAACCATCTTTGTTGTCCCTTGATAACTGGGCAAGAGGCACTTTTTCCAGTGGTGTTCCCTTATTTTTAGCAGGGGGAGAGTAATTGTCCCTCTTCACTCCTGTGCAGTGTCCTTTCTAGTGGCTGTTGCTGGTGGGGTTCTGCATTTTTTTAGATTGTGAGCCCTTTGGGATAGGGAACCATTTAACTTTATTATTACCATTTGCCTGTAAACTGCTTTGTGAACTTTGCACCGAAAAGCAGTAGATAAATACTATTGATTGATTGATCTTCAGATGCACCAGGCATCATATAGCCTGGTCGACTGCATCTTGTGCTTGACATGTTGAGTGGGGATACCTGGGTTCTTGAAGCCGTTCACCTGGTGACACAACTTCTGGATGAGCATTTGCAGATGACAACAGTTGCTATGCTACATCCTTTAAAAAGGACAAAAATAGGGCTTTGCTGCAGGTCAAACACCACCTGGATTCTTCTCGTCTTGATCTTTCAGTTTCATCCATCTGCAGTCCTCTGTAGGTTGTGAGGACTTGCTCCACTCAATAGACAGGAGAGTAAGTCTGGGAGCAGTGATTCTGATGCTGAAGTCAAACTTCCTTCACTCCCGTGAGAATCACTAGCTGAATGTACTAAAAATGAAACTGTTCCAAATTTATTTTTATGTCTATTTTTTTAGCCTGGATGTGTAAATACTACTGAAGTAGATATTAAAAAGTCTTCTAGAATGAGAAATCCTCACAAAACAAGGAAGGTATGTTCAATTTTTCCATTACCATTTGCATTTTTAATAAGTTTTTTTTTCTTCTCTGATTGAGAAGGAGTTACCAGGAGTTAGGCTGGCACAGTTAGGCCAGCAAAGTTTAGCTGGCACAAGGGACATCATAACGTATGTTTCAACCATTCTCAGAGAGGCCAGCACACAGATGTGCACCATCCTCCTTGACTCCGAGAGTGGTCCAAACGCACTCTACAGTGGCCCTTGTGCTGGCCAAACTGTGCTGGCCTAACTCCTGGTAAGCATTGTGCTCTACAATGGATAGTGAAGGAACCTATTGTTTATTTTGGGACATTGATCATGTCACACATACTGTTTCCAAAATGGAAAAGAGCTTTACTCTTGGATAGTTGCTTATCAAGGTTTATCCTAAGTATGACTCTGTCTATGAAGACATAAAGATCTGCCACTGCCAAATCTTAGTAATGATTCAGCCAGCTTAAATTCCTTTGTGTTAACCGAAAACATTCTGTCGTAGGTGGTCTAAGTTTTGAGCATGTGCTATTTGGTATTCCCTTCCTATAAGAAGTGGTACAACACTTGGTTTCAAGAATTGCTTTTCAACCAGTGGTACTGGCACTGTTGGTCGTACTTCACTAATACCACTATTAGTGCCAGTGGTACTAGCAGTACAAGGTGGTACTTGGCTGCATTGTAATGGTGACTGCATGATACTGCCCCATCTCGCAAAAGCCCAAAACAAGTGGAGGTAGCTGGAGCAGTGGGTCAACTGATGGAAAAGATGTGACTGTGCAGCGACCTGGCCCTTCGACACGGTTCAGGGAAGGAAGGTGCAGAGTAAAGCCCCAGCTGTGTGGCAAGTTGCATACACTTGTGTACAGCTGCTCACAAAAGTGGTACCCACAAAAGACAGTACTTGGACAGAAGATCATACACTTTGAATTGGCAACTCTCCTTATCTGGGGCTCAAATCTCAGCCCTGTCCTGCT